>JAVIAB010000025.1:20547548-20775048 GCA_032433765.1 Megaustenia siamemsis | reverse complement strand
AGCATCCTTTATTTTTTTCGTTCGCCAGCTTTTACCTCTAACGAAGTCCCTAGAGACTAGGAATTGAATTTTGCGTGTTAATCCTTTTTCCTTGGCAGCCGTGTGCACAGGGGTCCCTCGCCGCACGGGCAGATAACTCCGACTTCAGAGATACTCATATTTTTTCTGTCGATGAGTAATTGACGTTTCAAGTCGGGCCTCGCTGCTGAGACCTAGGGGTGGTTGCCGCAGAGAGAAATCATAAATAAAAATCCCAACTGGTGTACCCGGGATTTGAACCAACAACCTCTCTGTCTCGAGGCCGGCATCTTGCCTCGAGACCAACCAGTCCCCCTTTTATCCTTTAAAGGGTGGATGACAAAGAGATCAAGTATTTAGTCATCAAATGAACACAAACAAACAAATAAAATAAATGGCAAGCCCTAGATTATGTACAAATTAAAACACAAATGTTAAAATATCAATTAAACATAAAGAATATATTATACAGTGATATTAAGAGTAATAAATTAATTCCAGTGGCTGCATTCAATAAACTGCAATGTGATAAGAAAACACAATATTTCAAGTGATTTGACAATCAAACATTACATACATATTCCATTTAGATTTTCCATAAATGTATTAAATACATATTACATTAAACTGCAAGAAATAAAAATCATGCATCGCTTATCAATTATTATTATTTTCAGGATTCAAGGACCCAGCATGCAATTTGTACGTTTCTGGCAAGCTGATTGGATAATTTAGCACACAAGACACACATATTTACAATAAATATGCAAACACTCTCTGTGGTTGGTAATTGTAGCAGAACTGGAGGCAACTTGTACTGTTTTCTTGTGACTGTAATCCAGTTCACAGTGGCTCAGGACAAGACCACTCTTTTGCCTTAAAACAGGGGTGAGCAACCAAACATATACTAAGGGCAAAGTCTAAAAGATATAAAGATATGAAAAAGCTGAGAGCCAGACACTGTTACCTATTAAAGCCTGTATGTTTGTGTATGTAAAAAAATGTAAAGAGCCCCCATCACGCCAAGTGGCGTATATGGAATATGGTGTTAGTCACCATAAATTTTACAGAACTTCAGCACATGATTTTTGGGGAAATGTGGTTGGTATTATGCCCGTGCCGCTTTACTTTCCCAGAAAAAATGCGGTACCCATTAAAAGCTGGGTGAACCAGAAGCCATTGGTTGGGATCGAACCCTACCTCTTGTCCTTTGTAGTTCAGTTCACTAACCACTAAGCTATCGTGGCTTCTGTATGTTTGTGTGTATATATATATATATATATGTATATATACAGCCAGCAATGCTGAGATGTTGAAATGCGGTGAGGGCATTATTCTTGCTGATAGGCGCATCACTACTCAACAATTGGCCTTAAAGTTGTCAGTCAACATTGGTTGTGCAAATGCAATTATAAAAACTCTCGGATTCTCTAAAGTTTGTGCAAGATGGGTTCCATGAAATCTCACAAATGAAAAGCAATTTCTTCTGAACTGTTGGAGCATTTCAATGTTGATGTAGAGAATTTTTTGGCTGAGATTGTTACAAGTGACGAAACCTGGGTACATCATTTTGATCCTGAGACAAAAAGACAGTCAATGAAGTGGCACCTACTGCACTCACCAAGAAGAAAGAAATTAAAGACATCTCCATCAGCTGGAAAGGTCATGGTCACTGTCTTTTGGGACATTGAAGGTGATTCTTGTGGATGTTATGCCAAGAGGAGAGACAATCAATTCACAAGCTTACATTAAGGCATTAAAAACACTCAATCAACATTTCCACAGAGTTCTGTCGCACAAGAACCCAGCAGACCTGCTTCTCCTTTGTGACAATGCGCGCCCTCACACAAGTCTGGCAACACGGGAAGCAATCACCAGATTGGGTTGGACTGTACTCCTCCATCCACCATACAGCCCTGATTTGGCACCATCTCATTTCCATCTGTTTGGTACACTTAAAGATGCCCTCCGTGGAACAAGGTTTGAAGATGATGAAGGAATGATTCATGCAGCAAAGAAATAGCTACATGATCACGACAAAGACTGGTACAGGCTAGGAATACATACACTTGTTGTGCGCTGGTATAAAGCTGTACAAGAGGATGGGTATTATGTTGAATGATACCAATGTTTACTTGACATATCCAAATATACTGTGTAAGAATGTCATACTTTTTGAATTAACGGTTCCAGAGAACATCGATGTGGTGCATTACTTTCTGAATGCACTCAGTATATATATATATATATATATATATATATATATATATATATATATATATATATATATATATGTATCATGTATCATCATCATCGAGTGCCATCTCAAGATGGTTCTTGCAGCCTCTGCAATAAATGTTGGCTACCATGGAGCGCCATTCTGCTTTGTCTCTTGCTTTGATGGTGCAGGTTGTCATAGGCTGACTTGTCCATCTTCTCATGTTACTTGTCCATGTTAATCTTGGTCTGCCTCTTTTACCTTGCATTTTCCCCTCCAAGATTACTTTTAATAGGTTGTTGTGTCTTTTAACTGGGCGCAAAAATCAAATTTGTCTTGTTTGAATTGTGTTTAGTAGTTCTCTTTTCATTTTTAGTTATTTTAAGACTTCATCGTTTGTTTTCTTTTCTTTCCATCCAATTCTACCTATTCTTCTATATATCCACATTTCAAAGGCTGCAATTTTATGTTCTGTTTTGTCTAATGTCCATGTTTCTGCACCATATAGGAATGTTGAGAAGATATAACATTTTGCTATTCTTAGTTTCAGCCCTGGTGTTATTTGTATTGATTTTAGTATGTTCTTCATGACATTAAAATTACTTTTTGCCATGCAAATTCTTTTATTTCAGTTGTACATTTTCCATCACTGGTTATAGTATGTCCAAGGTAGTTGTAGCTCTTAACTGTCTTCAGGTCTATTCCTTCAATTTTGAAATTCACTTCTAGGTTTTGAGTATTTTCTTTGTTTATGATCATAGTTTTAGTCTTTTTGATATTCATTTCTAATCCATATTTCTTGCTTGTCATGTTTATTTCATTAAGTAATTATTGTAGATCTTTAGGATTTTCTGCCAGTAGTACAGTATCATCAGCATATCTTAGGTTATTGATTATCTTTCCATTAATGTTTAGGCCTGGCACCTCTGTGATGTTTTTAAAGATTTGCTCAGTGTATAGATTGAACAAGCTTGGTGATAGAATCCATCCCTGTCATACTCCTCATTTTATATCACTGGGTGTCGAGTTCTCTTTGTTATATTTTATTATTGCTGTTTGCTCCCAGTATAAATTACATATTAGTCGTATGTCCATGTCATCTAGATGTATCTCTTTTAGGCATTCTATAAGTTGTTTGTGAAATATATATTATATTATATTATATATATATATATATAACTATATATATAAAAAGGGAGCCGATATAGCTCAGTGGTTAGTGAACTGGACTACAAAGGACAAGAAGTAGGGTTCGATCCCAAAAGACGGCTTTCGGGTTCACCCAGCATTTAATGGGTACCAGATTTTTTCTGGGGAAGTAAAGCGGCATGGGCGTAATACCGACCACATTACCCCAAAAATCATGTGATGAAGGTCTGTACAATTTATAGTCACTAACACCATATTCCCTATACTCCACTTGGCGTGATGGGGGCTCTTTACTTTCCTCTTTTATATATATATAAAAAACAAAACTTTTTCCTTATGCAAACAAATACTAAAGACAAAGCTACATCAACCTTTTAATCTCACAGAATTGTCAACAGTACAAAAGCCTGCTGTTGGCTAAAAGTCTCATTATCTAACTAACTTTCAAGTCTTTTTTTAAATTAAAATGTAAAAACACCATTCAGTCCAATCACCTCAATTCCTTACCCGTTCCAACACTAAAGACACAGTTACGTTACTCTTTCCATCACATAAAATATATATGGAAAACAGCAGAGTCAGCTATATCACTGTCATGTCCAGAAGGTAACAAATAATAAATGTCAGCCTGTATTATAACTTCTTCCCGTGTGTTACCGGGGCCTCGTTATGAGGGAAGTAAAGAATAGTAACTCTGTACCTTCCAGGCATGTCGTAAGAGGCGACTAAGGAGATTGATCGATGGCTTGACAAGCTGTCATTGTAAAAAGTTTTGTTATGGAAACAGATTTTAGAAGCAGTGATCTCTGCAATATGTGCCATTTTGGCACGCATGGTATCTGTTTTTGAGATTGGGTTCTGCCCTATGTGCCGTCTTCGGCTTGAAAGGACAGTAGATAGATTATAACTTCGCTAGCCTGTCTTCAGTTCTCTGTCAGTCAGTGTTCTCTATGGTAAAAGAACAATTTAAAAAATTCAAGAATTAAAACCAGCGGGGAGTTTAAGGAATCTAGAACTTCCTGTTTTACTTATTCTCGTATCTGAGATTAAGGGTTAACTGCACATAAAATGCCAACACATCTGTGGACAGAGCATGAATAATATATTATTTTATTTGCATACTGAAGATAAGTCATGATATTTCATCATTGTCTTATGTACTGAAAATCTATTACCTGATTTAGTCAATATTGTTTTATCAGTATTATTTTTGAAATACAAAGTTGGACAAGTAGAAATGATAACCTACAAGGGTTAGCTAGGGTACAACCAGTAAGTTACAGGAATCATCAGGGTGTACACACATAATCCTCTGCTGAAAGTGTTTTTATGAAAGATGAGGTACCTATGGCTTTGTCTGGAGTTCTGTGATGTCAACAATGAAAGGAGGCTGGGTGGTCTAGAGGTAGGAAGTCAGCTTCTGGATGAGAAGATCATGGGTTTCTCTCCCCATCTTAGCGCTCACATATTTAGTGAGTGTGGATACATTGTGTTTCTCTTCCCATCTTAGCGTTCACATATTCAGTGACTGTGTATACATTGTGTTTCTCTCCCCATCTTAGCGCTCACATATTCAGTGAGTGTGGGTACATTGTGTTTCTCTCCCCATCTTAGCGCTCACATATTCAGTGAGTGTGGGTACATTGTGTTTCTCTCCCCATCTTAGCGCTCACATATTTAGTGAGTGTGGGTACATTGTGTTTCTCTCCCCATCTTAGCGCTCACATATTCAGTGAGTGTGGGTACATTGTGTTTCTCTCCCCATCTTAGTGCTCACATATTCAGTGAGTGTGGGTACATTGTGTTTCTCTCCCCTTCTTAGCGCTCACATATTTAGTGAGTGTGGATGCATTGTGTTTCTCTCCCCATCTTAGCGCTCACATGTTCAGTGAGTGTGGGTACATTGTGTTTATCTCCCCATCTTAGCACTCACATATTCAGTGAGTGTGGGTACATTGTGTTTATCTCCCCATCTTAGCGCTCACATATTCAGTGAGTGTGGGTACATTGTGTTTCTCTCCCCATCTTAGCGCTCACATGTTCAGTGAGTGTGGGTACATTGTGTTTATCTCCCCATCTTAGCGCTCACATATTCAGTAAGTGTGGGTACATTGTGTTTCTCTCCCCATCTTAGCGCTCACATATTCAGTGAGTGTGGGTACATTGTGTTTCTCTCCCCTTCTTAGCGCTCATATATTCAGTGAGTGTGGGTACATTGTGTTTCTCTCCCCTTCTTAGCGCTCACATATTTAGTGGGTGTGGATACATTGTGTTTCTCTCCCCATCTTAGCGCTCACATATTCAGTGAGTGTGGGTACATTGTGTTTATCTCCCTATCTTAGCGCTCACATGTTCAGTGAGTGTGGGTACATTGTGTTTATCTCCCCATCTTAGCGCTCACATATTCAGTGAGTGTGGATACATTGTGTTTCTCTTCCCATCTTAGCGCTCACATATTTAGTGAGTGTGGATACATTGTGTTTCTCTTCCCATCTTAGCGCTCACATATTTAGTGAGTGTGGATACATTGTGTTTCTCTTCCCATCTTAGCGCTCACATATTTAGTGAGTGTGGATACATTGTGTTTCTCTCCCCATCTTAGCGCTCACATGTTCAGTGAGTGTGGGTACATTGTGTTTATCTCCCCATCTTAGCGCTCACATATTCAGTGAGTGTGGGTACATTGTGTTTATCTCCCCATCTTAGCGCTCACATATTCAGTGAGTGTGGGTACATTGTGTTTATCTCCCCATCTTAGCGCTCACATATTCAGTGAGTGTGGGTACATTGTGTTTCTCTCCCCTTCTTAGCGCTCATATATTCAGTGAGTGTGGGTACATTGTGTTTCTCTCCCCTTCTTAGCGCTCACATATTTAGTGGGTGTGGATACATTGTGTTTCTCTCCCCATCTTAGCGCTCACATATTCAATGGGTGTGGATACATTGTGTCATTAGTTGACAGCAAAACCATATTATCTGCACCTTTGGGCCTGACACATCTGCCTTCAGCATGGGTAGATTCAGCATTCCGTCCTTAAGAGGGCGCAGATATGTTGTATTGAGGTTTGTAATTCATTCAATCATTGAGTACCATCTCTGCATCGAAGGTTGGCTACCATGGAGCACCATTCTGCTCTGTATCTTGCTTTGATGGTGCAGATTGTCATAGGCTGACCTGTCCATCTTTTGATGTTACTCGTCCATGTTAGTCTTAATCTGTCTTTGCCTCTTTTACCTTGTATATTCCCTTCCTAGATTACAATTAGTAGGCTGATGTGTCTTTTATCATGGCCCAAAAATCTCATTTGGAGGTTGCACTAGAACTGTGATATCTTTTGGCCAAACACATCCTTTCAGCAAGCTATTTTAAAGTAATGGATTACCTTCCCTCTTGACTTCTGCTCACTTGGCCAGACTGTTTAGTTTGTTTCTAGGGGCACCATGAAAATGTTTCTGACCGTTTCAGTTTAGCGCTGACAGGTGCCATTTCCCCTCAAAGGTGTGCATTTTACAAGAAAACAAAGAATGATTGTCATTTTACCAATGCCAGTCCACGATAAACTGAATGCTGATGTCATGAACTACTATTTTCATATCAAGCATACCTCTAACAGCCTTTGAAAAGCTGACCACCTACATAGTTCAGGGAACAAACATACTCTAGCAGACTTGGGTAGATTTAGAAAAGGGATTTTTTTTTTAAACCCAAAAAGGGGGTGGGGGGGGGGATTTGATAAGGTATGAAAGAGGGATTGAAAGTTCATGACGTAAACAAATAATAATTTGTGAGAGAATGTACAAATGGAGCCTCAAAAACAGAGGTGCTCTATTACAAATAAAATGACAAAATTAGGGGACTGGTTGGTCTCAAGGCAAGATGTCAGTCTCGAAACAGAGAGGTTGTGAATTCAAATCCCGGCTGCACCAGTTGGGATTTTTATTTGTAATTTCTCTCTGCGGCAACCACCACTGGTCGTAGCAGCAAAGCCCGGCTTGAAACGTCAATTACTCATGGATTGGAAAAATATGTGTACTTCTGAAGACTAAGTTATCTGCCTGTGTGGCGAGGGACCCTTGTGCACACGGTTGTCAGGGAAAAATGGATTAACACACAAAATTCAGCTCCTAGTCTCTAGGGACTTCGACAGAGGTGAAAGATGGCGAATGGCAAAAATAAAAAAAATTGTAAGAAAAGTACATTGGAACAAGGTGTTCCTCAAGTAAAAGTACATTGGAACAGGGCGTTCTTCAAGTAAAAGTACATTGGAACAGGGCGTTCCTCAAGTAAAAGTACATTGGAACAGGGTGTTCAAGTAAAAGTACATTGGAACAGGATGTTCCTCAAGTAAAAGTACATTGGAACAGGGCTTCAAGTAAAAGTACATTGGAACAGGGTGTTCCTCAAGTAAAAGTACATTGGAACAGGGCGTTCCTCAAGTAAAAGTACATTGGAACAGGGCGTTCCTCAAGTAAAAGTGCATTGGAACAGGGCGTTCCTCGAGTAAAAGTGCATTGGAACAGGGCGTTCCTCAAGTAAAAGTGCATTGGAACAGGGTGTTCCTCAAGTAAAAGTGCATTGGAACAGGGTGTTCCTCAAGTAAAAGTACATTGGAACAGGGTGTTCCTCAAGTAAAAGTACATTGGAACAGGGTGTTCCTCAAGTAAAAGTACATTGGAACAGGGCGTTCCTCAAGTAAAAGTACATTGGAACAGGGCATTCTTCAAGTAAAAGTACATTGGAACAGGGCGTTCCTCAAGTAAAAGTACATTGGAACAGGGCGTTCCTCAAGTAAAAGTACATTGGAACAGGGCGTTCCTCAAGTAAAAGTACATTGGAACAGGGTGTTCCTCAAGTAAAAGTACATTGGAACAGGGTGTTCCTCAAGTAAAAGTACATTGGAACAGGGCGTTCCTCAAGTAAAAGTGCATTGGAACAGGGCATTCCTCGAGTAAAAGTGCATTGGAACAGGGCGTTCCTCAAGTAAAAGTGCATTGGAACAGGGTGTTCCTCAAGTAAAAGTGCATTGGAACAGGGTGTTCCTCAAGTAAAAGTACATTGGAACAGGGTGTTCCTCAAGTAAAAGTACATTGGAACAGGGTGTTCCTCAAGTAAAAGTACATTGGAACAGGGTGTTCCTCAAGTAAAAGTACATTGGAACAGGGCGTTCTTCAAGTAAAAGTACATTGGAACAGGGCGTTCCTCAAGTAAAAGTACATTGGAACAGGGCATTCCTCAAGTAAAAGTACATTGGAACAGGGTGTTCCTCAAGTAAAAGTACATTGGAACAGGGTGTTCCTCAAGTAAAAGTACATTGGAACAGGGTGTTCCTCAAGTAAAAGTACATTGGAACAGGGCGTTCCTCAAGTAAAAGTACATTGGAACAGGGCGTTCCTCAAGTAAAAGTACATTGGAACAGGGTGTTCCTCAAGTAAAAGTACATTGGAACAGGGTGTTCCTCAAGTATAAGTACATTGGAACAGGGTGTTCCTCAAGTAAAAGTACATTGGAACAGGGCGTTCCTCAAGTAAAAGTGCATTGGAACAGGGTGTTCCTCAAGTAAAAGTGCATTGGAACAGGGTGTTCCTCAAGTAAAAGTACATTGGAACAGGGTGTTCCTCAAGTAAAAGTACATTGGAACAGGGTGTTCCTCAAGTAAAAGTACATTGGAACAGGGTGTTCCTCAAGAAAAAGTACATTGGAACAGGGCGTTCCTCAAGTAAAAGTACATTGGAACAGGGTGTTCCTCAAGTAAAAGTACATTGGAACAAGGTGTTCCTCAAGTAAAAGTGCATTGGAACAGGGTGTTCCTCAAGTAAAAGTTATATCACAAACACAATTCCTTATATACATAAATGACATTACAGAGAGCATCCCAAAAAGGGGGCACAACTAAACATTTTAAGATGACAGCTCTGTGGACCTCTGAGGAACACATGACAGCATATATTTAAATGTAGCGTTTCTTATATTCACGGATAAGTAGACATCTGATACACAAATTAAAAAAACAACACAAAATATAGTACTTCTCAAACAAAACCACAATCCTGTGCCTTCCATCATGTAAAAATTCCTTCATTTGTAAGAAATTTTCTAAATCAGACCTGCAAGTCCTTAGAAGACATTTGTAAGTAACTTACAGACCCTTTGTTTGACTTTGTGCAATGTTTATTTTTAAAATATATCTACAATCATTCCGGATTTTTTGTGAAAATAACATTTATGTGGCTCTTATATAAATATTCAGTTCATACTACAGAAAATTAACACAGCAAAAACAGAGGCTATAAGAATAAGCAAATTAAGACACCCATTAAACATCAAGATCAAAGATAAAGAAATAAAACAAGTAGAGGAATTCAAGTATTTAGGCACAATGTTCACAGAAGATGGAAAACTAGACAGAGAAATTGACATGAGAATACAAAAAGAAAATGCTGTCACATACCAGTTTTCACCATTGCTAAGACATCCAAACATTTCTATGCCAGCTAAACAACAAATGATAAATAGCATCTTCATACCAACTTTATGCTATGAAAGTCAAACATGGACCCTTTCTAAATCACATTTAAGAAAGATCAATACATGTGAGATGCGTTGCTTGAGAAAAGTAACAAACAACACAAGAAGAGATAGAATACCAAATGAAACCATAAGAAAAATAGTAGGAACTAAACCCTGCCAAGAATATATAGAACAACAACAATTTAAATGGTTTGGTCACCTGGTCAGAATGAATCCTCACCAATCACCATCAAAGGCATTCTTCTCGAGAATGCATGGAAAAAGACCAAGAGGAAGATCCAGAAGAAGATGGATAGATCCAGTGACAGAGACATGTAACAACAAAGGAAAATCACTAATTCAGACAATTCGAGCAGCACAAGAATGACAAATGATATAAACCACGACACCTTTTAGGTATCAGTGAAAAGAGAAAAGAAGAAGAAGATATAAATATATTCACCTGTGTGTTACCGGTGCATCATTGTGAGGGAATTAAAAGAATAGTGATACTGTGACCTTCCTGGCATGTTGTAAGAGGCGACTAAGGAGGTTGATTGATGGCTTGACAAGCTGTCATTGTAAAAAAGTATTGTTATGGAAACAGAGCCATAGATTTTAGAGCAGTGATCTCTGCAATATGTGCCATTTTGGCATGCAAGGTTTCTGTTTTTGAGATTGTGGTTCTGCCCTATGTGCCGTCTTTGACTCGAAAGGACAATAGCTAGATAAATAGTTATATATATATATAAATATGCATCAGTGCCCTAAAAAGTAAGTACTCTTTGAGTACTTTTAAAAGTGAGAAGTACCGAATTGTAAGTGGTCATCGATGTGTTAATAAAAACTTAGACCCAAAGACCTTGTGCAGCTACACTGGACAAGCGACCTTTATTCTCCAGTCCGATAAGTACCCCCAGCAGAAACTAGAAATGGATAACTGCATAAAGATAATTTGTTATCGATGTGTTGTGTCGCTAGTTTATGGAAAAGCTGTAATACCTGCACCTGACACATCCATCTTTGGCACAGCTAGATTTGCTTAACAATTTTGGGCAGTGGTCTATTTTGGCCGATCTTTTCAACTTTAAACAGCCAAGGGTTCTTTAATGTGCGTGAGTATACACAGGATCCCATGTTTTTTCACCATTTTTCTAGAATGGTTGACATTGGATTTCACTACTCAGAAATCAGGGGAGAAAACCACAGATTCAAAGTGAAAAATTCCCCCGATCTGTGGCCGGATCCAAACCCAGAGCTGAGAGAGGTCTGCATCTTCTAGGTGACTGCTTGTGCTAGGATCGATGAACCAGAACTATCAAGATCCGGCTCCATTTCTTTGCGGTGCTCCTAGAAACAGACTGACTTGCCAAATGAGTAGGGATTGAGAGGGAAGCCAACCTGGCACTAAAAAAATACTATCCTTAAGTTGGATGTATAGGGTCGAAGAGTGCAAATATCACAGCTCTTCTACAAATCACAATGCAACACATCTGCGCTTGCTCGATGTCCTTCTAAAGGTGGTTTATGAAGTGGACTATTCATTCCTTTAGCAGAGGAAGAAAAAAAAAAGAATAAAGGAAAGAAAGAAAGATAAAAAGAACGAAAGAAAGGGAAGCGATGGCTCGCCTCACAGCAGCACAGCTGGAAGTTATCAGCGACCCACAGCTGATGGTTTGCGCCAGGATCGGTAAATCAAAACCATCCAGACCCTGCTCCACCTCTCTGTGGTACCTCCAGTGACAGACTAACCTATCTAGTCTGGCCAAGCGGTAGGGATCGAAGAGGGAAGACACCCTGGTACTCAAAAATGTCGTGCTGAAGTCAGATATGTTGGGCTGAAAAGCACAAATATCACAGTTATATTGCAAACCACAACACAATGCAGACATGTCCACTTAACATCCTTTTAAGGGCAGATGACAATGAAGTATTCTCCTTTAGTCTTCAGGGCGAAAGCAAGCAACAAAAGAAAAAAAGAATGAAAGAAAGAAAGGGGCCTGTTTGTATCTATCTATCTATCTATTGTCCTTTCAAGCCGAAGACCACACATAGGGCAGAACCACAATCTCAAAAACAGAAACCTTGCATGCCAAAATGGCACATATTGCAGCGATCACTGCTCTAAAATCTATGGCGCTGTTTCCATAACAATACTTTTTACAATTAAAGCTTGTCAAGCCATCGATCAATCTCCTTAGTTGCCTCTTATGACATGCCTGGAAGGTCACAGTGTCACTATTATGCACTATACAAAACTGTTGAGCACATACAAAACTGTTGAGCACATATAAAACTATTACTCTCAGAGGACATTTACTACAACAAGATCTCACCAAGTTTCAGCAGTTTCCCTGGTGCCTGCAATTTAACACAAAAATAATACAATGGTACTCCAAGGGAAACAACCAGTAGTACGGCTCCAAGTTCTCTGGGCATTTCCATTACTGACAGAACAACCAGGGCAACGGTGAGAACAGTAACCAAAATGGGAATTATAATTGGAACCTGTTCAAATATAATGTAAAAATTATTTTTAATGTCATGTCTAACACTCTTAGATTCTTAACATAGAATTAGAAATAGATAAGACAAATGTGGTACACAAAATAATATAGAGAAGAGCAATGGCCACAAACTATTGCATTTAACCCACTCACTTCAACTGACCCACTCACTAACCAACCAATCACTTCACTAATCACCTGGCCCCTCAATAACCCACTCACTTCACTTACTCATCTGAGTACTAACTGACCCACTCACTAACTGACCCACTCACTAACCAACCAATCACTTCACTAATCACCTGGCCACTCAATAACCCACTCACTTCACTTACTCATCTGAGTACTAACTGACCCACTCACTAACTGACCCACTCACTAACCAACCAAACACTTCACTAATCACCTGGCCACTCAATAACCCACTCACTTCACTTACTCATCTGAGTACTAACTAACCCACTCACTAACCAACCAATCACTTCACTAATCACCTGGCCACTCAATAACCCACTCACTTCACTTACTCATCTGAGTACTAACTGACCCACTCACTAACCAACCAATCACTTCACTAATCACCTGGCCACTCAATAACCCACTCACTTCACTTACTCATCTGAGTACTAACTAACCCACTCACTAACCAACCAATCACTTCACTAATCACCTGGCCACTCAATAACCCACTCACTTCACTTACTCATCTGAGTACTAACTGACCCACTCACTAACCAACCAATCACTTCACTAATCACCTAGCCCCTCAATAACCTACACATTCACTTCACTTACTCATCCGAGTACTAACTGACCCACTCACTAACCAACCCACTTACTCCACTATCTAGCCAACTCACCAACCCACTCACTTTACTCACTAAACCACCAACTCACTCCCCTATCCAACCAACTCACCCACCCACTCACTCCACTATCCAGCCAACTCACCTACCCAGTCACTAACCCACCCACTCACTAACCTACCTACTCACTAACATGGCCACAGACACCTGTGTAATGTTCACGTACTAACATTTTCTCACCACCAATAAAATCTTCACATTTGAACTATATGTCATCTGGGGGACTGCTTGGCCTCAAGACAGAGAGGTTGTGAGTTCAAATCTCGGCTGCACCAGTTGGCATTTTTAATTCATAATTTCTCTTTGCATTAATAAGAGTACCTCCAAAATCAGAGTTATCTGCCTGTGTGGCGAGGGACTCCTGTGCAAACGATTGCGAGGAAAAAGCGGATTAATGCAAAATTCAGTTTCTAGATCGTAGGGACTTTGCAAGATCTGAAAGTTGGTGAACGAAAAAACAATGTCATCTAGAGTCTATTCATCTTTTGTCCTTTCTGGTTGGAGATCATGTCTGCCGATCTTTGCTACCAAATATCAGAATTTGAACATCTTGCCACACATCCAAACTTTGGGTGAATCTCTCAATCTCACCAGGTAGCTGATGTCTACTGTTATTGCTTTTCGCTTCATTCTTCTTTTCGGTGTTTCTCTAGGTTGGCCTCTTTTTCTTTTAAACTCCAGTTCCCATTTCAAGGGCCTGCTTTGAGATACTCTTGTCTCTTCTCATCTCAGTGTACCAGTGCTGAAAGTGGTCTGCAACTCATAGCTGACTGTTTTTATCACAGGCAATAAAAAAAAAAGTAAAGAGCCCCCGTCACGCCAAGTGGCGTATAGGGAATATGGTGTTAGTGACCATAAATTTTACAGATCTTCAGCACATGATTTTCGGGGTAATGTTGTCGGTATTACGCCCATGCTGCTTTACTTTCCCAGAAAAGATCCAGTACCCATTTAAAGCTGGGTGAACCCGGAAGCTGTCGGTTGGGATTAAACCCTACCCCTTGTCCATTGTAGTCCGGTTCACTAACCACCGAGCTATTGCGGCTCCCTTCACAGTCAATGGCATCAGCTAAACAAAACCCTACTCTGCTTCCCTGTGGTGACTCTGGAAAATAGACTAATTATGTTGGTCACGAAAGTTGGGGGTAGGAAGGCAACCAAGTACCCAAAAATCCGCTGCTGAAGTTGGATGTGTTGGGCTGAAAGGCAACAAAACACTTTTAAGCCAATTAAACATCACATTGGAATAGCCGCGCCAGATGAAGAAGTGTTTTCTCCAAAGCAAGGGTTGTCTTAATAGCAAGGGTTGGCTCCACAGCAAGGGTTGGCTAGTAAAATGTCTCTTCTTGTTTTACTGTTGCATTTTGACATACAGTCATCATCAAGTACCAAGCCTGCTGGCTTAGGTGATCATGTCTCTCCACAACTTTCGATTTCGACAGTTATTTATCATTTCTGTTGTTGATCTTCTGCCAAGCCATTCTCTTAAGCTGTCTGGTATCTTATCTCTTTGCTTCCCCCATCCCTTCGTCCTTCAACTTTCTCAGTTGTTACAATATCTTTCAGCTGTTCCCTTCTCATTACATCGCTGAAAAATGATGATTGTTTCTTCCTATATTGGATATTAACTCTCTTTTTGCTTTGGCCTCTTTCAGAACATTTTCATTACTCTTTTTAGCTGTCCTTGGTATTCTCAACATTCTTCTGTAAAAGACATACAATAACAACATCAGAATCTCTTCTCATTAGCTTCTCCTTGTTAAGTGGGTGTGGATGCATTATGTCCCTAGTTCACTGTGGACTAGTTCACTTTTACTTTAAGCCATGATATTTGTTGGTTTAGGCCCGACATACTCATCTTTGGCATGGGTAGGTTTGCTGTTAGTTTGTTCCTGCTGAAGGCCTATTGAGCCGAAACATAGTTCAAATTTGTGTCGTCTATTTATTATGTAATGCTTTCACCATACCATTTTGTCTATTTAAAAAAAAATTTCTCCTCCTAGGTTTGCTTAATAATTTTTGGCCAAGGCTGACTATTTTTGATTTTAAGCTGCCAAGAGTTCTTTAATGTGTGCAAATGTAGACAGAACCTCCCATTTTTTACTGTTATCTGAGAGTGCTTGACAACTGCTTGACAAAAAAAAATCCAACTGCCTATGGTGGAAATCAAACCCTGGATGTTCCTGTCCACAGGCAGACATCTTACCATTAGACCATCGATCATCTATCAGCTCATCATCATTGAATGCCATCTCCGCATTGAAGGTTGGCTACCATGGATCGCCATTACGCTCTGTCTCTTGCTTTGATGGTGCAGGTTGTCATAGGCTGACTTGTCCATCTTTTGATGTTACTCCTCCATGTTAGTCTTGATCTGCCTCTTTCCTCTTTTACCTTGTATTTTCCCTTCCAAGATTACTTTTAATAGGCTGCTATGTCTTTTAACATGACCCAAAAATCTGATTTGTCTTGTTTGAATTGTATTTAGAAGTTCTCTTTTCATTTTTAATTGTTTTAAGATTTCATCATTTGTTTTGTTTTCTTTCCATCCAATTCTTCCTATTCTTCTATAAATTCACATTTCATAAAATTTCTAAGGCTTCAATTTTCTGTTCTGTTTTCTTGTCTAATGTCCATGTTTCTGCACCATACAGGAATAATCTAATACTAATCTAATGGTTATGGTTAGTCAAAGGCCCCGATATCACTGCAAACGAATTAAAGTCCATAATTGTTCAACCACCTGTTGAGAATTAAATGAGAATTAAATACTAATCTAATCTAACAGATCTCTGCCAATAAAACATGTCAGTTTTAGAAGTGACTAATTAGTATATTAGCATATTAGATTTTAGAAGCAGCGATCTCTGCAATATGTGCCATTTTGGCACGCAAGGTTTCTGTTTTTGAGATTGTGGTTCTGCCCTATGTGCCGTCTTCGGCTCGAAAGGACAATAGATAGATAGAATTAGTATATATAAATATAGCCTTAAATGGGTACCAGATTTTTTCTGGGAAAGTAAAGCAGCACGGGCGTAATACCAACCACATTACCCCAAAAATCATGTGATGACGGTCTGTAAAATGTATGGTCACTAACATCATATTCCCTATACACCAATTGGCGTGACAGGGGCTCTTTACTATATATATGGCCTTTGGCGTCTTGACCGACAGTTGGTAGCAAGCAATCATGATAAGTCAGTAGTTTGGTAAAGTATTAGTGTCTCATACTGGGTGCTGCTTTACTGAACATCTTTTCTTGTGGCTGAATTTGCCAATCCTGGACAGAGAGATCCATCCACAGAACGAGCAAGGTGTACCCGCGGTACCCGGCCTTGACTCCTTTCTCTTGCGCCTTTTGTCTTCTGAATTTGACATCAGCACTATCTCGAAAGTTGCTGTGCCATTTTTTATGTTTGCTCCCCATGTGCTAAGATCCGCAGCCACGTTTTCTCACTTTCTTTCACTTATAGAAAATTCCCCAAGGAAGCCCTACAAACATCCTTATCTCAGCACTGGTCTGCCCTTTGGTCTCTTTCCGTCCTTAAGTTCTCCATACAATATTTGTTGGGAATACGAATGTTTGCCATTCTTCTTACATGGCCCAGCCACCTTAGTCAACGAATCCTAAGTGTTGCCAAGATCGATGGGAATTTGGCTCGTTATAAGACATTATAGTTAGTTACTTTGTCCTGCTATTTGATGTTCATAATCTTGTGAAGGCAATGTACATGAAAGCTGTTTAACCTTTCCTCCTGCCCTGCATAGCTAGTCCAAGTTTCTGATCTGTATACAAGTGTACCAAGCATACAACTTTGGTAAATTTGAATCATAGTCCTGAGTGTTAAATTGGTGTTGGTCCATGCTCTATCTTTAAGTTTGCCAAATGTGGAAGCTGCCTTTCCAATTCGGGAATTAATTAGTAGAGTTTTGTTTAATGAACACTGACTTGTTATCACTAGCAAAGCCTCAAGGGACTGAATTATGCATGAATATCAGTTTATTTTCATCCCGGCCTCGGGACAGAGAGGTTGTAGGTTCAAATCTCGGTTACACTGTTTGGGATTTTTATTTATGATTTCGTCTCTGCGGCAACCACCACTGGTCTCAGCAGCGAGGCCCGGCTTGAAACATCAGTTACTCATCGACGGAAAAAACATGAGTACCTCCGAAGTCGGAGTTATCTGCCTGTGCAGCGAGGGACCCCTGTGCACATGGCTGCCAGGGAAAAATGGATTAACACACAAAATTCAGTTCCTAGTCTCTAGGGACTTTGTCAGAGTTGAAAGCTGGCGAACGCAACAACAACAACAATTTTCATCCTTGCACTAACTCATATATAAATGCTGGCATAATGATTAGCAAACCAGGACTGATCAAGATGCACATATTTTTATGGGGGAATCTACTAGAAAGAGACTAATAATTTTCTTATTATTATTGATATTTATTTTTATTATTTATTTCTCATTCTAGTTTGAAATTATTTTTTGTTTTAAATACATATCGTGTGTGTTGTATGTTTGTTCCTGCTGAAGGCCTATTGAGCCTAAAGGTTATTCTAATTTGTATCGTCCACTTATTACGTAAAGCTTTAACCGTACCGTTT
The DNA here is from genome assembly GCA_032433765.1 of Megaustenia siamemsis. Taxonomy (NCBI): domain Eukaryota; kingdom Metazoa; phylum Mollusca; class Gastropoda; order Stylommatophora; family Ariophantidae; genus Megaustenia; species Megaustenia siamemsis. The sequence goes on along the minus strand of JAVIAB010000025.1, from coordinate 20,757,170 downwards.
TTTCTACTTTTTTCTATATATTTTTTTCATATTTCCTAATAAGTCTGGATGAATAAGAGGGAATCAATGAAGGAATGTAATTCTGGGTCTTCAGAAAAATGCTTTGCTAAAGTCTGTATTGCAAACAAAGAGGGAAGAATGCCAACAGACAACAAAGATATAATAGATAGATGGCAAGAATATATAACAGAATTATTTCATGACGAAAGGGACAAAAAGCCAGACATAAAATGTACATACAACTATAAAATCCTGAAATCTGAAGTAGAAAAAGCTATAAAAACAATGAAAAAGGGGAAAAATCAGGACCTGACAATATACAGATAGAGATGATACAGGCTCTAGAAGAGTTTGGCGTCGAAGTGATCACAGACATATTCAATGACATATACCATACAGGATACATACCAAACGATCTAAAAACATCAACTTTTATTGCATTGCCTAAAAAGAAATGGTGCAGTTGAATGCAGTGATTTTATAACTATAAGCCTAATGAGCCATGTTACAAAAATCTTGCTAAAAGTTATACAGGGAAGGATTCAGAATAAAATCAATACTGAATTAGATGAGCAACAATTTGGATTCAGGAAAAACAGTGGGACAAAAGAAGCCATATTCAGCATGAGAACATTGATTGAAAAGTACATAGAAGTAAACAAACCAATATATGCCTGCTTCATAGACTACACCAAAGCTTTCGATAGAATACACCATAACCAACTTATAGACTACCTAAAGGATATAAATCTAGACGACGCAGACATACAACTAATATGTAATTTGTACTGGGAGCAAACAGCAATAATAAAATATAACAAGGAGAACTCTACACCCATGGACATAAAAGAGGAGTAAGACAAGGATGCATCCTATCACCAAGCTTATGGCGTATAGGGAAATATGGTGTTAATGACCCTATATTTTACAGACCTTCAGCACATGATTTTTGGGGTAATGTGGTCGGTATTACGCCCGTGCTGCTTTACTTTCTCAGAAAAAAATCCAGTACCCATTTAAGGCTGGGTGAACCCGGAAGCCGTCGGTTGGGATCGAACCCTACCTCTTGTCCTTTGTAGTCCAGTTCACTAACCACTGAGCTATCGCGGCTCCCGACAAGAGATGGTACTCAAAGAAAAACAAAACAAGAAACACAAAATACAACTAAAATGGACAAACAGACTAGGAAGACACTCACACTCTCCCGTATAATTTGGTTACTTTTTCTACAAGCAAAAATGATAATATAGCATTACATCATCATCATCATGTGCCATACCGGTTGGCGTAGGCGATCATGTCCCTCCACAATCTTCTATCTCTTGTTTCTTTATATATTCTATGGTGGGAAAAAAAAAGGGGGGTGTTTTCTTAATTTCTGATCTTATCTCTGAAGCTGCCTCCTGTCATTCGTCTAACACATTTAATCTCAGTAGAGACTATTTACTTATTGTTCTTGCATCTATGATTCAGGACTGACATTGGTAGCACAACGTTGGGAGGAAGATTGTATTGTAGTGTATTCATCATCATGTGCCTTACCGGTTGGCGTAGGTGATCATGTCCCTACACACTCTTCTATCTACAGTGCATCGTATCAGTTCTGTTGTTGACTGTTTTCCATGCCATGACACCAAGCTATCCAGTATTTTCTCTCTTTGTCGTCCGCAATCTCTCTTTCCTTTTATTTTGCCAGTTGTAACCAAGTATTCCAACTTTCCTCTTCCCATGATGTGCCCAAGAAATGTTGATTGTTTCATTCTGCTGTTTTTTAAGAGCTCCCTTTTTGTGTTGGCTTCTTTGAGAACTTCCTCATTGGTCTTTTTAGCTGTCCAGGGAACTTTCAACATTCTTCTGAGAAACCATCTCTGTGGCCTCTAATCATCTTTTCATTTGTTTGTCTACTGTCCATGATTCACTTCATAGGTCAGAATTGGTTCTATATAGCATCGATGAATTCTCTTTCTCATTTTTATTGACATAGAATTGTTGCATAAGATATTTTTCATTTTCTGAAATAGCTTTACATGAGAGCAAAAAATAATAACATGAAAGTGTGTGTTGCAGCTGTACAGGCATAAAATGGAGCAAAAAACATCATGTTAAGATTATACAATTGCATATTCCCTGCATGAAAATTAAAATAAGGAATAGGAGACGTACTTTTATGGGGCGTGGCAATCCAGGGTGGTTCCATCTCAAAGTGAACAAGCAGGCCAAAAGCATAAGCATCATGATAGCTGAAAGTAAGAGTTAACATTTTAGTACATGAGAGTAACTTTATAGATGTGTTAACATTTTAGTACGTGAGAGTAATTTTATAGATGTGTTAACATTTTAGTACATGAGAGTAATTTTATAGATGTGTTAACATTTTAGTACGTGAGAGTAACTTTATAGATGTGTTAACATTTTAGTACGTGAGAGTAACTTTATAGATATGTTAACATTTTAGTACATGAGAGTAACTTTATAGATGTGTTAACATTTTAGTACATGAGACTAATTTTGTATATGTGTAAACATTCTAGTATATGAGATATAATTTATAGATGTGTTAACATTTTAGTATATGAGAATAAATTTTAGTATATGAGAATAAATTTGTAAATGTGTTAACATTCTAGTACATGAGAGTAACTTTATAGATGTGTTAATATTTTAGTACATGAGAGTAACTTTATAGATGTGTTAACATTTTAGTACATGAGAGTAACTTTATAGATGTGTTAATATTTTAGTACGTGAGAGTAACTTTATAGATGTGTTAATATTTTAGTACATGAGAGTAACTTTATAGATGTGTTAACATTTTAGTACATGAGAGTAACTTTATAAATGTGTTAACATTTTAGTACATGAGAGTAACTTTATAAATGTGTTAACATTTTAGTACATGAGAGTAACTTTATAGATGTGTTAACATTTTAGTACATGAGAGTAACTTTATAGATGTGTTAATATTTTAGTACGTGAGAGTAACTTTATAGATGTGTTAATATTTTAGTACATGAGAGTAACTTTATAGATGTGTTAACATTTTAGTACATGAGAGTAACTTTATAAATGTGTTAACATTTTAGTACATGAGAGTAACTTTATAGATGTGTACATATTTTAGTACATGAGAGTAACTTTATAGATGTGTTATCATTTTAGTACTTGATAGTAACTTTATAGATGCGTTAACATTTTAGTACACAACAATAACCTGATAGATTTGTAAACATTTTAGTACATGACAATAACCTTATAGATGTGTTAACATTTTAGTACATGACAATAACCTTATAGATGTGTTAACATTTTAGTACATGACAATAACCTTATAGATGTGTTAACATTTTAGTACACGACAATAACTTTATAGATGTGTTAACATTTTATTACATGACAAAACCTTATAGATTTATTACAATTTCAGTACATCACTCAAACTTTTTTTTAGATGTGTTAACATTTTAGTACATGACAGTAACTTTATAGATTAGATGTACATTAGAGTAATGTTAAAGATATGTTATCATTTTAGTACATGAGTGTAGCACGTTAACATTGTATTACATGATAGTAACTTTACCATTTTAGTACACAATTGTAGCACGTTAATATTTTATTACATGAAAGTAACTTTACCATTTTAGTACACAATTGTAGCACGTTAATATTGTATTACATGAAGTAACTTTACCATTTTAGTACACGAGTGTAGCACGTTAATATTGTATTACATGAAAGTAACTTTACCATTTTAGTACATGAGTGTAGCACGTTAATATTGTATTACATGAAGTAACTTTACCATTTTAGTACACGAGTGTAGCACGTTAATATTGTATTACATGAAAGTAACTTTACCATTTTAGTACATGAGTGTAGCACGTTAATATTGTATTACATGAAGTAACTTTACCATTTTAGTACACAATTGTAGCACGTTAATATTGTATTTCATGAAAGTAACTTTACCATTTTAGTACATGAGTGTAGCACGTTAATATTGTATTACATGAAGTAACTTTACCATTTTAGTACACAATTGTAGCACGTTAATATTGTATTACATGAAAGTAACTTTACCATTTCCGTACACAAGTGTAAGCACGCTAATATTGTATTACATGAAGTAACTTTACCATCTTAGTACAGACTATGCATATGTTTGGGAGCCGCGATATCTCAGTGGTTAGTGAACTGGACTACAAAGGACAAGAGGTAGGGTTCAATCCCAACCGACGGTTTCCGGTTCACCCAGCCTTTAATGGGTACCGGATTTTTTTTCTGGGAAAGTAAAGTGGCACGGGCATAATACCGACCACCTTAACCAAAAAAATCATGCGCCGAAGATCTGCAAAATTTATGGTCAATAACACCATATTCCCTATACGCCACTTGGCGTGATGGGGGTACTTTACTTTTTTTTTAAGCTTATGTTAACAAGCATAATTTTACAAGACACAATCTTATATTTTTCCTAATTTTGTTTGGAACAAATTTAAAAACATTGCTTCCAGCTCTTTTTTCAAAATCACCATGTGTGATACTGGTTGTCATAGGCGATCATGTCCTTCCACAATCTTCTACCCACTGTGCATCATATTAATTCTGTTGTTCACTGTTTTCCATGCCATGACACCAAGCTATCTAGTATTTTCTCTCTTCGTCGTCTGCGATCTCACTTTCCCTGTATTTTGCCAGTTGTAACCAAGTATTCCAACTTTTCTCTTCTCATGATGTGCCCGAAAAATTTTGATTGTTTCTTTCTGATGGTTTTTAGGAATTTCCTTTTTGTGTTGGCCTCTTTGAGAATGTCCTCACTGGTCTTTTTAGCTGTCCAGGGACTTTCAACATTCTTTTTTTCAAAAGGTGGTACTAAAATTAACCAATCTGTACAGGGTGAGCACAAAAACATTCCTTGATTTCCAATAGATATCTCTCTCTCTCTCTGCGATCAGGACTCAGTCAGAGTAGGATTCCCAGACTCCCACATGAAGTCAGCTGTCAGGTTAAGTGTGTTGATCGCCCCCACAGACAGAACGTCACATTTAGAGTCTGCCAGATCCACTCTGACTGAACACCCATTAATACGTTGCACTGTGTTCTGCGCCAGTGGCCCAGTGCATCTGATTTCAGCCAGCATTTTTTCAGGTTTGCTTTCCTTAGCCTTTGATTGTCAATTAGATATGAAATGTAACTTGAATAGAATATTGTACATGTTAGTGACTACATCTGCATCAATTTCTGTGTGTTATTTGTTGGTATCACACTCAATGTGTGCCACACCTGCTACTCGACAAACATCGATGTGATAATCTAGTTCGGACTAGACTCTGCAACATATAAGGTGTGATTGAGTTTACAGCTTCATTGGTGTGTTCCTTCAGATCATCCAGGGTTGCAGGTAGTGGAGGTACGTACACTCTGTCCTGCACACACACCCCCAAAGGAAAACGTCATAAACACCCGCGGTGATCTCAGGGGGCCACTTGCAGAACAGCTGCTCATTTTGTTCAGTGTGGCCAATCCATCTGTTTGGCAGATGCTCGCTGAAAAATTTGTGGACAGTGAGATGTCAGTGGAAGACTAAAATATTCTTGGAGAAGACAGATGGAAGCAGGGATGAAAACGATGGGGAAGACATGGAATGATCTTAAAAGAATGGCAAGAAACAGAATGGCTTGGAAAGTGTTTGTTGAAGACCTATGCTCCACAGGGAACTGAAAGGATGAAGAAGAAGAGATGCCAGTGTGGCCATGCCCCATTTTGCTGAAAACATGTAGTCACCACCCTCAGTACCTAGTTCTGGAATCAACCAATTTATGTCTTTTGGCATGTGCTGTAGCTGCTATGATGGGGACTGCAGCAGGGTTTTTTTTTTTTTTTTTTTTTTTTTTTTTTGATATTTGATGAGATGTTAATTTGGATGATTACACTGGCATGAGTGGTTGAGCAATTATGGATTTTTATTCATTTGCAGTGATACTATGTAAAGTAAAGTACTCTCGTCACGCCAAATGGCGTATAGGGAATATGGTGTTAGTGACCATAAATTTTACAGACCTTCGGCACATGATTTTTGGGTAATGTGGTCGGTATTACGTCCATGCCGCTTTACTTTCCCAGAAGAAAATCCAGTACCCATTAAAGGCTGGGTGAACCGGAAGCCGTCGGTTGGGTTCGAACCCTACCTCTTGTCCTTTCTAGTCCAGTTCACTAACCACTGAGCTATCGCGGCTCCCTTGAATAACTATAACCATAACCGATTGACTAGCATTTCCAGGTAAATCAAGGAATGTATTTGTGCTCACCCTGTATAATAAATATAAACAGTTACATATTAATTATGTTAATGAACAACAAAACAAATATGATAGAAAAAATAGTAGTGTGATAACAAACCTGCATATAGACTGATAATCTCCACAAGGAACATGACACTACCAAACACTAACAGAATTATGCTCAGGAAACCCTGCCAGATGAAAAAAAAAACAACAAATAAAACCTGGTACAATGGATTAATACAGATTTCTTCAACTCACAAATACTAAAGATAATGATAAATAAAACAAAACACAAGTTCAAAAGAGACAAACAAATGCAACTAAATTGAACTATTTCATATTTTAAAAACTTATTAATTTTATAAAAAGAAAAAAAATTATACTTTTATTTATCTAATGGTATGAGCTGCTCGTGAACTGACACAACTAATATCCTACAGTGTTCTCTCATTGCTACCAGTGAGCTGGTAGATCCTTACATTCATTGGTGTCTGTTCTCTGTCTCTCACTACTAGCAGTGAGCTGGTAGATCCTTACATTCATTGGTGTCTGTTTTGTCTGTCTGTCTCTCACTGCTACCAGTGAGCTGGTAGACCCTTACATTCATTGGTGTCTGTTCTCTGTCTGTCTCTCACTACTAGCAGTGAGCTGGTAGATCCTTACATTCATTGATGTCTGTTCTCTGTCTGTCTTTAGAGGTAAGATGTTAGCCTCTGGACAAGAAGGTCCAATGTTCAATTCCCACCACAGGTGGTGGATAAACTGAATCTATAGTTTCTTTATAGTTTTACCCTTCACTGATCTTTGGGTAGTGAGAAGTAAAGAGCACCCATCACACCAAGTGGCATATAGGGAATATGGTGTTAGTGACCATACATTTTACAGGCCTTCATGATTTTTTTGAGTAATGTGCCATGGGTTGTGAGACCTAATGTCTAATTCACTTAGATAACAGCAAAAAACAGGAGGTCCTGTGTGCATTCTATGTACGTTTAAGAACCCTTGCCTATATGGTCCTTTTTGTCTTGTCAGACGGTCTAGTAGAGGCTATTGTGTATATGGCCCTTTTTGTCTTGTCAGACGGTCTAGTATAGGCTATTGTGTATATGGCCCTTTTTGTCTTGTCAGACGGTTTAGTAGAGGCTATTGTGTATATGGCCCTTTTTGTCTTGTCAGACGGTCTAGTATAGGCTATTGTGTATATGGCCCTTTTTGTCTTGTCAGACGGTCTAGTATAGGCTATTGTGTATATGGCCCTTTTTGTCTTGTCAGACGGTCTAGTATAGGCTATTGTGTATATGGCCCTTTTTGTCTTGTCAGACGGTCTAGTATAGGCTATTGTGTATATGGCCCTTTTTGTCTTGTCAGACGGTTTAGTAGAGGCTATTGTGTATATGGCCCTTTTTGTCTTGTCAGACAGTCTAGTAGAGGCTATTGTGTATATGGCTCTTTTTGTCTTGTCAGACAGTCTAGTAGAGGCTATTGTGTATATGGCCCTTTTTGTCTTGTCAGATGATCTAGTAGAGGCTATTGTGTATATGGCCCTTTTTGTCTTGTCAGGCAGTCTAGTAGAGGCTATTGTGTATATGGCCCTTTTTGTCTTGTCAGATGATCTAGTAGAGGCTATTGTGTATATGGCCCTTTTCATCTTGTCAGACGGTCTAGTAGAGGCTATTGTGTATATGGCCCTTTTTGTCTTGTCAGATGGTCTATTAGAGGCTATTGTGTATATGGCCCTTTTTGCTTGTCAGACGGTCTAGTAGAGGCTATTGTGTATATGGCCCTTTTTGTCTTGTCAGATGGTCTAGTAGAGGCTATTGTGTATATGGCCCTTTTCATCTTGTCAGACGGTCTAGTAGAGGCTATTGTGTATATGGCCCTATTTGTCTTGTCAGACGGTCTATTAGAGGCTATTGTGTATATGGCCCTTTTTGCTTGTCAGACGGTCTAGTAGAGGCTATTGTGTATATGGCCCTTTTCATCTTGTCAGACGGTCTAGTAGAGGCTATTGTATATATGGCCCTTTTTGTCTTGTCAGACGGTCTAATGGAGGCTATTGTGTATATGGTCCTTTTTGTCTTGTCAGATGGTCTATTAGAGGCTATTGTGTGTATGGCCCTTTTTGTCTTGTCAGACGGTCTAGTAGAGGCTATTGTGTATATGGCCCTTTTAGTCTTGTCAGACGGTCTAGTGTAGGATATTGTGTATTTTTTTTTGAGGTTTTAGTTTTTGTTGAACAGCTTCTCTCGTGGCTAATACTACCAATGTTTGACAAACACACACGGCCACAGAATGAACAAGTCAGGCCCACTAATCCACAGGGTTTTCCATCCTTTTTCATGAGTCTTTTCTCTTCTAATTTTGCCTTAGCACAGTCTCAAATGATGTTATACCATTACATGCTCTCCATGATATGCGATCACTTGCCAGATGTTCCCAGTCATTTTCACAGATGGAGAAGTCATTAAGAGATGATTTATAGATATCTCTATATTGTAGTTTAGGTCTGCCATTTTGTCTTTTTCCGTGTGTTAGTTCACCATCTAGTATCTGCCCACTACAATTAGCAGACGGGCCAAAGAAATGAGGCTGTAAGAATGAGGATACGGGGATCGCTGTCAAAATTGTGTAAGGATGTAGTGCTGGAAGAAGATCTCACAGTCACAACCGACACCATTCGCACAACCCTTAAAAGGTCACACAGCTCCTGGTCCAGATGGTGTTCGGTACGATGACATAGGCGATTTAGCTGACGACCACTTGACAAAACTGGCCAATGAGTTTAATGCCAGCATTTGGAGTGGCCAGATTAAGGAGGAGTGGCTACACAGCTACTTACTACCGCTACCAAAGCCAAACAAGGACCATTCTCAGATCAGTGCCTACAGAATCATCACAATGCAGAACACTGCGGGCAACAAGCTGCGGAAGAAAATAGTTGCCCATGACCTCACCTGTCACCTTGAACAGAAATGCGCATTCCCACCCACACTCGGAGGTTATAGATGTAACAAAGAGACATGGCTCAACGCAGCCTTCGAAGGCTTCCACAGACGAGAGGAGACATGTGCTACTGCTATAGATCTGGAGGATGCATACAATAGGGTACCATTTGAATATCTCATGCATATGCTCCTCAAACTGGCGGTGCACCCCTTCCTCATTAGATGGATCGCCACAGCACTGTTTCAGAGGAAGGTGATACTCAGATGTGGAAGTTGGTCTACCAAGCCAACATCCATTTGTCCAGGGTTGCCACAAGGCTCACCATTGTCACCAGTTCTATTTAACGTGTACACAATAACGGTCACGGAACAACAGCTGGATGGGAGGGGAAGAACTATGACTTTTGCTGATGATATTCTGGTATATCGACAGGGAATCGCCTGCACAATGCAAGACGAACTCGATCACATTTCTTCCTGGTGTGAGGTTTCAGGTGCCTTGGTTAATCCTAATAAAGCATCAGTTTAATGGTTCTCCCTTAACAATCATATCGTTAATATGACCACACCGGTAGTACGAAAGGGAGCTGATGAGGTGACCAGGGACAAGTTGATGACATACCTCGGAGTTAAGTTTGATCGCAGCCTGTGTTTTCGGGACCACGTCGACCATGTGATAAAAAATCCTGCAAAGGATCAGCCGCCTTGAAGGTCATGGCAGCTGCCAACATCGAGCAGAGGCTACTTACTCTTCTGTTCCAGGGCTTAGTCCTCGCACCAATCGAGTATGCCCTAGCAATTCTTACTGTCAGTATGACTCAAATTGATAGGCTGGAGAAAATACAAAATGAAGCCATGCGCATTATCTTAGGATGTACAAGTAACAATGAGGTATCTTCTTGACTTTCCAACCATGGATGACAGAATCAAGATCTGGAGAGCATGAGCATACCTGAAGATTAGTACAGATAAAGAGCCTCCATTGCACCACGTGCTTAACACAGGGAAAGGTGCCAGGCTAAAAAGAGGCAAATCATGGCGGGCCGAGCAGAAGATGTCATCAAACAGGTCTGTGGGCTTACCAATATCAACGTTGGTGAGGAGTGGATACCGGTGCCTATGTCTTTCAAGGGGACTTTCTCGTGTATTGTCACACTTGACAGGAAAAGTAGGGAACAGAACCCGGTCGTGGTTAATGCTGAGGTCAACGGTCTCATCTGCGATAACACTGATGAGAAAGATGCAGTCATCTATACAGACGGATCTGTAAGACGACACCAAAGAAGTGCATGGGCATTTACAGCACGCTCAGCAGGCAGAATAGTCAAAGAAGACAGTGGTGCATATGTCATGACCACGAGTAGCATGACAATGGAGGTGATGGCAGTAACCAAGGCATTCAAATGGTTAGAGTAACAAGACTACACCCACGCATGTATACTGAGTGATTTGATGAGCATGATTAAAAAAGTGGAGGCGGGCTCTGTATGCATGCAATGGGTAGAGTCGTTGCAGAAATCCAAAATACGTAAGGTCACCTTTGTCTTTGTCCCTGGACATGCGGGAGTACGGGGAAATGAAAGAGCGGACAGGTTGGCTAGCTGCGCTGTCGTTGAGGACAGGCAACCAATGGATAGGGCGGGCATCATCAATGCCCTCCGAGATGTGGAAAGTACACAGGACTTTGACAAACACAGATCCACATCACTTCTTCGGATGATGGAAATGGGAGTTAAAGTGGGCACAGCCAGAAATAAGAAACTTAGTGGGTGTGTAAGAAAACTTATCAACCAAATAGAACTGGAGTCATCAGTCACTGGACACTGAGGGAATTGCTGAGGAGGGGATTTGAGCACATATGGACATGTTCAGAGTGCAATGATGATGACCCGCAAATAACTCAATAACTGAGAGGGATTTGAGCACCTATGGACATGTTCGGAGTGCAATGATGATGACCCGCAAATAACTCAATAGTATTTGCCTGGGGATGCGTTTTTCTTCCATTCACTGGACATGCCCCAGCCATCTTGAGTCTTCGACATCTGAGCATCGTCATGATTGTTGGGGTCTTAGCACGTTGCAGTGCAGTTAAGTTGGTTATTTTTTCCTGCCATTTAATGTGCATTATTCTGCGGAGACATTGCATGTGGAAGACATTTAGTCTTTTTTCATGATATGAATATGTTGTCCAGGTTTCAGATCCATATAATAGTGTGCTAAACACACAAGTATGATATATTAAGAGTTTGGTCTTCAGTGTTAGTTTTGTGTTGTTCCAGGCCCTTTCTGTGAGTTTGCTGAAAGAACCAGCTGCCTTACCAATTCGGCTATTTATTTCATCATCAAGAGAAGTGGTTTGCGTAATTGTGAATCCAAGATACGTGAATTTCTGAACTGATTCTAGTGGAAAATCTTTTAAAGTGATTAATAGAGGTTTGAGGAGCCGCGATAGCTCAGTGGTTAGTGAACTGGACTACAAAGGACAAGAGGTAGGGTTCGATCCCAACCGACGGCTTCTGAGTTCACCCAGCCTTTAATAGGTACCAGATTTTTTTTTTTCTGGGAAAGTAAAGCGGCACGAGCATAATACCGACCACATTACCCCAAAAAATCATGTGCCGAAGGTCTGTAAAATTTATGGTCACTAACACCATATTCCCTATACGCCACTTGGCGTGACAGGGGTACTTTACTTTTTTTTACTAATAGAGGTTTGATGTCACCTTGACTTAGTATTACTGTTTTCTGAACACTAATTGACAGTGAAAATAGGTCACATGTTTTGTCTAGATTGTTGATCAGCGATCATAGGGTGACTTCACTATGAGCGACTAGGGTTGCATCATCAGCAAAAGGAACTCTTGACTGTTGGAAATCTAAATGAGTAGGCCAAAAATGGCAGCTGCCCAGGAAAAACTAATATGAAAAAAATATCACACGACTGCCAGTATGAAAAATAGAAAAAAGTGGTATTTACACCAAATTCAGTCCCCATAGGACTAAACTGGAAGCCGCCATAGCTCAGTGGTTAGTAAACTGGACTACAAAGGACAAGAGGTTGGGTTTGATCCCAACCGACGGCTTCCGGTTCACCCAGCCTTTAGTGATTACCGGATTTTTTTCTGGGAAAGTAAAGCGGCATGGGCGTAATACCGACCACATTATGCCAAAAATCATGTGCTGAGGGTCTGTAAAATGTATGATCACTAACACCATATTCCCTATACGCCACTTGGCGTGACAGGGGTACTTTACTTTTTACTTATAGGACTACACTAGAGATATAAAGGTAGCGAATACAAACAAGCAACAACATAGAATAAAATTGTTGCAACTTGCCAGGGCAATGGTGGCTGGCCAAGGTGAATGAAATGTTTTGTCTATCAACGTCATTATTTTCGGCATGTGTCCATTTTTACCTGCAGTAAGCATCATCCTAGGAAAGAAGTATGTCAATATATTAATTTGATAGCTACCTTCAATCTTGACAGAATGTCCTTAATTTGTATGGAATTTTAAAAAATATAAAAATAAAAATAAAAAAAATGAGCCTGTAAGTCCTAACTAGGCATTTGTAAAGAAATTACAGATCATTGTTACAACTTTCTGTGCTTGGTTTTTGCTTTTTAAAATAAATCTGCAACTCTCTTATAAAATTTAGCAAAAATAACCATATAAATAAGCATTATTGTTCTGGAAATAAATAGTTGAATAACTATTCTTATTATAAGTGGGAATTATCTAAAGGTGTAATTTAAGTATCATTAGAATTTAATATTGTTCCTTATCTTCTCATTTTGAAAAAAAAAATTAAAAGAACTCGCCCTACCTGGCAAGTCAAGAAAGGTTGGCCAAAATGGCTACTGCTTGGGCCCCATGATGTTAAACATTTTAAAATCTATCTATACCTAAGATCAGGCTAGAAAGGTGTAGACGATATGGCTTACTGTGAGCTAGTGACACAATGCTTCTACACCTACTTAACAGGTCTATATATCTATCTATCTATTGTCCTTTCGAGCTGAAGACGGCACATAGGGCAGAACCACAATCTCAAAAACAGAAACCTTGAGTGCCAGAATGGCACATATTGCAGAGATCACTGCTCTAAAATCTATGGCGCTGTTTCCATAACAATACTTTTTACAATGACAGGTGTATGCTGAAGAAAAATACAAATCTTGGAGATAAGTACAAAGATAACCAGTATCTATGTTAATCCTGGCCACCATTTCTTTCTGCCATTTTTTAGATAGTGTTTTGTTTTTTCTATCTATCTATTGTCCTTTCGAGCCGAAGATAGCACATAGGGCAGAACCACAATCTTAAAAACAGAAACCTTGTGTGCCAAAATATCACATATTGCAGAGATCACTGCTTCCAAAATCTATGGCTCTGTTTCCATAACAATACTTTTTACAATGACAGCTTGTCAAGCCATCGATCAACCTCCTTAGTCGCCTCTTACGACATGCCTGGAAGGTCACAGTGTCACTATTCTTTACTCCCTCATAATGAGACCCCAGTAACACACGGGAATTCTGTTTTTTGGGCTTAGATTAAACAAATTTCACTAGTTTGTGTGTTTATGCGCCTGATAAAGGCTTTAATTGAAATGTCATTTGTCTTGTCTTTCTATTAGTTTAGCTTCTTCATGCCATTTATGCTTATTTTACAACAAAATAAACTTGTAAACTCCATCAATAACTGCAAACTGTCAAAATATAATTCTCAAACACTGATTCTCAAAACTTTTTTAAGACTGTGCCAAACTATAGAAACTCATGTAGGTATATGAACAATAAATAACTCAACTGAAAATGTTATCCTTAAACTTAGCTGAAAAAGTTATCCTTATAACAGGGAGAATTCAACTTCACAGTTATTCTTCAACTGCTCATAATTGACTCTAGTAAAAACTTAGAGCAGTAAAAACAAAGGACTATCCATTCCTTTAGTAGTTGTTGAGTGAACACAAGAAAGAAAGAAAAGAAATCACCTTCACAAAAATAAACAATTTTATTGACATCTTTCACAGAAAAAATAAAATGTTACCTGGGATGAACCATAATAAGAAAGTTGAGCATTCCAATGGAGCTCAGACACACCAGGGAAGTTATCAAGGTTGCCATGGGTAGATAAAGCACCTTGCCAAACAACTTGCGGTAAAATAAAAAGTTGTAAATTAGTTCAGAAAACAAACCAAAAAAGTCAACCCTGTAATGACTAATTAAAGTACAAAACTTGGAATCAGTTGCTGTGGCACCGGGAAACAATGTTTGTATGTCATTACAATACATACCTGAGCCCATATTCCAAATTGTCTTCTTTTTTCTTGGACACAGATTGACAAGGTGGTCAGTGCCTTTCAAGCTTGCGGCATCTTGCAAGGTAACAACAAAGTCGCTACATTTCTAACAAATCATTGCCATGCTTTAGATAGTCAACCAACCTCCACACTGTTTCCACTCATAAGTCACCCAAGTAACCTCCACACATATTTCACTCATAAGTCACCCAAGTAACCTCCACACTGTTTCCACTCATAAGTCACCCAAGTAACCTCCACACATATTTCACTCATAAGTCACCCAAGTAACCTCCACACTGTTTCCACTCATAAGTCACCCAAGTAACCTCCACACTGTTTCCACTCATAAGTCACCCAAGTAACCTCCACACTGTTTCCACTCATAAGTCACCCAAGTAACCTCCACACTGTTTCCACTCATAAGTCACCCAAGTAACCTCCACACTGTTTCCACTCATAAGTCACCCAAGTAACCTCCACACTGTTTCCACTCATAAGTCACCCAAGTAACCTCCACACATATTTCACTCATAAGTCACCCAAGTAACCTCCACACTGTTTCCACTCATAAGTCACCCAAGTAACCTCCACACTGTTTCCACTCATAAGTCACCAAGTAACCTCCACACTGTTTCCACTCATAAGTCACCCAAGTAACCTCCACACTGTTTCCATTCATAAGTCAACCAAGTAACCTCCACACTGTTTCCATTCATAAGTCACCAAGTAACCTCCACACTGTTTCCATTCATAAGTCAACCAAGTAACCTCCACACTGTTTCCACTCATAAGTCACCAAGTAACCTCCACACTGTTTCCACTCATAAGTCACCCAAGTAACCTCCACACATATTTCACTCATAAGTCACCCAAGTAACCTCCACACTGTTTCACTCATAAGTCACCCAAGTAACCTCCACACTGTTTCCACTCATAAGTCACCCAAGTAACCTCCACACTGTTTCACTCATAAGTCACCCAAGTAACCTCCACACATATTTCACTCATAAGTCAACCAAGTAACCTCCACACTGTTTCCACTCATAAGTCACCCAAGTAACCTCCACACATATTTCACTCATAAGTCACCCAAGTAACCTCCACACTGTTTCCACTCATAAGTCAACCAAGTAACCTCCACACTGTTTCCACTCATAAGTCACCCAAGTAACCTCCACACTGTTTCCACTCATAAGTCAACCAAGTAACCTCCACACTGTTTCCACTCATAAGTCAACCAAGTAACCTCCACACTGTTTCCACTCATAAGTCAACCAAGTAACCTCCACACTGTTTCCACTCATAAGTCAACCAAGTAACCTCCACACTGTTTCCACTCATAAGTCACCCAAGTAACCTCCACACTGTTTCCACTCATAAGTCACCCAAGTAACCTCCACACTGTTTCCACTCATAAGTCAACCAAGTAACCTCCACACTGTTTCCATTCATAAGTCAACCAAGTAACCTCCACACTGTTTCACTCATAAGTCAACCAAGTAACCTCCACACTGTTTCCACTCATAAGTCAACCAAGTAACCTCCACACTGTTTCCACTCATAAGTCAACCAAGTAACCTCCACACTGTTTCCACTCATAAGTCAACCAAGTAACCTCCACACTGTTTCCACTCATAAGTCACCCAAGTAACCTCCACACTGTTTCCACTCGTAAGTCACCCAAGTAACCTCCACACTGTTTCCACTCAAAAGTCACCCAAGTAACCTCCACACTGTTTCCACTCATAAGTCAACCAAGTAACCTCCACACTGTTTCCACTCATAAGTCAACCAAGTAACCTCCACACTGTTTCCACTCATAAGTCAACCAAGTAACCTCCACACTGTTTCCACTCATAAGTCAACCAAGTAACCTCCACACTGTTTCCACTCATAAGTCACCCAAGTAACCTCCACACTGTTTCCACTCATAAGTCAACCAAGTAACCTCCACACTGTTTCCACTCATAAGTCAACCAAGTAACCTCCACACTGTTTCCACTCATAAGTCAACCAAGTAACCTCCACACTGTTTCCACTCATAAGTCACCCAAGTAACCTCCACACTGTTTCCACTCATAATTCAACCAAGTAACCTCCACACTGTTTCCACTCATAATTAACCAAGTAACCTCCACACTGTTTCCACTCATAAGTTAACCAAGTAACCTCCACACTGTTTCCACTCATAAGTTAACCAAGTAACCTCCACACTGTTTCCACTCATAAGTCACCCAAGTAACCTCCACACTGTTTCCACTCATAAGTCACCCAAGTAACCTCCACACTGTTTCCACTCATAAGTCAACCAAGTAACCTCCACACTGTTTCCACTCATAAGTCACCCAAGTAACCTCCACACTGTTTCCACTCATAAGTCACCCAAGTAACCTCCACACTGTTTCCACTCATAAGTCAACCAAGTAACCTCCACACTGTTTCCACTCATAAGTCACCCAAGTAACCTCCACACTGTTTCCACTCATAAGTCAACCAAGTAACCTCCACACTGTTTCCACTCATAAGTCAACCAAGTAACCTCCACACTGTTTCCACTCATAAGTCACCCAAGTAACCTCCACACTGTTTCCATTCATAAGTCAACCAAGTAACCTCCACACTGTTTCCATTCATAAGTCAACCAAGTAACCTCCACACTGTTTCCATTCATAAGTCAACCAAGTAACCTCCACACTGTTTCCATTCATAAGTCAACCAAGTAACCTCCATACTGTTTCCATTCATAAGTCAACCAAGTAACCTCCATACTGTTTCCATTCATAAGTCAACCAAGTAACCTCCATACTGTTTCCATTCATAAGTCACCCAAGTAACCTCCACACTGTTTCCATTCATAAGTCAACCAAGTAACCTCCACACTGTTTCACTCATAAGTCACCCAAGTAACCTCCACACTGTTTCCACTCATAAGTCACCCAAGTAACCTCCACACTGTTTCCACTCATAAGTCAACCAAGTAACCTCCACACTGTTTCCACTCATAAGTCACCAAGTAACCTCCATACTGTTTCCACTCATAAGTCACCCACGTAACCTCCACACTGTTTCCACTCATAAGTCACCCAAGTAACCTCCATACTGTTTTCACTCATAAGTCACCCACGTAACCTCCACACTGTTTCCACTCATAAGTCACCCACGTAACCTCCATACTGTTTCCACTCATAAGTCACCCACGTAACCTCCATACTGTTTTCACTCATAAGTCACCCACGTAACCTCCATACTGTTTCCACTCATAAGTCACCCAAGTAACCTCCACACTGTTTCCACTCATAAGTCAACCAAGTAACCTCCATACTGTTTCCACTCATAAGTCACCCAAGTAACCTCCACACTGTTTCCACTCATAAGTCAACCAAGTAACCTCCACACATATTCCACTCATATCTTCCATAATGTAAGTTTCCCTTAATTTGTAAGAGTATTTCTAAAAAGATGAGACCTGCAAGCGTTACAAAACAATTTGTGAAGCAAAACTGCCCGTTTGTGTGACCATCTGCATCTTTTTCCCGATTCTTCTTAAATCTACAGATACGTTTTTACAAACATAAAATGTATGCAGAATTGTGTCAATAGCATCACTTATACGCTTACTGGCCCATCATATTGTATCAAACCTACATTTGAGATGGACTATGAGACAATCAAATCATGTTACATGGATATTATCATCACCATTAAGTACCGGACCTGCTGGCGTAGGTGATCATGTCTCTCCACAAATTTCAATCTCGACAGCTATTTATCATTTCTGTTGTTGACCTTCTGCCAAGCCATACTCTTAAGCTGTCTGGTATCTTTTCTCTTTACTTCCCTCTAACTTTTCATCCCTCAACTTTCCCAGTTGTTACAATATATTCCAGCTGCTCCCTTCTCATTACATGGCCAAAAAATGATGATTGTTTCTTCCTAATATTAGAAATTAGCTCTCTCTTTGCTTTGGCCTCTATAAACTCTCTCTTTTGCCTACATGGATATACATAACCAAGAAAAAGGGTACAATTTTTAAGCTACAATTTTAAATGTCAGTCGAGGTCTAATATAACCTAGAAGACATTGTCTGGGTCATGCCATGCCAAGAAAGAAAAAAAAACCCCAAGACTAAAGAGACAGTCACACTACATGGATCGGAGGGGAGAGACATGTCAGGTTTTTTCCCCACTTGTATGACTTTTTTTGGGGTGGTGTACAGGTGTGAATTTAACTCCAAAGTCTGCTGCCTGGCAGTTCCTGTGATTGTTTCTAAGTCCAAAGTCTGCTTCCTGGCTATTCCTGTGATTGTTTCTAAGTCCAGAGTCCACTACAGTTCTTGGAATTGTTTCTAAGTCCAGAGTCCACTACAGTTCTTGCAACCTACAGCTAACTGAAAGCATTAGAATCAGCAAACAACAGAGCTGGTCAAGATCCTGCTACACTTCCCAGCAGTGCTCCTGACAACAAACTATCCAGCCTGGCCAAACGAGTTGGAATTAAAGAGGGAAGACAACCCAGTACTCAAAAACGCTGCGCTGAAGTTGGATATGGTGGGTCAATAAGGCACAAATATCACAGACTAGCTGCCAAAACCAGAACATAACGCATCCACGCCCACTGAATGTCCTTTTAAAGGTGAAGGACGAAGAGGGCTATCAATTCCTTCAGTAGTTATCAGATGCACCACAGAAATAAAAAGCAGAATAGTTCAGGCCAAAATAGCATTTCAGAAGGTTAAAAAATATCTTATGCAACAAATCTATGTCAATAAAAATGAGAAAGAGAGTTCATCTGTGCTATATAGAACCAATTCTGACCTATGGAAGCGAATCATCGACAGTGGACAAACAAATGAAAAGACGATTGGAGGCCACAGAGATGGGATTTCTCAGAAGAATGTTGAAAGTTCCCTGGACGACTAAAAAGACCAATGAGGAAGTTCTCAAAGAGGCCAACACAAAAAGGGAGCTCTTAAAAAACATCAGAAAGAAGCAATCAACATTTTTCGGACACATCATGAGAAGAGGAAAGTTGGAATACTTGGTTACAACTGGCAAAAATAAAAGGAAAGAGAGATCACGGGCGACAAAGAGAGAAAATACTGGATAGCTTGGTGTCATGGCATGGAAAACAGTCAACAACAGAACTGATACAATGCACTGTAGATAGAAGATTGTGGAAGGACATGATCGCCATGCCAACCGGTATGGCACATGATGATGAGTCATCAGATGAGTGCCAGAAAAAAAAAGAGAGCGTTAATCTCACTGTTTGTATAGTCTTTAGTGCTTAAAACTACAAAGTGGTGACAATTTCAAATCCAGGAAATAATGTGTAGCTCTTGAAAGTAACGGTTCCCTCCCCTGCCTTGCTAGATGAATGATGTATATGGTATTAAAAAGTAAGTAAAGAGCCCCGTCAGGTAATATGG
The DNA here is from genome assembly GCA_032433765.1 of Megaustenia siamemsis. Taxonomy (NCBI): domain Eukaryota; kingdom Metazoa; phylum Mollusca; class Gastropoda; order Stylommatophora; family Ariophantidae; genus Megaustenia; species Megaustenia siamemsis. Next base: position 20,737,199 of record JAVIAB010000025.1, on the reverse strand, counting down.
TGCTAGTGACCATAATTTTTACAGACCTTCGGCACATGATTTTTGAGGTAATGTGGTCAGTACCCGTGCCACTTTACTTTCCCAGGAAAAAATCTGGTACCCTTTTAAGGCTGGGTGAACCTGAAAGCCGTCAATCAGGATCGAACCAAACCTCTTGTACTTTGTAGTCCAGTTCACTAATCACTGAGCTATTCTATCTATCTATTGACCTTTCGAGGCATAGCCGGCTAATAGGGCATAGACCCAGATACTCTTTCTCTTAACTGAGCTATTGCAGCTCCTGTATTAGTGACCATATTTTTCTATCACCACTGCACATATTTGGGTGACGTGGTCGGTATCACGCCAGACCACTTTTACTCCCTAGAAAAATTCTCCATTTTTAGAAGGGAACCCCCGAAAAAAAAAAATCTGCCACTTTTGGGAGCTGAACCCATACCCTTCTGATCAGGAAATGAGTGCACTAACCACTGAGGCTCCTGTAGCTCTTGCGCATTAAGAAAATAATAAAATCGCAATACCATAGCAACAGCCTCAGATCCGATAGTTTCCTCCTTGGATAAGACAATGAAATACGAGAAGTTGGCGGCCACCATTGTAGTTAAGAGAACAGCAAAGCTGACGGCCAGGCCATACGGGATGTTTCTGTCAGGAAGAAAAATAATTGGGTCATTTGCGTATGCAGCACGTGAAGAGAAGTAACTGGTTAACTGATGTAATGAGTATTAAAAGTCATCTTCTGTTTATAGAATAAGGGAGACAATGAGAGATATTTTAAGCATTCATTTCAGTGAGAATCATGAGAGTTATGTGGTGCACTGATTAAAGAGTGATAAGAAATATTTCATGCATTGACTAAATGACTACCCAAATAGATATTTGAATTATTAACTAAAAGAATATGAAAAAGAGATGTTTAGGCATGTTCTGTAACAATAAAATGAAGTGAAGCATTAGCTAAGTTACATCACTTGGAGAAGGGTAGTCCAGATGTTTTCTATGCTGTTATTACCTAGATCAGTTAACCAGGTTTCCATATTCTCTTTTTTTTTTTTAAGCTGAATCAAATGGATAGCAACATTCTTCCCTTCCATACCATAAACCAATTTGTTTGTTTGTTGTTAGAATCATCATGACTGCACACCAGACAAACCTATAGGTGTTCTTGTATCCCCCTTGAGAAAATCCTGACCCATGTGCATGAACTCTGTAGACCCATGTGCATGAACTCTGTAGTTCAGAGCATAGCCTGGGATCCACAGTGTGGGCAGGTTTTTTTCTGACATCTGTGGCTGTGCAGTGGCCATATTTACAACCTACTGTTTTCAATTTTAAACGCCAAGGGATCTTTAATATGCATGAGTGCACATAGGACTTCCTGTTTATTGCCATTATCCGGGAGGGCTAGACATTGGGTCTCACTACCCAAGAGATGAAGAGAGAAGGGAGGGTAATGTCATAAGGAGTAAAAAAAAAGTAATGTACCCCCGTCACGCCAAGTGGTGTATGGGGAATATAGTGTTAGTGACCATAAATTTTACAGACTTTCAGCACATGATTTTTGGGGTAATGTGGTCGGTATTATGCCCGTGCTGCTTTACTTTCCCAGAAAAAATCCGGTACCCATTAAAGGCTGGGTGAACCGGAAGCCGTCAGTTGGGATCGAACCCTACCTCTTGTCCTTTGTAGTCCAGTTCACTAACCACTAAACTATCATGGCTCCCATTGTCATAAGGTGACCATGGATTAATTTTTCCTATTTTTGAAAAATCACCACAGCTTCTGGCGGGCTTTGAACCAGGGCCATTCCTGTCCTGTGGCAGACGTTATACCTCTGGACTACCCAGCCCCCCCACCATAAACCAGTATCAAAAGTCATGCAGAAGATAAAATCTTCAAATCAAACTAATTCACTCATGGTCCATGCAGTGAAGGATCAAATATCATGTTCCTCCATAACCTTTGACCTTGTGAACTGTGTAACAGTTCCAATGTTGATTTTTTTCCCCATTATCATGCCAGCAAAGAATCCAGCAGCTAATGTGTTGAGAGCTCACTGAAGCAGGTGTAGACTAGTCTTTGGTTTGGATTGGCGTGACCACAGTTGTGGCATTCCCATATCCACTCCTCTGCCTATTCCAGCAAAACCATCGAAATGTTTTTCTGATTGTTCATGTCCTGATTGACCATACTGTGTTCTTTACCGCTGAGGACTGACTAATCAGATTTTACACTTGATTAAGAACGAAAAAAAAAAGGCCTTACTTTTCTGGTTTTTTCACCTCTCCTGCCAGTACTGTAATAATGGGCCTATAAGTAAAGATAGAAGTATTTACAATTTGATAAAAACCTATTAGTCATAAGAGATAATACACACACAGTTAAAGCATTTTAAACGTAAGAGTAAATTGCCACAATAAGAGCTGATAAAAACCTATTAGTCATAAGAGATAATACACACACAGTTAAAGCATTTTAAACGTAAGAGTAAATTGCCACAATAAGAGCTGATAAAAACCTATTAGTCATAAGAGATAATACACACACAGTTAAAGCATTTTAAACGTAAGAATAAATTGCCTCAATAAAAGCATGATAAACAACCTATTAGTCATAAGAGATAATACACACACAGTTAAAACATTTTAAACGTAAGAGTAAATTGCCACAATAAGAGCTGATAAAAACCTACTATTCCTAAAAAGTAAGACACAATTAAAAACTAATTTAAAATATTTTATTCATAGAAGTAAGACACATCGTAATAATAATAATAATAAGCTGATAAAAACTTACTGCTCATAAGAAGTAAGACTCACAATTAAAAGCTGATAAAAAATTATTGCTCATTACAAGTAAGACACATAATTAACAGCTGATAAAAACTTACTGCTCATAAGAAGTAAGACTCACAATTAAAAGCTGATAAAAAATTATTGCTCATTAGAAGTAAGACATAATTAACAGCTGATAAAAACTTATTGCTCATAAGAAGTAAGACACACAATTAAAAGCTGATAAAAATCTATTAATTTTAAGAGATAATAAACACATACAGTTAAAACATTTTTTAAATTGCCACAATAAAAAAAAAAACCAATAAAAACCTATTACTCATTAAAAAAAACACGAGTAGAGACACAGTAAAACGCTAATAAAAGAATAAAAGCTTTTGCTGTTGCAGTGATGAAATATTCAGAATGGGATTCCTGATTATTCTAGAAGTCTGAAGTCTTGTTTCAGCTAAGCCACACAGTTTTTCCTCCTAGGTTGTGATACAAAAGGGTAAACGTAGTCACAAAGTAATTATTAATAAGAAGCTCTAAAAATAGTATTTTCTCTGAACTTTTGACACACAGCCATGTGTTCATACTGCAAAACTCGGAACACGGATTTCCTGGCTCAGGTTGATTTATGATCTGAGTTTGACCTCATCGACAGGACATGTTACAATGTCTAAGTCCATCAGTATGTTCAGCTACCTCATAGCGTTATTTGATGCGTTTCCCGAGTTACAAAGGGTTATTTTGACATCAGTGATGTTGGAGGAAATTTCCCTGGTCACAGCAGTGACCAATTACTTGAAAATTTGTGATTTTTTCTGCATTATATTCTTCTTCTTCTGCTGCAATCATGGCTCCTTCAGATTAGGAAAGACTGAATCAGGAAGGACTCTGGGCTCTCTTTTAATGGCAGCTGTCTGTTTTAGTGATTCTGTTGCCCTGTAGAGTTTCTCTTCCAGGGTAGTGGGTGTGGGCCACATTGTTCTCCTCAGGGCTATGTACTGGAGGCAATCATGTAGAAAGTGTTTTGTTGTCATGTTGTCCAGTGTACAGTGGCATTGACTGATAGTTCCTATTTGGAGTTTGGTGAACATGTGGTTTCTCATTCTGTTGTGACCAGTGCGTTGGCGAAGTATGATGACTTGATCCCTTCTTGACTGTTGGAGGTATCCGTCCCTCTCATTATAATTTGGGTGTTCTTGTTTCCATTTTTCATGATACTGGCCTTTGATGATGGATTTGTCTTCATCACAGCTGTCCAGATGATTCTCTTGTGGTAATCTCCCTCCCTCCTTAGCCAGTTTGTCTACACATTTTTCCTTGAATATTATAGTGTGATGGCATCCACTGGTTGACCCTCACTGGAAGTTATTACACAGTTGGTCTAGTGTTGTTCTCAAGTCATCTAGGTCACTGTTCCAGGGGGTTTTTAGAGGTGTTAGGCATTCGACAGTTTCACCAATTTCTTGTGCATGATATTTTTATGTTGGATGGCCAGTTTTGCAGCATTTTTGAGAGCTTCAATTTTTGCTTTACAGTTGTTTGAGAATTTCCCAGGAGGTATTGATTCAGTAATTTATTTCTGGTTTTTCAGCCTCAAGAATACACCTCCTCCTCCATTTCTGGTGGCGTTTGTAGCAGAGCCATCCATGTATTTGTGAGACCAGGAATCCTGTGGGTAGTTGTCATTTATGTGTTTTTCTGCTATGAACTTTCTCTCTGTGTTTGTCTGAGTGCCTTTTTTCATGATTCCTATCATGTCTCCATTAGTTCTGGTATTTTATATTTCCTGTGGGGAGTCATAAAGGATGAGCGTTTGGGTTGTGGTATTGTTTGGGACAGCACTGGATTGATAGTTGTCAGTTCTTTGGAGATTGCTGTGAAATTGCTCCTCTTTAGTCCACCTTTTCCAAAACCAGTTATTCTATGGTACATGGGGTGGTTAGGAAGCCTTTTGTAATCCGCTTCTTGTTGCATTAATTTAGTTTTCCATTTACCTTCCAAAGGTTGTAGGCCTGTTAGTGTTTCTAAAGTCTCTATAGATGTAGATTTCAAGTACCAGTGATGATATGGGCAGCCTGGTTTTGTGTTCTGTTAATTTTGCAAAGATGTAATTTGGAATTTGGCATAAAACGTAGGCAGCAAAGATCTAAAATAATAAAGAACATGTACTGGCAACAAACAGCAGCCATAAGAGCTGGAAACCAATTGGGAATGTTTCAACAAATAAAACAGGATGTTAGACAAGGTTGTGTACTGTCACCAGATTTATTTAATTAGTATAATGAGATTATTTTAATATCCATAAGGGGCATGCCTGGAATAACAACTGAAGGTCATAATATAAATAATCTAAGGTATGCTCATGATACAGTCTTAATTGCTAGGAGTGAAAATGAGTTACAAGAAATGTTGAACATTATAATGAAGGAAAGCAAAAATAAAGGACTCAGCCTTAACAGTAAAAAGACAATAGTAATGGTAGCAACAAAGAAAAAGACATCACCGCAATGCACAATAAAGACAAGTGGAACAATACTAAAACATGTAAATGAATTTAAATATTATTGACAATAGGACAACAGACAAGAAAATATTGGAGGCTGTAGAAATATAGTTTTACTGAAGAATGTTAAGAATATCATGGACAGCTAAGAAGAGTATTGAAAACATCCTGAAAAAGACCAAAGCAAAAAGTGAGCTAATTTCCAATATAAGGAAGAAACAATCATCATTTTTTGGCCGTGTAATGAGAAGGAAACAGCTAGAATATATTGTAACAACTGGAAAAATTGAGGGGCAAAGAAATAGAAAGAAGCAAAGAGAAAAGATACCAGACAGCTTAAGAGAATGGCTTGGCAGAAGGTCAACAACAATAACTATCTAAATCAAAAGTTGTGGAGAGACATAATCACCTATGCCAGCAGGCATGGTACTTGATGATGATGGTTGGTGCCAAAGTAGCATTTCAGAAAATGAGAAACGTCCTGTGTGCAACAAGTCCATGTCAATAAAAGTGAGAAAGAGAGCTCATCAGTGCTATACAGAGCCAATTCTGACCTATGGAATCATGGACATTAGACAAACAACTGAAAAGGTGATTAGAGGCCACAGACATAGGATTTCTCAGAAGAATGTTGAGAGTTCTTCAAATCTTCATGATCACTAGAAAAGTAGGGTGTCCGGTTAGCGCAATCGATAGGCGGTTGGCTTACCACGGCAACAGCCGGGGTTCGTACCCTGGCGAGGACACCTGGGTTTTACTAATTCCCTAAAAATTAGTGGGAGCCGCGATAGCTCAGTGGTTAGTGAACTGGACTACTACGGACAAGGGGTAGGGTTCGATCCCAACCGACGGCTCCGGGTTCACCCAGCCTTAAATGGGTACCAGATTTTTTCTGGGAAAGTAAAAGCAGCACGGGCGTAATACCGACCACATTACCCCAAAAAAGTCATGTGCTGAAGGTCTGTAAAATATAGGGTCACTAACACCATATTTCCCTATACGCCACTTGGCGTGACGGGGGGTACTTTACTTTTTACTAGAAAAGTGCTCTATCCACCCTGCATTTGAGGCTTCAAGGGACAAAAATATATGGAGGGGCATGATCACATAAGTTATGGGGCACCTGATGATTGTGGAGACAAAGTACATAAACATTCAGTATATTACAGGAACCGTCAGCATACATACCCTTTGCCATTGGCTGAAAAGGTTCTGCGCACCTTAGAGGCTGTCCAGAGAGCAATGAGACCAGTAACCAGTTTAAACATCTTTAAAAAAAAAATTAAAAATTGCAGACTGAACATTTACAAATAGCTTGTGCATGCCGTGACTACATTGAACTAGGCTCAAAATGTGGACAAAAGCAATTGTGATATGACATAAAACATCTCATGCTGCATGTCTACGTGGGATAAACAAGAAATTCTCAATTATAATTGTATTAGAAAAAATAAAATGTATTATATTTGACAAATAATAAATGTTAAAAGTTATTATGAGACACATAAAAATTAACATTCTTGATTCTTCCCACGCTGTTTGATGTCGCACATGAATTGTAGTGTTTTTAAGAAATCCATCTCTATTCTGGGTGAGAAGTTTGATCTTATATAATGAGTCTATGCCTGCCAACTTTACTTCTCTTATAAGTGTTCTTTTTAGTGTCTTTAGGTCTTCCTCTTTTCTGTATTCTGATGTTTCTCATAGAAGCGCCTGTTTTGGAATTCTCTTGTTGTCTCTTCTCATCACATGTCTGACATATGTCCATCTTCTTTCCTTAATTGTAGATGAGATCTTTGGTAGCATGGCCATTTCTCTTATTTCAATATTAGTCTTGAATACATGAAACAAATGAGGATCTGCAAGAACATATCAACAGGCTAAACAACACTTGTAAACAATACAATATGAAGGAAACAACTTTCAAGGTTCAACATTATGACACTGAGTAAGGAAACAACTTTCAAGGTTCAACATTATGACACTGAGTAAGGAAACAACTTTCAAGGTTCAACATTATGACACTGAGTAAGGAAACAACTTTCAAGGTTCAACATTATGACACTGAGTAAGGAAACAACTTTCAAGGTTCAATATTATGACACTGAGTAAGGAAGCAACTTTCAAGATTCAACATTATGACACTGAGTAAGGAAACAACTGTCAAGGTTCAACATTATGACACTGAGTAAGGAAACAACTTTCAAGGTTCAACATTATGACACTGAGTAAGGAAACAACTTTCAAGGTTCAACATTATGACACTGAGTAAGGAAACAACTTTCAAGGTTCAGCATTATGACACTGAGTAAGGAAACAACTTTCAAGGTTCAGCATTATGACACTGAGTAAGGAAACAACTTTCAAGGTTCAACATTATGACACTGAGTAAGGAAACAACTTTCAAGGTTCAGCATTATGACACTGAGTAAGGAAACAACTTTCAAGGTTCAGCATTATGACACTGAGTAAGGAAACAACTTTCAAGGTTCAACATTATGACACTGAGTAAGGAAACAACTTTCAAGGTTCAGCATTATGACACTGAGTAAGGAAACAACTTTCAAGATTCAACATTATGACACTGAGTAAGGAAACAACTTTCAAGATTCAACATTATGACACTGAGTAAGGAAACAACTTTCAAGATTCAACATTATGACACTGAGTAAGGAAACAACTTTCAAGGTTCAACATTATGACACTGAGTAAGGAAACAACTTTCAAGGTTCAGCATTATGACACTGAGTAAGGAAACAACTTTCAAGGTTCAGCATTATGACACTGAGTAAGGAAACAACTTTCAAGATTCAACATTATGACACTGAGTAAGGAAACAACTTTCAAGATTCAACATTATGACACTGAGTAAGGAAACAACTTTCAAGGTTCAACATTATGACACTGAGTAAGGAAACAACTTTCAAGGTTCAAACATTATGACACTGAGTAAGGAAACAACTTTCAAGGTTCAACATTATGACACTGAGTAAGGAAACAACTTTCAAGGTTCAAACATTATGACACTGAGTAAGGAAACAACTTTCAAGGTTCAACATTATGACACTGAGTAAGGAAACAACTTTCAAGGTTCAAACATTATGACACTGAGTAAGGAAACAACTTTCAAGGTTCAACATTATGACACTGAGTAAGGAAACAACTTTCAAGGTTCAGCATTATGACACTGAGTAAGGAAACAACTTTCAAGGTTCAAACATTATGACACTGAGTAAGGAAACAACTTTCAAGGTTCAACATTATGACACTGAGTAAGGAAACAACTTTCAAGGTTCAAACATTATGACACTGAGTAAGGAAACAACTTTCAAGGTTCAACATTATGACACTGAGTAAGGAAACAACTTTCAAGGTTCAAACATTATGACACTGAGTAAGGAAACAACTTTCAAGGTTCAACATTATGACACTGAGTAAGGAAACAACTTTCAAGGTTCAGCATTATGACACTGAGTAAGGAAACAACTTTCAAGGTTCAACATTATGACACTGAGTAAGGAAACAACTTTCAAGGTTCAGCATTATGACACTGAGTAAGGAAACAACTTTCAAGCTTCAACATTATGACACTGAGTAAGGAAACAACTTTCAAGATTCAACATTATGACACTGAGTAAGGAAACAACTTTAAAGGTTCAACACTATGACACTGAGTAAGGAAACAACTTTCAAGGTTCAGCATTATGACACTGAGTAAGGAAACAACTTTCAAGCTTCAACATTATGACACTGAGTAAGGAAACATCTCTCATGTTTCAACATTACAACACTGAATAAAGAAACATCTCTCATGTTTCAACATTACAACACTAAATAAAGAAACATTTCTCATGTTTCAACATTACAACACTGAATAAAGAAACATCTCTCATGTTTCAACATTACAACACTAAATAAAGAAACATCTCTCATGTTTCAACATAACAACACTGAACAAAGATATAATAAAAACTATCAATTATTAAGTATGACTATTATAAAGAGTTCTAGAGTTTCTCATTAAACTTATGGTGGAGGGGAAGGACTATAAACCACAAGATGCAGTGACTTGTCCTGGGACCTGGGAAAGATGTTAACTTCAGATGATAGATGCACAATAGAGGTGAGGTGCAGAATAGCTCAAAGAAAGCCTGCGTTCCAAGGAAAATTAAAAAGATATTGCACAACCCTTCCTGGATCCATATGGAGACAGAAACCTTAACATTCAGACAACGGACAAGAAAATAATTCAAGGCTAAATAAATGTAGTTTTATGTAGAAATGTTGTGAATACAATTCGTTCATGGATAACATGTTTTTCACAACCCTTGATCTTATGTGATGTAAAATAGTTCCAACTTTGATATTTTCCTGTGCTGTAACCATCAAAACCATTCAGCATCTTTTCCCTTTGTCTGCCTTTATCGCTTTGGCCTCTCCCTCTTTTTCTTGTTGTTACTAGGTATTCCAACTCACTTTATCTCCACAAATGACTCGCAAATATGGACTACCTTTTCAAATTTGTTTTATAATCTTCTTTTTCTTCATCTGCTTCTTTTAGTACCTCCTAATTGCATTTTTTGGTTGTCCACATTTCTTTAGCTAGCATCCTTCAAAACAAAACAAAAACATTTGAACTGATCCTATCAACTGTTGTATCTCTTTGTTTACTGTCCATGATTCACAACCACAAAATAGCACTGATTAGATATAGAACTGTAACACAAGGGAATACCATGGACAGCCACAAAAAGTAACGAGGTCATTTTTAAAAAAAGGCTAAAGCAAAAATAAAACTTGTGAGATCAGGAGAAATCATTCATATAGGGAAACATAGAGAAAAGATACCAGACATTCTAAAATAATTGTGGAGGCCACCCTGCACTGGAGCTGAAGTTGTCAGAGAATCATAGCTGATCACCTGTGCTAGGATCTATGAACCAAAACCATCCAGATCCTACACCACCAAGCAGGCAGACAGACAGAGACAGACTAGGCTTTCTGCAGAGGGTCAGGTAAAGGATGAAAACATATGTTAAACCATTAGACTTAATACATTTATATAAAAGTGTTATGTAGAAAAGAGAGAAAGGTGAACAAGATAACTTTGTGAGTGGGCTTCCACTCCTATTCTATTGATCTAACTTTGTGAGTGGGCTTCCATTCCTATTCTATTGATCTAACTTTGTGAGTGGGCTTCCACTCCTATTCTATTGATCTAACTTTGTGAGTGGGCTTCCACTCCTATTCTATTGATCTAACTTTGTGAGTGGGCTTCCACTCCTATTCTATTGATCTAACTTTGTGAGTGGGCTTCCATTCCTATTCTATTGATCTAACTTTGTGAGTGGGCTTCCACTCCTATTCTATTGATCTAACTTTGTGAGTGGGCTTCCACTCCTATTCTATTGATCTAACTTTGTGAGTGGGTTTCCACTCCTATTCTATTGATCTAACTTTGTGAGTGGGCTTCCACTCCTATTCTATTGATCTAGTCTCCACTAACTACAGGCATGCTTATCAATCAGAAATCTCAAACTTCTAGTCCTACACAAAGCAATTTCTTCACTGTATCTGTCCTATTTGCATTTGGAATCACTAAATTACACAATAAACAAACAATTTGCAAATAACAACAATGCACAAATATGCAAACTCTAAATGATAAAACAAAGGTTCTTATAAGAAAAGTGCAAAACTAAAGAGAAGCTTAAAACGTTATTTAACTCAGGACAACTTGACATTAGAAGTCATTACCAATTGGGGAAGCTTGGCTGTCTGAATAATTACATCTAATTACATCTCACTGCTGTCACTCACACAATAAGGGGTTCAATATGGCCTTTAAATAATGTGTCATCGCTCGGTGGACAAGTAAAAATAGGTCTCATGCACAAGTGTGATGTCTAGTTCAGTCGTATAAGGCATTGTTTATATAAAGTATTTTTACTTTCATTATTCACCATTGGGACAAAAATTTTCAGAAATCGTTGATCACCACAAAAAGATTAAATAAAAATAAGTACTAAATGTGTTAATGTACAATTCCCTGTTGTTTTTAAAGAACTCTACTGCAATGTGCTGCAATCTAGGTCCATTCTTCAAATTCTAACATTGTACTTATCCATGATCTTGGTCCAGTCTTGCTATATGTTATCCACAATCTGGTCTATTCTTCATGTTCTCTTCTTCCTCTACTTTTCAGCTCCATGCGGAGCATGGGTCTTCAATAAACACTTTCCAAGCTGTCTTATTTGGTGCCATTCTCTTTAGATCACCTCACATCTCTTCATGTTTCTACTTTATAATTATTCATAATCTCATTAGCTCATTATGTTTGTTCCATGCCATTATAAGATTGTTCAATGAAGTCTACAATTATGTATCAGAAAACTCACTACACTAGACTAAGTCTACAATTATGTGTCAGATAACTCACTACACTAAGTCTACAATTATGTATCAGAAAACTAACTACACTAAGTCTGAAATTATGTATCAGATAATTAACTACACTAAAGTCTACAATTATGTGTCAGATAACTCACTACATTAAGACTACAATTATGTGTCAGATAACTCACTACACTAAGTCTGAAATTATGTATCAGATAATTAACTACACTAAAGTCTACAATTATGTGTCAGATAACTCACTACATTAAGACTACAATTATGTGTCAGATAACTCACTACACTAAGTCTGAAATTATGTATCAGATAATTAACTACACTAAAGTCTACAATTATGTGTCAGATAACTCATTACATAAGACCAAGACTACAATTACGTGTCAGATAACTCACTACACTACACTAAGTCTACAATTATGTGTCAGATAATTAACTACACTAAAGTCTACAATTATGTGTCAGATAACTCACTACATTAAACCAAGACTACAATTACGTGTCAGATAACTCACTACACTAAAGTCTACAAGTATGTGTCAGATAACTCACGACACTAAAGTCTACAATTAAGTGTCAGATAACTCACTACTCTAGATCAAGTCTGAATCAAGAAACATTAAACAGAAATTAACCCCACACAAAAAAAAAACAATAGAACACAACAAAAACATAACACAGTAAGCAGCCTCACAATGAAATTGAACTGTTACCAATCAGAACATGGTACAAAAGGATGCATTCTTCAAATCTCCCAACAAGTTTTAAATAAATACACAATAAAACAGGAGTACACTTAATAAAGGTCACATGCCCAGTACATTCATCATCATCATCATCATCTAGTGTACAGGATATAATTCTTACTTCCCTCCCCAACAGGAAAACATATTGGTACTACAAGGGACCAAACAGATGTCCATAATTGGCAACAACCAGTTCAATTCACTAGCTGTATTATTTAAAATTAAATTGAATAAAATCAGCTATAAAAAAATTGTGTATATTTTAAAACAAGGAAGTTAAATATTTACTTAAATTGAAAGAAAGCAGTTTAGCTACCAAAATAACAAACTATCACTGTGTAACGTCAAACATCAAGGCTGAATCAGCTGGAAACATCTCAGAATAAAGCACAATAAAAAACAAAAACATTCAAACACAGAAATAGACAATCATGGGTAAGATGACAATAAATAAATGCATAAAAGTGGAACACATACCAGCCACCAAAACCATAGTAACTAGCTAATAATGCAAGAGAAATGTCTCCAATGTTACTGGTTGTCCCATCCATAAAATGGTTGATACGATCTTGTCCAGACTCTGTAAAACATTTTTAAAATATATTATTTATAATTTATTTATTTATCATTTGGGCACAATAATAACTTCAAATGGAAGATGCACAACAGAAATAAAAAGCAGAATAGTTCAGGCCAAAACAGCATTTCAGAAAATCAAAAGCGTCTTATGTAACAAATCTATGTCAATAGAAGTGAGAAAGAGAATTCATCGATGCTATATAGAACCAATTCTGACCTATGGAAGCGAATCATGACAAATAAATGAAAGGACGATTAGAGGCCACAGAAATGGGATTCCTCAGAAGAATGTTGAAAGTTCCCTGGACAGCTATAAAGACCAACGAGGACATTCTCAAAGAGGCCAACACAAAATGGAGGCTCCTAAGAAACATTAGAAAGAAACAATCAACATTTTTCGGGCACATCATGAAAAGAGGAAAGTTGGAATACTTTGTTATAACTGGCAAAATACAGGGATAGAGAGATCGTGGATGACGAAGAGAGCAAATATTAGATAGTTTGGTGTCATGGCATGGAAAACAATCAACAACAGAATAGATATGATGCACAGTGGATAGAAGATTGTGGAAGGACATGATCGCCTACGCCAACTGGTATGGCACATGATAATGATGATTTATAATTTTTTACCTTATTGAAGGGACTGGATGGTCTAGAGGTAAGACATTGGCCTTTTGTCAAGAAAGACCTGAGTTTTAATTCCACCATATGCAGTGGGAATTTGAGGTTTCTTTGTGGTTTTGAGCCACAATAGCTCAGTGGTTAGTGAACTGGACTACAAAGGACAAGGGGTAGGGTTCGATCCCATCTGACGGCTTCCGGGTTCACACAGCCTTTAATGGGTACCGGATTTTTTTCTGGGAAAGTGAAGCAGCACGGGCGTAATACCGACCACATTACCCCAAAAATCATGTGCTGAAGGTCTGTAAAATTTATGGTCACTAACATCATATTCCCTATACGCCACTTGGTGTGACGGGGGTACTTTACTTTTTTTTTTTTTTTTTTTACTTTGTGGTTTTACCTTTCCCTGGTCTTTGGGGATGGGAGGGAGAAAAGTATACAACTTGTGTTAGCTAATTTTCTTCTGCTGCTTTCACAAAATGACAACTGATCTTCATTGTCCACCCTTAAAAGGACTTTAAATAAATGTTTTAATCCCTAACGGATGGTTCGAGATTAAGTGTGGCTTCACATGTGTGTCCCATAACATCATTTATGTCATCATATGCCAATGATGCAACATGACTTATAATGGCGAGTCTGGGAGACACTGACCAGAAAGATTTTGTGAACATCTTCGAGATATTCAACAGAATACTGGCACTTCGGTGTCTTCCCATTTCAATTCATCGGACCACAAGGGCAAAGACGACATCCGCATCACTCGTATTGTCCTGTGCCACTCTGACAACCATAGCGGTTTGCTTTGGAGAATCACCTTATAGTCCAATTTGGTTCGCTGACCCCAAGTGGCATGAATGTATCTTACTCGTATAGTTTCCCTTTAATTTCTCCTTCCCTATTGCTAGTCTTCTTTGCTGCCCATGTTTGGGTACTTTAGTCTATCCACTATGCGGTGCTATTCATAGCTCTCCTCCCTCATCAAGGCCAGCTCCTTGTCGTGGGGATGGGGCTTAACAGTCACCAGGGACTGAAAACTAAGACTGGCCAGGCCTTCCTACAACCGAGCAAGACCACAGTCTGCTCTAGCAAGTTCAAGTGCTGAAGTCGGAGGCAACCAGCCAAAAGGCGCACGACAATCAGGATGCCACGCACTCAACGCAAATGGAAGTATGTCTATAACCGCAAATCGATATGGCACTCGCCCTGTGATGGGCACTCAGGCAGGAGCAGCGCCGGGTCCTCAGCCTCGAAAGGGCCCAACCTCTATTACTGGATGTCCTTCTCAACCGCTCTGTGGAGTCAGGGGCGAGAGAATAGAGCTACTGGCCAATCCAAAATAAGACCACTCAAAATAATGCACTGGAATGCTGAAGGCATCAACAGCAAAAGAGATGGGTACAGTAAAAAGATAAAATTAGAAAATATCCTGCATGAAGAACAAATAAGCATATGCTGTTTGCAGGAAACCCATCTAAACAACGACATAGCCTTGAAGATTAGGGGATACCAGTGCTACCGATCTGACAGAATAAATAGACAAAAGGGCGGAATACTGACTCTTGTAAGGAACATTAATGCATGTCAGATTGAAGTGTATATGGATGGGGCGGAATATCAAATACTGCACCTCAGGACAGGAAATACAGACTTCCATCTACTTAACTACTACTGTCCGAGTGACCGCCCACTAGCACTAGACACAATTACATTAAAAGAAAGAATAATTGTATGTGGAGACTTTAACAGCCACTCACAGAGCTGGGGCTATGAACATATGGACAAGAGAGGTGAAGAGCTTGAAAATTAGCAGGATGACAATGGGTTTATACTATTAAACCAGGCAACAGATCCACCAACATTCTACTCCAGATCATGGCATACCACATCTACACCAGACCTTGCTTTCCATTCACCAGACCTGGATTGGAATATCACACGAATTGTTGGGAAACAACTTGGAGGCAGCGACCACCGACCAGTCTTTTTAGTGGTACAAAATAAGGCCATCAGGGAGAGCAGCACTCTCTCCAGATGGAATTACAAAAAGGCAGACTGGAAAATGTATCAACACTACACCAGTGTACTGACTAAAGATATAAATACAGATAGAGACATCAACAAAATAGTTGATGAATTCAGTAGACTAATAATACAAGCTGCCAGTGAAACAATACCTAGAGGGGCACGGAAACACTACAAACCATACTGGAGTAGTGAGCTAGAGCAACTGCACAATGACGTGGAAACATCTCGAAAGCAAGCAGAAAATAACCCTTGCCAAGAACACCACAACAACTACCAGCATGCTAAAGCCAAATTTCAACGGGCTAAACTACAAGCCAGACGGAGAAGCTGGAAAGAGAAAACAGAGTCCTTGAATCTTGAACGAGACACAAGAAAAGTGTGGAAGCTTGTAAAACAGCTGAATGATGAGGGTACAGAAAGGAACACCAAAATTACACTGAAGAAGGATGGAAACATCCTAACAGGTAAACATGCAGCAAATCACTTTGCAGACTCCTTTGCAAATGACAATAATATTGAAATTAGCCTAGAAAAACGACAAGAGACCCGTTTAAAACAACAAAATGCAAGACAAGAAGAGACCACACATGAAGTAATGGAAACACCCATTACACAAAGAGAGCTAGAGCTGGCAATATCCAAATTAAAAATGAAAAAGTCACCAGGCAATGATGGAGTGTCCAATGAAATGATTAAGAACTTGGGAACTGCAGCTAAAGCAAAACTACTGCAGATCTATAACATTTGCTGGATCACAGGTAGAGTGCCACAGGCATGGAGAGAAGCAATTATGATACCATTGCTAAAGCCAGGAAAAGATGGTTCAATGACATCCAGCTATAGACCAATCAGCCTTACAAGCTGTTTGTGTAAAACAATGGAACGTATAATCAATCTCAGACTGCAGTGGTACCTGGAAAGTGAAAATCTCCTTGTCCCACAACAAGCAGGCTTTAGACAGTGTTACTCTACCGAAGATCAAGCAACCTATCTTTCCCAGGAAATTGAAGATGCGTTTCAAGAAAAGAAACTGGTACTAGCAGCATGGATAGACCTAAAGAAAGCATTTGATAAGGTATGGAAGGAAGGGCTTTTGAAGAAACTGAGAAATTATGGAGTAAATGGCAGGATGTACAAATGGGTCAAAGCATACCTGCATAACAGGAGAGCCAGAGTGCAACTGGATGGTCTTAAGAGTAAGAAGGTCTTATTGCGCCAGGGCGTTCCACAAGGAGGGGTACTATCTCCAACACTTTTTCTGATCTACATCAATGACCTAGTTACTGAACTACCACATGGCATCAAAGTGGCAATGTATGCAGATGACTTGGTAATGTGGTGCACAGAGGAGTATGCAACAGTGGCCTCCAAATTGCTACAAAGAGCTATGAATGCACTGAATTCATGGACAAATAGATGGTGTATCAGCATCAATACAGACAAATGCAATACTACACTTTTCACACTCTCCCCAAAACAAAAAGCAGGAGCCATCTACATAAACAATGAGCCTGTGAAAGAAGACATACAAGCTACATATCTCGGAGTTACATTTGATAACAAACTATCTTGGAAACAGCAGATAAATAAGGCAACCCAAAAAGCAAGGAGGAAATTGGCTATTCTAATAAAGTTGTGTGGAACCACATGGGGTGCGAGTGGGAAAATACTCAGTAAAGTTTACCAACAGAGTATATGCCCACATTTAGAATATGGATCATCCGCATGGTGCTCAGCATCAAACACCACATTGCAAGAACTGGATAAAGTACAAAACCAGGCACTTAGGGTCATCACAGGAGCAATGAAATCAACACCAATATTGGAGATGGAGAAATTGTGGAGGATACCAGCACTGAGAGAACGGAGAGACACAAAGGTGCTGATACAGGCAGAAAAATTTGTATGCATGCCGAGACATCCAATGAAGGACAGATTCCAAAATCTTGCATTGGGACGACTTAAGAGAAGCAGCTTTATCCACCAAGCCAAGCGTATTAGTAGACAAACACCAGACATGCCAAGAGTTGTTAAACCCCTTCTGCCCATACCAGAACAGACTCCCTGGACAGATAAATCAGGATTATCAGTTCAAATACGGACAGGAGTGAAAGGAATAGTTGACAAAGAGGAACAAAATAGTCTACAGCGAAAAACAATAACTCTCAGTTTCCTGGATGAAGAATACCCACAAGACCTATGGATCCGTGTGTACACAGATGGATCAGCACAGAATGCAGTAAAGAATGGGGGAGCAGGTGCAAATATAGAGTACCCAAATAACACTAGGGATATGAATAAAATAGCAACAGGGAAATATTGTCACAATTATGATGCAGAATTACAAGCAATAAAGTTGGCAATAGAAAAACTGCTGAACAGTAATCTTAGCCCACAGCCTGTAGTGTTTTTGACAGATGCAAGATTAGTACTCCAGGTACTACAATCCAGAAAATTACCACATCTGCAGACCTTATTGACTGAACTCTGCAAGCACCACAGGGTTGCCCTGCAGTGGATCCCGTCTCACTGTGGAATACCAGGAAATGAGAAAGCAGATCAGTTGGCAAAGGAAGGTTCAACAGGCACACAACTAGATACACCAGTTACATACCATCATAAGAAACAGATAATCAAATCAATCAGAGGACCACAAGCCCCAAATCAGGATGCCTTTCATAATATGAATAGATATGAACAAGTTATCATTATACGCCTAAGAACAGGACACAATCGACTCCATAGTCACATGTATACAAAATTCAAGATCGGCACATCAACTACTTGTACATGTGGACAGGCACCCCAGACTGCTGAACACATACTTCAAGACTGCACTGAATATAGTAGACTGAGGAAAATCCATTGGCCCATAGATACAACACTACAGACAAAACTATATGGGCCACTGCAAGAATTACAAAAGACAGTAAAATTTATACAGGAAACGACATTGCAGATATAGACAATACTTCAGGCGAACGAAAGATAGATAGATAGATAGCTCTCCTCCACTAGACCCCACTGCGATACTTAGGTGGTCTCCTTTAAATCTTTTGTCAATGCTACTTAACTTTCACATGTCTCTTATTGTACCCCACCCTCAGACATATCATTCTTTCCGCCTTTCGAGTACCTGTTATTCTTCTGTTCTATTCTTTCATCTTTGTGTATGCACACTAACCTCGGTGTGTATTCTTCTGGTTATGGGGGCGTTATGCACACTTTTCTGCATATACATGATTGTCCCTGTATGGATTTGCATATGCATGCATGTGCTCATATGTATGGGTACGGGTATGCTTGTATCTATTGTCCTTTCGAACCGAAGATGGCACATAGGGCAGAACCACAATCTCAAAAACAGAAACCTTGCGTGGTAGATATATATACATGTATGTGCAGTTATGTTTGTATATGTATATATGTGCTCTTTTGTGTGAGTGTATAGATGTATGTGTAGCCTCTTAGATACTTATAGACATTGTCAGTGTTTTTGTAGTCTGGTAACCTAGACAGTGTTCCCTCACTCACATATTTTTAGAACCCTTACACGGTTTGACCCTTCGACCAGCAGGGTATTTACAGCACACAACCGTGTGGAATCTCTCTCTTTCCCATTCCAGCCACGGTCCACGACACAGAGAAGAAATTTTTCTTGAACCAGTTTTGATTATTTTGCTTTGGATGTTTCATTACTAGTAAACTATGTAGGATTAGTTTTATTTACTTACATATCTCTGTGAGTGTGTTGTTGTTTGTTTGTTCCTGCTAAAGGCCTATTGAGCAGAAACGTCGTTCAAATTTGTGTCGTCTATCAATCACGTAAAGCTTTTACAATACCATTTTTTCTACATTTTTTTCCACCCACAAACCCACCCATCCATCCACCCACCCACCCACCCATCCATCCATCCACCCACCCATCCATCTATCCATCCACCCAACCATCCATCCACCAATCCATCCACCCACCCACCCATCCATCCATACACCCACCCATCCACCCACCCACCCACCCACCCACCCATCCATCCATCCAACCACCCACCCATCCATCCATGGGTACTTTTCTACTGACATCCTCATACAGAAGAAGGCTTCACTTGTCACGCTGTTCTTTTCTAAATCTAAATTGTTGCAATGCTAAGTGAAAGCACTGAAAATGGCATCAGCTCAGAAGCACAAACTCCTTAGCACCAGCTATGACTTTGACCGTAACCTCCTTTGCCGCCTCTTATGACATACATTGCAGGTGATGGTGGCTCCATGCTTGTCTTCCTTGTCTGCCATTGGACCTCTGTAGCCACACAGATGAAACAGGAAGTGCTGCTAACCAAATGTCAAGGTTTTGTCATGGACAAAACATGTCTTTCACATTGAGAAACTGAATCACTCAGAAATGAAAATTTAATAACAAGTGGATTTAATGATCATCATTACCTGTTGGAATATTCATGAAGCCAAGGATGATAATCAGAAGAAGAGCAATAACTTTGCAAGATATCATGAATTTTTGACCAGCGGATGGTACAACCTTCATTTTCATGCAGTTGAAGAAAATCAGTGTCACTGTGGAGATAACAAAACATCAGAGAAAAGTTAATCTGCAGCCAAATTTCATTCACACAAAAATGTGTCCATAAAAAAAGTAAAGTAAAGTACCCCCGTCGCGCCAAGTAGCGTATAGGGAAATGTGGTGTTAGTGACCATAATTTGTATATACCCTCGACACATGATTTTTGGGGTAATGTGGTTGGTATTACGCCCGTGCTGCTTTACTTTCCAGAAAAAAATCCGGTACCCATTTAAGGCTGGGTGAACCCGGAAGGACTGAGCGAATGTTTCCCAATAGAAACTGGGGTTAAACAAGGATGTATTTTATCGCCCTTGTTATTTGGAATTGTTATGGACTTCATAATGAAGAAATGCTGCACTGGTAATAAAGGCATCGAATGGATACAAGGAGACCATTTGGAGGACCTGGACTTTGCTGATGACATAGTTCTCATCAGCAATCAGATAAAAACGATGCAGGAAAACACAAATGAACTATCATCAATAGCCAGCAAAATTGGGCTTGAGGTCAATCATGAAAAGACTAAAGTCATGAAAAGTTTAATTCCAACAAGTGACAAAATATACATGGAAAACAAACCAGTAGAAGAGATCGATCACTTCATCTATCTTGGAAGTCACATTGATCGAGAAGGGGATACGAGCAAAGAAATTAGAATCAGACTGGCTAAAGCAGCAATGTCTTTCAGAAGCCTTGAAAAGTTGTGGAAATCAAAACTCATTAGCACAAACACAAAACTTAGGCTATTCAAATCAAATGTACTATCAACCCTTACGTATGCGTGTGAAAGCTGGAAAACAACAAGAGATATAGAAACAAAGTTGAACGCATTCGAAAATAAATGTCTAAGGAAAATACTTGGTATAGAATGGAACGAATTCAAAACAAACGAGGAAATTAGAGAAATCGCCAATCAACCACTAATATCTTCAGTAATAAAGAAAAGACGATGGTCATACGTTGGACATGTGATGAGAAGAGATAATAATCGAATAGCAAAGCAAGCCCTCATATGGGAAACAACAGGTAAAAGAAAAAGAGGAAGACCCAGGGAGACACTGAGAAGAACATTGATGAGAGAGGCAAGAGCAGCAGGAATCGGCTCCCTCAATGAGATAGAACTGCTTGCACAGAACAGAGACAGATGGCGAGATTTGATAAAATATCTTTAAAAGAAAACTGCTAGAACAAAAATTCATATAGGAGAAGGTGTATCTTGGTCTACGCCCTATGGGCCGGTTACGGCTCGAAAGGTCAATAGAATAGAACCCGGAAACCGTCGGTTGGGATCAAACCCTACCCCTTGTCCTTTGTAGTCCAGTTCACTAACCACTGAGCTATCGTGGCTCCCTAAAATGTGTCCATGGTAAGTATAAAAAAACATTCAAGTAAATATTAGGCTTCATTTCACTCACTGAATGCCATCTCCATATTGAAGGTTGGTTACCAGTGAACACTATTTTACTGTCGCTTTCCTTGATGGTGCTCATCATTATAGGTTCACCTGAGCATCCTTTGATGTTTTCAGCCCAATTTAGTCTTGGTCTGACTCTGCCTCATCTACCTAGTTAGTACATTCTCTTCCAAGATGAATTTTGTTGGATATTGTATCTCTTTACATGTCCCAAAAATTTCAGTTGTCCTATTTGAACTGTGTTAAGTATTCCAGCTGATTTAAAACTTCCATGTTTCTACAAACCCACATTTCAAATGCTTAAATTGTTTGCTCTCATTTCTTATTTAATGCCCATGTTTCTGTACCAAATAATAATGTTGAGTAGATATAATATTTTACAAAACATAGTTTTAGTTCTGATGTTATTTGCAAGATAGTTTAATTCTTTCCATCCACTTTGATACCCACTTGTAGGTTTTGTGTATTATCTCTGTTTATAATCACAGTTTTAGTCTTTTTAAATATTTATATCCAAATCATACATCCAAGTAGATGAAAGGAACATAGAAAGAGTTCCTGAATATACCTGTATTGGATTAATTATAACAAGTGATGGAAAATGTAAGATAACAAAATAAGAGAAATGGCAAAAACAATTTTAACAACATGAAAAATATACTCATATTAGCAGATAACATCTGAACTAAAACTATGAATTATATAATGTTATATCTACTCAACATTCCTGTATGGTGCAGAAACATCTCTTCTTCTTCTTCTACCTTTTTAGCTCCCAGTGGAGAAAAAGGTCTTCAACAACCACTTTCCAAGTCGTTCTGTTTTTTGCCATTCTTTTAAGATCATTCCATGTCTTCCCCATCCTCTTCATCTCTGCTTCTATCTGTCTTCTCCAAGAATTCCTTGGTCTTCCTCTTTGTCTTTTCCCCTGGGGATTCCAAAAAAAGGGCCTGTTGTGTAATACTCTCAGTTGGCTTCCGTAGTGTGTGTCCAATCCAGCGCCATCGTCTTCGCTGTATCTCTTTATCCACTGGTGTTTGACTGGTACATTTCCATAATTCTATGTTAGTGATTTTGTCCTGCCATTTCCATCCTTTTATTCTGCGTAAGCATCCATTAATGAAAGTCTGTATCTTCGTGATTGTCAATTGTGTTGTTCTCCATGTTTCACAGCCATATATAATAGGGCCACCTTAACATTTGAGTTGAAAATTTTTATTTTTGTATTTAACCTAATTTCTTTGGATTTCCATATGTTTCCCAGTGCAATGAAAGCTCCTCTTGTTTTTGATATCCTTATTTTGGTATCATTTTCTGTTCCTCCCTCTTTATCTATATTACTGTCCAGATATATGTATGATTGTACGTCTAGTAGAGGTATTTCTCCTAGTTTTATTTGGTTATTGCCAACTGTATTAATTCTCATAATGTGGGTCTTATCTCTATTAATCTTCAGTTTGTATGGTAGGAGAACTATGTCATCAGCAAAGTCTAAATCATCAAGTTGTTTGGTCAGTGACCACTGGATCCCATTTTTGTTGTTTTGAGTTATTTTCATAATCCAATCTATGGCCAGTAGAAAGAGAAATGGAGACAGAGGGCATCCCTGCCTTACTCCTGTTCTTATTTCAAATGCTTCTGTAAGCTGTCCTTCATGCACCACACTACATTTTGTTCCTTCATACATTGTTTTTATCAGGTTAATAAACTTTATGGGATTCCGTAATGACTCAGCAACTTCCAAAGCATTCCTGTCTAAACTATCAAATGCCTTTTCGTAATCTATGAATAAAATATAAAGTGGGGATTTTAGTTCTAAACTTTGTTCAACTATTATACGTAAAGTACTTATTTGATCAGCACATGATCTGTTCTTCCTAAAACCTGCTTGTTCATCTCTCAAATGTTTCTCTATAGCCTCTATTAGTCTCTCCAGAATGATTCTGCTTAATATTTTTCCTGGCAGTGATAGTAGCATAATTCCCCTATAATTTGTGCACTCCTGTGAACTTCCTTTCTTTGGTAGTTTGATCATATAACCTTCTTTCCAGTCCTTAGGTATTTCTTCCCTCTCCTAAATTTTATCTAATAGATTATGTAGCATCTTGGTAGATGTGTTAATATCTGCTTTGATGGCTTCCGAAGGAATTTCATCTGGTCCTGTGGCTTTATCATTTTTTAATAGTTTGATGGCTTTCATTATTTCATCTTTGCTTGGTTTTCCACAGTTAACATGTAACTCTTCTTCTGCTGGTAGTATATCTGGAGGATTATTTGAGCCGGGTCTATTAAATGTTCTTCAAAGTGCTCTTTCCATCTCTCCATTTGTTCCCTATATTATTATTATTACAAACCAGATTTCCTTTCTTATTTTTAATAAAGGCATTGGTTTATTTGTATTTTCCACTTAATTTCTTTGTGCAGTTGTACAGTTCTTTCATATTCCCTATATTTGCTGCCTCTTTAGCTAGTTCATCTATATATTTCCTCTTATCCCTTTTAATGCATCTTCTCACTTCTTTGTTCACCTCTGTGTAAGCTTCCTGTGTCTTGGTTTTATTACTTCTTGTTTTGCTTTTATTTATGTCTGCTTTCTTGTTCTTTCTTTCTTTAATTTTATCCAGGGTCTCTGCTGTCATCCATGCCTTATTCTGGCGTTCTCTTTTCCCCAGCGTTTCTTCGCATGTCTCTTTCCATATATTCTTTACCTGTTTCCAATGATCTTCTATATTTATTGTATTTTCTAGTTGTTGGAGGACTTGGTATTTGTTTAATATTGTGACTGCGAATTTATCTTTAATTCCTTGTTCTTTAAGAAACCCTACATTTTAAGATTTTATATTCGAGCCATGGACTAAGCAATGTTTACTTTGAACACCACGATATCTGTTATTGCAGCGAGTTGGCAAATTTTTGAAAATGTATTCAAGGGTTTGAACATAAATGTTTGTTCACAGTTCGTTAACCTTCGCTGTAGATAAAGTCTTTATTTGATGGCTTCGTGTGACCTTGGTAGCTAAGGACCTAACTTGTGCAAACGGATGGCATTGGCAAGGATCATTTTGAATCTATGAAGTGGGTTCATTTTGTGTTTAACTCAAAAGCATATGTGCTTTTTAACCAAAGACCTTTTTTTTTGGAGATTCAAGGAAGATATCCCCGATGGAAGAATAAATTGTACTATTAGTCCCATAAATGATTCGCTTCCAGAGGTTTATGATGTAAACAAAGCAGTTTTGTCATTGCAAGTGAATAATGTCCACACCTATAATTGGTCAGGATTGTGTAGCAGCAGCAGCTTTATAGTTGTGGTAGAAGTATCCAGAAGTGTTCAGAGACTTCTGGATAGTGTTGCTTCAAGCATCGAAACTCACGATGCCAGGCGGCATTCGTCTTCCTAGAGTGCTACCCTGGTACCCATTTCTGCCAGTGGCTGGATCGACCGTGGGGGTATTTTTGTTCCAACCACGAGTACAACTCACACTGTTTCCAATGGAAATCGAACATGGGTTGTCCGAACATTGGTAGCCCAGTCAGGTGGTTTTCCCAACTAGGCTACCAAGGGCCCCAAATGGTTTAAGTAGGTTATGCTGCATGCATAACGTTACTCTTACAAAGATATTAAATCAGCATAAGACTTTTACTTACCCATGATCCAAACTGCAAAGAATTTTACCACTCCTTCGGGAGGAGGGCAATCTTTAAAAAACAATAATGACATTGTGTACACACTAATTGTGTACGCTCCTAAGGACCACGATGGTGCAGCAATAAAAATAACATATCCCCACATAAACACAAAGCCTGCAAGATCTCCAAACGTGCGGGTGATGAAATAATATGGGCCTCCAGCTTTGTTAAATATCTGAGCTAGTTCGACCACACAGAAAGCTAAAAGAACTTGGATTAATCCTCCAACACTCCACAGAATCATGGCCATTCCTGGAGATCCTGCTAATTGAAGTATTGTTGATGGTGTTAAGAATATTCCTGTTCCACCAATGTTCGCAATTAAGATAAAAACAACCCCTAAAAAAGTAACTGATCTTTTCAGTTCCACTTTTTTAATTACGGGTCTACGGCTGCAGACGGTCACCCTACTGACAGTGATATCACCATCGTCATTATTGTCTGAGGACAAACTGTTACTATCAATAACATCATCATGATGACCATGGTGGTGATAATGATGAAGACGATCAAAATCAAAGCAGTTGTTAGTGTTGTTGTCAAAAGATGAAACACGATCTAATTCTGACACCACACTTTCCGTTGTTGATAGTCTCTTCATTTTCCTAAAAAATGCACTGTGTTTCACTACACTTAATCACGTCATGAAATAGAACGCAAATAACGAAGTTATATTATATATTACTCAAATTACTGAGTACTCAACTGTACTGCTGTATCGAATGTTGTTATGTTAAAATCATCAACCAGAAATCAAATGTATCGCTCTTCTCTGTTGATCTGACAATTAAGGTACGGCATATTTTTAAACTTTGATTTAGAAGAGCTGAAATCATTAATTAAAAATGTAGACATGCTAAAAGTCTGTGAAAATTGTAGAAAAACCGTGTTAGTTACGGCTTGTAAACAATTTTTTTTTTTTGCACACGGATATGAAATATTTTGGCTACATTAAAATACACGATGATCTTAATCCTTTAAGCTTCGACGAGATCTATAAGATCATATTCATATTTACTATATTATCTCAATTAGAACGTTGATTTCCGTCGGAACTCTTTGCCAGCTTTCATTTCTAACGAAGTCCCTGCCCTAGAGATTAGGAAGTGAATTATGCGTATTAATCTGATTTTCCCTGGCAGCCGTGTGTACAGGGGTTCCTCGCTGTACAGACAAATAACGCCGTCTTCGGAGGTCCTCAAATGTTTTTCCGCCGATGAGTAATTCTTGTGTGTGCCTTCGCCATATCATTTTTACCATTTGGCATGATTAGGTAACCATACCCCTTTTACCGTTTGGTCTTCTTCTTCTTTTCTCTTGTCACTGATACCTAAGAGGTGTCGTGGTTATATCATTTGTCGTTTTTGAGCTGCTCGAACTGTCTGAATTAGTGCTTTTCCTTTGTTGTTACATATCTCTGTTAATGCATCTATCCATCTTCTTCTGGGTCTTCCTCTTGGTCTTTTTCCATGCATTCACGAGAAGAACGCCCTTGATGGTGATTGGGAAGGATTCATTCTGACCATGTGGCCAAACCATTTAAGTTGTTCTATATATTCTTGGCAGGGTTTTGTTCCTACCGTTTTTTTATGGTTTCATTTGGTATTCTATCTCTTCTTGTGTTGTTTTTTTTTATTTTACTCAAGCATCGCATCTCACATGTATTTATCTTTCTTAATTGATACCGTTTGGTAACCATTCCATTTTAAACATTTGGTAACCGTACCATTTTTAACATTTGATAACCATACCACATTTACCATTTCGTAACCATACAATTGTTACCATTTCGTAACCATACAATTTTTATCATTTCGTAACCATACCATATTTACCATTTCATAACCGTACCATATGTATCATTTCATAACCGTACCATTTTTTACCATTTCGTAACCAGACCACTTTTAACATTTGGCAACCAAACTATTTTTACCATTTGGTAACCAGACCATTTTCATCTACATGTATTTTTGTTTCATTTCAACCTCAACGTCATTTGAACGTCAACGTACAGTAGTCTCCTATTTTAAAACCCCACCTCCCACCTTTCCCCCTAAACTCTTTAAGGCAATAGCAGATTGAAAGAAGACTTCCCTGACTGGGGCAACTTCTTGGTCGTCCGTCCTTAAAATGAAGTAAAAGTAAAGAGCCACGTCACACCAAGTGGCGTATAGTGGCGTATATGTTGTTAGTGACCATATTTTTTTTTTTACAGATCATTGGCACATGATTTTAGAGGTAATATGGTCAGTATTACGTCCGTGCTGCTTTACTTTCTGAGAAAAAAAAATCTTCTTATAATCCTGAGAAAAAAAATACCCATTTAAGGCTGAGTGAACCCGGAAGATCGAACCAGCTGTGTAGTCCTGCTCACTAACCACTGAGCTATCGCGGCTGCTTAAAATGAAATAAGGTAAAGGTCAAGTTCGAGACTTGAACCGGCGTCTTAGCGTACGAGTTTACACCCATATGTGCTCGGCCGCCTATCCAGAAATGTTCGGAGATTTCTGTACAGTGTCGCCTCAAGCATCGAAACTCAGATGCGAGGCGATATTCCTCACTTTCCTAGGGTAATACTCCGGTACCCATTTCTGCCAGCGGCTGGGTCGACCGTAAGGGTATATTTTTTTTATTCCAACCACGAGTACATTCCACTGCTCCCAGCGGATTTTTTTATTACAATCACGAGTACATTCCACTGCTCCCAGCGGGAATCGAACACGGGTTGCCCGAACGTCGGTAGTTTTCCCAACTAGGCTACCGAGGCCCCCATTTAAAAAAAAAAACAATTGTCAGAAGTGGGATTTGAACCCACGCCCACAGAAGTGGACTGCGACCTGAACGCAGCGCCTTAGACCGCTCGGCCATCCTGACTTGGTGAAGTAAATTAGTGTAATTGCTTGTGTTGTAGTTTACAGCAAGCTGCAGTATTTTGTCACGATTTCAATAAAGTATTTTGGGTACCAAAACAAATGAGGAAATTAGAGAAATCGCCAATCAACCACTAATATCTTCAGTAATAAAGAAAAGACGATGGTCATATGTTGGACATGTGACGAGAAGAGATATTAACCGAATAGCAAAGCAAGCCCTCATATGGGAAACAACAGGTAAGAGAAAATGAGGAAGACCCAGGGAGACACTGAGAAGAACATTGATGAGAGAGGCAAGAGCAGCAGGATTCGGCTCCCTCAATGAGATAGAGCTGCTTGCACAGAACAGAGACAGATGGCGAGATTTGATAAAATATCTTTAAATGAAAACTGCTAGAACAAAAATTCTGATAGGAGAATGTGTATCTTGGTCTACGCCCTATTGACCGGCTACGGTTCGAAAGGTCAATAGATTGATAGATAGATTGTGGGTACCAGGTTGCCTTCCCTTTTTGATCCCTACAAACTTGGCTAATAGTCTGTTTCCGGTTACATCTCGACGGTGCAGAAGGAACTTGGTCTTGCCGTTCATCATAATGCAAGCATTCCACTGTGAACTGCTAAACTACTTTAATTGCCCAGATTTTGAAATTAACAGCAACAAAATACCGAATGTAACCTGAAGAGGCAAATGGGGTTCCGAAAAAAAAAAACCCGGACGCTCTAGATGCCTTAAAACAGCTGGAAAAGAAAAAAAAAACGACAGAACACAATCAACATTTGTACATCGCATTCATTGACCAGGAAAAAGCATTCAACCGAGTAAACAGAGAACAAATGTAGGATATGCTACAACATACTGAGTAAGCCAACATCTAACCAACCTAATTAAAAAATCTCTACATCAACAGCAGCTGCACAGTCAGAACAGCAGCAGGCTACACAGACCACTTCGAAGTTAGATCAGGTGTAAGACAGGGGAGCGTACTCTTCTCCCTACTGTTTTATTACATACATGGACTATATGTACAATTTAGCCAACCCACCAGAGACAAAGATCAACGAGCTTTTTACAGGCGATCAGGCACTAATGCCAGGAAAAATAGAACACCTACAAGAACATTTAAATAGACTTAAAAGCACAGACACAAAATACAACATGAATATCAACATCAATAAAACAGAAGAAATAAATGTCGCAAAAGAGAAACAGAACATCAAAATAACTATAGATGACAAACAAGAAAATGAATTTAAATACCTAGGAAGTCTTGTGACAAACGACAATTCACAAACAGCAGAAATAGACTTAAGATGCAACAAAAGCTTGTCAAATTATTGGACAGCTATCACCATTATTGTCTAACATGGAAATAATTCTAGAGGTTAAACGGGCACTTTACATTACAATCTTCATCCCAACGTTGTGCTACCAATGCCAATCATGGACCCTAGATGCAAGAACAAGAAGAAAAAATAACCTCTACAGAGATGAAATGTGTTAGACGAATGACAGGAAACAGTCTGAGAGATAAGATCAGAAATGAAGAACTGAGAAAAAAGCTAGGAATAGCCCCCGCCATAGAATATATAAGGAAACAACAGACAAAATGGTTTGGCCACGTGATAAGGCAGAAAGTTCAAAACACAACTCAACGAGCCTTCAATAAACATTGCGAGAACACCAGACCCAAGGGAAGACCACGAAAAAGATGGATCGATGGAATATTAGAAACACTAGGAAACAAAAAAAGCAAGCCCTCATGTGGGAAACAACAGGTAAGAGGAAGACACCGAGAGACACTGAGAAGAACATTAATGAGAGAGGCAAGAGCAGCAGGAATCGGCTTCCTCGGTGAGATAGAGCTGCTTGCACAGAACAGAGACAAATGGCGAGATTTGATAAAATATCTTTAAAAGAATTGAAAACTGCAAGAACAAAAATTCAGATAAGAGAGGAAGTATTTTGGTCTACGCCCTATGGGCCGGCTACGGCAGCAGAGACGAACAGAAGAGCAAAAGACCGCAAATTATATCTCCCCTCGGCGCTGAAAGGTAAATGAAAAGGGAAAGAAGAAGAGGCAAAAACTTCAAATGGTGTGAACATAAAGTTCATCATCATCATTGAGTACAGTCTCCGCATCGAAGGTTGGCCACCATGGAGCGCCATTCCACTCTGTCTCTTGCTTTCATGGTGCAGATTGACTGTTGATAGGTTGACTTGTCCATGTTAGTCTTGGTCTGCTTCTTTTACCTTGTATTTTCCCTTCCAATATTACTTTTACTAGTCTGTTGTGTCTTTTAACATGCCCCAAAAATTTCATTTGTCTTGTTCTAATTGTGTTTAGTAGTTCTCTTTTCATTTTTAGTTGTTTTAAAACTTCGTTTGTTTTCTCTTCTTCCCATCCAATTCTCCCTATTCTTCCATAGATCCACATTTCGAAGGCTTCAGATAAAATTAGCAAGATAATCAACTTCTTTTTCAGCGATCAGCTATTACTTTGCATTTCGTTCGTTCGTTCGCTTTCGTCAGCTTTGACCTCTGACGAAGTCCCACCCACTCAATTTTGTACTAATTTTTAGGGAATTAGTAAAACCCAGGTGTCCTCGCCAGGGTACGAACCCCGGCTGTTGCCGTGGTAAGCCAACCGCCTATCGATTGCGCTAACCGGACACCCGCTTTGCATTTCGATCTTTAGACCAGCCACGGTCTAAGATGGTGTGTTTGAGGCCTTCACCTTCATAACTTGTCATGCATGGCTGTTTCTGTGATCCATATTTTGTGTTCTTATGGTGTTGACCTTACTGCAGTCCTGTAGGATATGCTCTGGGGTTTATCTGGATGCCCCGCTCCCATGTTGCAGAGTCCTATCTTGTGAAGATGTGCTCTGAAGCCACAATTACGGTGCCACTATTATTGATTTAAACGGTGCCACGATTATTGATTGAAACATTGCCACTATCACCGATTGAAACATTGCCACTATCATTGATTGAAACATTGCCACTATCATTGATTGAAACATTGCCACAATCATTGATTGAAACATTGCCACTATCATTGATTGAAACATTGCCACTATCATTGATTAAAACATTGCCACTATCATTGATTAAAACATTGCCACTATCATTGATTAAAACATTGCCACTATCATTGATTGAAACATTGCCACTATCATTGATTAAAACATTGCCACTATCATTGATTGAAACATTGCCACTATCATTGATTGAAACATTGCCACTATCATTGATTGAAACATTGCCACTAGATTAAACATTGCCACTATCATTGATTGAAACATTGCCACTATTATTGATTAAAACATTGCCACTATCATTGATTAAAACATTGCCACTATCATTGATTAATCTATTAAACTGTGAGGTAGTGGACGGTTAAGAATTTCTTTGAAGTGTTCCGCCCAACGGGCTTTTATGTCTGCGCTTGTTGTTAGCATTAATCCAGATTTGTCTAGAATTGGTGTTCCACTGGATGTATAGGTGTTTGTCAGCATCTTTTGTACAGTATAAAGAGTTCTGCTGTCTCCTGTAATTGCAGCTGTCTCTGCTTTCTCTGCCAAGTTGTCTATATAAGCTCTTGTATCTCTTCTTGCCGAACTTTTCACTTTGTTGTCTAATTCTTTGTATGTTGCTTTTGCCAGAACCTTTCCAAGATCTGTCTTTACATTAGTCATGGCTCTCTTCGCTTCTCTTCTTTCTTTGATGTATTTCCATGTGGTGTCTGAGATCCAAGCTCGTTTTTCCATTTTCTTCAGTCCAGCACTTGCTTCTGCTGCTGTCATTAGTATTTTGCTCTGTGAGTCCCACATTTCATTGATATCTAAGTCTATTTCACCAAGTGCTGAATAACAATTACTTAGCTCTATGTTAAACTTTTCCTTTATTGCTTCATCTTTCAGTTTATGACTATCAATTTTATGTGTAATTGACCTCTTCTGTTGGTTTCTAAATTTTAATCTTATTTTCCCAATGCACAGGTTGTGGTCACTATTAACATCAGCACCTCTGTAAGCTCTTACATCTATTAATGATGATCTGAATTGTTGTTTAATACATAGGTGGTCAATTTGATTTGATGTTCTATCATCAGGAGATATCCATGTTGTTTTGTGGATATTTTTATGTGGAAATAATGTCCCACCTATAACTAAATTTTCTATTAAACATAATTCTATTAATCTTTCTCCATTCTGACTTGTTGTATTACAGCCTTCTCTCCCCATCACATGTTCCACTCCTGCGTTATCTTGTCCTACTTTGGCGTTGAAGTCTCCCATTACAATTAAAAGATCGTGTTTTGGTATTTTGTTTATAAGTTGTTGCAGTTGGTTATAAAAATCATCCTTAACTTCATCATCAGCTTCGTTAGTAGGCGCATAACATTGAATAATTGAAAGTCTTCCATGTTTTGTTTTGTATCGTGTTCGTATCAGACGGCTATTTACCGGTTCCCATTCTAATAAACTTCTTGCAGCTTTGTCTGTCATCATTATGCCTACTCCTTCACGGTGTTTTCCATCTTCCCTTCCAGAAAAAACTACTATTTTATTATCAATAGATCTCCTACCTGTTCCAGGCCAGCGCATTTCGCTTAATCCTAAAATATCTAGATCGTATCTGTCCATCTCGCTCGCGACCTGTGCATGTTTCGTCGGAGCGGCCATTGTTCGCACATTCCAGAATCCTATTTTTGTTGTTGTTTTAGGGCCGAAAAAACTATCACTACTATCTACTGCTAATTTACACATTCTGTATCAGGTCTACGTTTCATTAACAACATCGTTTTTACGATAGCGGCTTGTTAAACCTCTGATCAACGGTTCTATACCAAGCCGGAGAAAAATAATTCCTCCATTTTGGAAACAACCGGAAACACGTACTCACAGTTTAATAGATTTTGAAGCTGAAACACCAGCAGCAGAATTAGATGTAAATTTAGATGACTTCACCTTGAGTGAAATAGAAACCACCTTAAAGCTAATGACCAATAACAAGGCTGCTGGAGAGGATAAGTTAACAGCTGAGATCCTCAAGGCAATTGATAGCCATAATTTAATACATCTCCAAAAAATGTTCAACATCATTTGGAAAACAGAGAAGACGCCTCATAAATGGAAAAAAGGAATCATTGTTAAGATCCCAAAAAAGGGCAATCTTAGAGATTGTAACAATTGGAGAGGCGTGACACTTTTGTCAGTTGCCTCAAAATTATTCTGTAAAATCATCCTAAATAGAATAAAGGATTCAATAGATACAGTAATGCGTGAAGAACAGGCTGGGTTTAGAAAAGGGAGAAGCTGTCTTGACCACATTTTCACTCTACGACTTATATTGGAGGAACACATTGAAAAGCAAAAACCTTTTGTACTTAACTTCATCGACTTCAAAAAAGCATTTGATAGTATTCATAGAGATTCTTTGTGGAAAATTCTGAAGCAATATGGCTTACCATCAAAAATCATAAATATTATCAAAGACATGTATGATGGTTACACATGTGCAGTTCGAACAGAGGAAGGACTGAGCGAATATTTCCCAATAGAAACTGGGGTTAAACAAGGATGTATTTTATCGCCCTTGTTATTTGGAATTGTTATGGACTTCATAATGAAGAAATGCTGCACTGGTAATAAAGGCATCGAATGGATACAAGGAGACCATTTGGAGGACCTGGACTTTGCTGATGACATAGTTCTCATCAGCAATCAGATAAAAACGATGCAGGAAAACACAAATGAACTATCATCAATAGCCAGCAAAATTGGGCTTGAGGTCAATCATGAAAAGACTAAAGTCATGAAAAGTTTAATTCCAACAAGTGACAAAATATACATGGAAAACAAACCAGTAGAAGAGATCGATCACTTCATCTATCTTGGAAGTCACATTGATCGAGAAGGGGATACAAGCAAAGAAATTAGAATCAGACTGGCTAAAGCAGCAATGTCTTTCAGAAGCCTTGAAAAGTTGTGGAAATCAAAACTCATTAGCACAAACACAAAACTTAGGCTATTCAAATCAAATGTACTATCAACCCTTACGTATGCGTGTGAAAGCTGGAAAACAACAAGAGATATAGAAACAAAGTTGAACGCATTCGAAAATAAATGTCTAAGGAAAATACTTGGTATAGAATGGAACGAATTCAAAACAAACGAGGAAATTAGAGAAATCTCCAATCAACCACTAATATCTTCAGTAATAAAGAAAAGACGATGGTCATACGTTGGACATGTGATGAGAAGAGATAATAATCGAATAGCAAAGCAAGCCCTCATATGGGAAACAACAGGTAAAAGAAAAAGAGGAAGACCCAGGGAGACACTGAGAAGAACATTGATGAGAGAGGCAAGAGCAGCAGGAATCGGCTCCCTCAATGAGATAGAACTGCTTGCACAGAACAGAGACAGATGGCGAGATTTGATAAAATATCTTTAAAAGAAAACTGCTAGAACACAAATTCATATAGGAGAAGGTGTATCTTGGTCTACGCCCTATGGGCCGGTTACGGCTCGAAAGGTCAATAGATAGATAGATAGACTATCATTGATTAAAACATTGCCACTATCATTGATTAAAACATTGCCACTATCATTGATTAAAACATTGCCACTATCATTGATTAAAACATTGCCACTATCATTGATTGAAACATTGCCACTATCATTGATTAAAACATTGCCACTATCATTGATTGAAACATTGCCACTATTATTGATTGAAACATTGCCACTATCATAGATTGAAACATTGCCACTATTCGTGATTTCAAAATTGTATTTCACCACACACAACACACCTGTTACAGGTGAGTGTCTAAACCTCAGCCAGGGAACTGCTGTTGTTGCTTCTTGTCTCTGTGATCTTTTTAGTGTTTCCCTAGGTCAGGAGTGGCAGAACCGACAACTCGTGCATCAAAAGAGGACGTGCATTTGAATCCCAGTAAGGTCAATAGTTTTTATGGGTGTCAAACAATAGAAGTGAGAAAGAGAGTTCATCGGTGCTATAGAGAACCATTTTTGACCTATGGAAGCGAATCATGGACAGTAGACAAACAAATGAAAAGACGATTAGAGGCTACAGGGATGGGATTTCTCAGAAGAATGTTGAAAGTTCCCTGGACAGCTAAAAAAACCAATGAGGAAATTCTCAAAGAGGCCAATTCAAAAAAGGAACTCCTAAAAACATCAGAAAGAAACAATCACATTTTTCGGGCACATCATGAGAAGAGGAAAATTGGAATACTTGGTTACAGCTGGCAAAATAAAAGGAAAGAGAGATCGCGGACGACAAAGAGAGAAAATACTGGATAGCTTGGTGTCATGGCATGGAAAACAGTCAACAACAGAACTGATACGATGCACTGTGGATAGAAAATTGTGGAAGGACATGATGATGATTCTGTAGTGTCTTTAAGATTCTCTATAGTTACGCTGCTATGAAATGTTCTTGAAGTTGTCACTAGGCCTATCATAACTTCTGCACCCCACTATGAAATGTTCTTGAAGTTGTCACTAGGCCTGTCATGACTTCTGCACCCCTCTATGAAATGTTCTTGAAGTTGTCACTAGGCCTATCATAACTTCTGCACCCCACTATGAAATGTTCTTGAAGTTGTCACTAGGCCTATCATAACTTCTGCACCCCACTATGAAATGTTCTTGAAGTTGTCACTTGGCCTGTCTTGATCTCTGCACCCCTCTGTGAAATGTTCTCAAAGTTGTCACTTGGCCTGTCATGACTGACTTCTGTACCCCTCTGTGAAATGTTCTCAAAGTTGTCACTTGGCCTGTCATGACTTCTGTACCCCTCTGTGAAATGTTCTTGAAGTTGTCACGTGGCCTGTCTTGACTTCTGCACCCCTCTGTGAAATGTTCTCAAAGTTGTCACTTGGCCTGTCTTGATCTCTGCACCCCTCTGTGAAATGTTCTCAAAGTTGTCACTTGGCCTGTCATGACTTCTGCACCCCTCTGTGAAATGTTCTCAAAGTTGTCACTTGGCCTGTCATGACTTCTGCACCCCACTATGAAATGTTCTTGAAGTTGTCACTTAGCCTGTCTTGATCTCTGCAGCCCTCTGTGAAATATTCATGAAGTTGTCACTTAGCCTGTCATGACTTCTCACCTCTCTTCTCTTTTTGTACATACCTTGTGTGGTATGAGTTCAAGTAACAATCCAGCTGAACAAATAATGTTATATGCTGTCTTTTTAGTCCAGTATGGTTCGCTGACCCCAAGAGGTATGAATGTATCACACTCATAGTTTCCTTTTGGTTGCTCCTTACCTTTTGCATAGCCTTCTCTACTGCACATATTTGGGTTCTTTGGTCTATTTACTATGCCATGCTATTTATAGTTCTTCTCCTCTAGTCCCTTATGAGACACTTCGGTATTCTCCTCTATACCTTTTTTTCTGTGCTCCTTACCCCTCATTTGTTTTTATTGTACCCCACTCTCAGACATCTCACTCTTACCACCTTTTGAGCACCTGTTAGTCTACTATTCTATTCTTTCTCCTTTGTGTTTGCACACTGACCCCTGTGTGAACTCCTCTGGCTCTGTGTGCATTTGCGCACATATCTGCACCTTTCTGTACGTTCACGACAGCCGCACTTGGTTGCTATTTCCTTTTGTTTTGACCTCTGTTTACACACAGGATTGTTTACACACAGGATAGATAATTTTGTTTTCTTTAACACATTTCAATTGTTTTTGTTTTGGTTGTTTCGTTATTAGTTTTGTGTGTGTGTTTTTTTTTTGTTTGTTACCGATGAAGGCCTATTGGGCCGAAACGTCATTTAGTCTGTGTCGTTCACTTATCACGTAAAGCTTCTTACATACCATTTTTTTCTATTAAAAAAATTTTTCCTCACATTCAGCTTTACTGCAGCTTCGCATTTTTATGCCTTAACCCTTTCTATGTACTACAAGATGGATTTTATGCCAGTTTTTATTCTTCCTGGCTGTCTTTCTATGTACTACAAGATGGATTTTATGCCAGTTCTTATTCTTCCTGCTCCATTTCTAATTATGTCTCTTTGAGTCATTCCAGCTGTTTTCCTTAGACAATAATCACTGGTTAAAATCAACAAATGGACTAATATTATTTCCTTGTAAAATTTTGATAATTTCTTATTGGTCAGAGAAAATGGATCAAGAACTAGCTGTTTGTTAATATTTCTCTCTCACAAGGATCAATTAAAAATACAAATTTGTTCAGTTTATTTGACAGCATTTCAACAGATAACTCCATAGTACACAGATCCCCTCGCCAGAATGAATCAGCCTGTAATAAATTAGTGAAAGTACTGACGATAGCTTCAGCTCAGTCAAATGCACAAACTCCATTGTAAAAAAAAAAAAAAAAAAGTAAAGTAACACCAAGTGGCGTATAGGGAATATGGTGTTAGTGACCATAAATTTTACAGACCTCTGGCACATGATTTTTGGGGTAATGTGGTTGGTATTACGCCCGCGACGCTTTACTTTCCCCGAAAAATCCGGTACCCATTTAAGGCTGGGTGAACCCGGAAGCCATCGGTTGGGATCGAACCCTATCCCTTGTCCTTTGTAGTCCAGTTCACTAACCACTGAGCTATCGCGGCTCCCCACAAACTCCATAGTATGAGTGAAAACCTTGACCCTCCGCCCTACTTAGTTGCCTCTTACAACATCCATGATAAGTTACAGTGGCTATATTCTCCTTCCTCCTGACTGGCCGTGGTCAGAGCCATGGTAGCCATGCAGTCGAAATAAAAGAAAATGGTTTAAAAAATAAAATAAAACTCTTCTGTACCTTCACTATTTGCTTGTCCAATCAGACACAATCTTCCCATGTCAACAAATGCAAACCACTTTACTCATTTTATTTTCAATTAAAATGCATGACGTCATATACCAAATTGAACAGACGCAGCTGGAGGATAAAACTAGTCATGAACTATAGAAATAATTTAATTCTTTTCAAATACATGGCAGATAATGGATGAAGAAGAATTAAGTTATGAGGTCATTTCCTTGTTTAAGCACATAAATCCTATCCTTAATTGGCGCATGGCAACAAAACTACAGCAGTTTTCATATACTAAAAACCATGTTAGGGGTTCATCTTCTCTCTACCATAATGACAGATTAGAACCGCCAAAATAAAGAGCAAGGGTATGTTACTCTTTTGAAAAATAATTTATATGCTTAAACTAGGACGTTACCAATTATAATACAAAAAAAAAAAAAAAATTACATGCTATATAATGATATGAACATAACCAAAGCAGTATGTAAATTAGTTTCTTTTATGTTCACTCATATCTAGAATAATTGAGTATTCTTCTGTCTTTATATTATAGTCGTTAGTATTTGGGTATCCAATGCACAATATAAAGATGGTTCACATGTGCTGAATGAAAAGCACTCTAATTAATTTATTTGTCACTGAAAATAACATTTCAACCAAATTTAATTTCATGGCGGAAAAATAAATAACTGTTAAAATTTATGATGGAAATGTTAGTTGACCAAGGGTTGAATTTTCTTAAAAATAAACATGTACACGACACACGCAAATGACACAGGAAACGAGGTATTAGAGCAACTCTCGGATAATTTCACAATAATTTGTTATGATTTTACCAACAGCTGGATGAGAACTTGTATTCCTATTTCATTCGTAACTGTCTTGCTCCGTACGTCTTAAACATTGATTTATATGTGGTTACTTTACTTCAGCTGGAAGCTGCCTGGTGTCGATCTTCAACAACTGACTGGTACTGCAATGTTGAGCAGCTTCTGTCTATACTGGGATGACAGGTGTGGCAGCAGAGCAAATAGGAATGGTTTAAGTTGTGGGGTCTTGCCTCTTCTAACTTTAAATTCATTTCAATTTCTACTGTTGTGCCATTTATTATATTTGTTTTTCATATGCCTTGACCACCTGCCAGATTTTGTCAGTCCTATTTCATGAATAAATATTTATTTGTTACTTTACGTATCAAACCAATCTGACTACCATATGG
The DNA here is from genome assembly GCA_032433765.1 of Megaustenia siamemsis. Classification (NCBI taxonomy): domain Eukaryota; kingdom Metazoa; phylum Mollusca; class Gastropoda; order Stylommatophora; family Ariophantidae; genus Megaustenia; species Megaustenia siamemsis. The sequence continues at coordinate 20,697,922 of JAVIAB010000025.1, read as the reverse complement.
AGAATATGACACCAGGGTCAATATTTTTCCCAAGACTGATTTACGCCAAGCTGCCCTACTTTCCCAGATACAAATCTCTGGTCCTCATATTCAGAGGCTGGTTAACCAGAAAGCTGTGCTAGATGGACCAAAAAAAAAACACGCATTTTGACTACCTTGTCAGCAGATGAGATTCTCCAGAACAGCAATAAAAAAAAAATAATAATTCAAGAACCATGTTTGTAAAGACAGTGATGAATGGTTGATCGGAAGTAAAGAGTTATAAAGGAAAATAAAATTTGTTGCAAGAAAGCCCAAGTTTTGCATTTCATTGTGATCCCAGGTGAGTTAACAATCAAAGTAAAAAATTGCGTACAAATCACATAAAAGAAAGCAATCACATCGGTTTTATTTCACTCAATGAAAACTAAATAAATGTCATTTCATTTTCTCTTCATTCACACTAACTGTCGCTGCATTCATTCTCTTGTTTTGAGTGCAACTTTTCACTGTTACCTGTAACAATGGAATTATGTTGTCTAAATGAGCAGATGTCAGATAACAAGAACCCTGGATGATCAATTCTGATGTGGGGCCCAAGATGCTGAGAAATGCATGTGTTCAAAGCCATCAGCAATCATAGCTGACATCAAGTGAACCAGAACTAATCGACATCTTTAGATAAAACTGGAACTAGACTGCGGTGAGGTCTAGAGGTAGAGCATTGGCTTTTGGACAAAATGGTCTTGGGTTCAAACCCTGTCACAAGCAGTGGGAATTTTCACTTGAAATCCATGGTTTCTTCACCCTCCCTGCTCTCTGGGTAGCAAGATCTGATATCTAGTCCTCTCAGATAACTGTAAAAAATAGAAGGTCCTGTGTGCATTCTGCGAACATTGAAGAATCTTTGGCAGCTGGAAAGTGAAAAGAGTAGGCCAAAAATAGCTGCTGGGCGGGTAAAATTTACAGGAAAAATCTACCAAAAATGAACATCAAAACTCTCAACAATAAAAAATGTGAGTACCTTCTTGTGTCAGAGAATATCTGCCTATATGGCAAGGGACACCTGAGCACATGACCGACATAGTGAAAAATAGGAAAAAAGTGATATATCAAGCAAAATTCAACCCTTGAAACCTTGCTGGAGATTTAAAGTTGCGCATGCATACCACAAAAACTGACTAGTCAGATAAGTGAGTAAAGATTAAAGAGGGAAACTGAAAAGAGATGACAGTGCTGATATCAGATATGCTGGGTCAAAAGGTGCATATATTTCAGCTTTATATGATATAGAACACAACTTGGGCCTATTTAACAATCCTCTGACTGCAAAGAAGTAATAGAAATAAATCGTGAACACAAAGAGCAATAACTTTACGAGACAAATAAAGAAATCATCATTTGAAGGTACTCTGAACCCCTCCCAGTTATTTGTTCAAATGCTAAGCAAACAAAACATAAAAGTCATTACATTTATCATATATATATCAAATGAAGTGTTCAGTATAAACAATGTCCATACCTTCTAACATAAATATGAAAAGAAAACAAAATAAAAATTCATATAAATTTATGTCGCCTCTTCAAGAGGTGCAACCACGTTTCAGTTGTAAAAATTAAAAAATCTGCCATGTTTGGGGTTTGAACCTGGATCCGTCTGATCAGGAAGTGAGCGCACTAAGCCAGCAAGTGGAAACATGTAGCTTTATTATATTAAGTTACAAAGAGAAGCAGTACAACAGTGGTTAGAGAACTGATCAGTTGAGGAAAAGGGTTTGGGCTTGATCCAACATGTCACCTTCTGCCAAGCCATTCTCTTAAGCTGTCTGGTATTTTCTCTCTTTGCTTCCCTCTATCTCTTCGTCCCTCAATCTTTCCAGTTGTTCTCTTCTCATTATATGGCCAAAAAATGATGATTGTTTCTTCCTAATATTGGAAATTAGCTCTCTTTTTGCTTTGACCTCTTTCAGAACATTTTCATTACTCTTCTTAGCTGTCCATAGTATTCTCAACATTCTTCTGTAAAACCACATTTCTACAGACTCCAGTGATTTTCTTGTCTGTTGCCCATGATTCACATCCATATGTTAAGACTGGCTCTACATAACATTTAAGAACTCTTTTTCTAATTTCTATTGTCAAAAATGGTTTGCATAGTATCTTCCTCATTTTCTGGAAAGCTGCTTTTGCCTGAGCCATTCTGAATCACCTCTTATCTCACCGTAAACAAACCGACGGAAGGCAACAGAAAACCACAGTCATAACTTCTTTGTACAATCACGAATTTACAAGAAAAAAAAGTAAAGTACCCCCGTCACGCCAAGTAGCGTATAGGTAATATGGTGTTAGTGACCATAAATTTTACAGACCTTCGGCACATGATTTTTTGTGTAATGATGTCAGTTCAGTATTACGCCCGTGCCACTTTACTTTCCCAGAAAAAATCTGGTACCCATTAAAGGCTGGGTGAACCCGGAAGCCATCGGTTGGGATCGAACCCTATCTCTTGTTCTTTGTAGTCCAGTTCACTAACCACTGAGCTAATTTACAAGATACCAAATTAAAATGACTGAATTTAATCGATTATATAAAAAAAGAAACATAACAGAGAAGATTGTATTAATGATTAATACTGTTAAAAAAAACAATACTGATATAAAGACATAACAAATGAAAAATTATACTCAAATGGTCAGTACCGATCAATAAAAACTATCTTTACTGCATTATCCCTGTACAAAGGGATGCCGGGAGGACATAGAAGTCCAGAGAAAAAAGGGCTGCTTGCCCTGAGCAGTCACTACAAAGTGTTGAGGTTTGAGAAAAAATATCTAGCAGTTCAGTTGTTACTTGTTGAACAAAGACACAGATAGGAGGAAGTTCATTTCTCTATCTAGTTATGTTGTTGAACAAAGACACAGATAGGAGGAAGTTCATTTCTCTATCTAGTTATGTTGTTGAACAAAGACACAGATAGGTGGAAGTTCATTTCTCTCTCTAGTTATGTTGTTGAACAAAGACACAGATAGGTGGAAGTTCATTTCTATATCTAGTTACTTATTGAACAAAGACACAGATAGGTGGAAGTTCATTTCTCTATCTAGTTACTTGTTGAACAAAGACACAGATAGGAGGAAGTTCATTTCTCTCTCTAGTTATGTTGTTGAACAAAGACACAGATAGGTGGAAGTTCATTTCTCTATCTAGTTATGTTGTTGAACAAAGACACAGATAGGTGGAAGTTCATTTCTCTATCTAGTTATGTTGTTGAACAAAGACACAGATAGGTGGAAGTTCATTTCTCTATCTAGTTACTTGTTGAACAAAGACACAGATAGGAGGAAGTTCATTTCTCTATCTAGTTACTTGTTGAACAAAGACAGGAGGAAGTTCATTTCTCTATGTAGTTATGTTGTTGAACAAAGACACAGATAGGTGGATGATCATTTCTCTGTCTAGTTACTTGTTGAACAAAGACACAGATAGGAGGAAGTTCATTTCTCTATCTAGTTACTTGTTGAACAAAGACACAGATAGGAGGAAGTTCATTTCTCTATCTAGTTATGTTGTTGAACAAAGACACAGATAGGTGGAAGTTCATTTCTCTCTCTAGTTATGTTGTTGAACAAAGACACAGATAGGTGGAAGTTCATTTCTCTATCTAGTTACTTATTGAACAAAGACACAGATAGGTGGAAGTTCATTTCTCTATCTAGTTACTTGTTGAACAAAGACACAGATAGGAGGAAGTTCATTTCTCTCTCTAGTTATGTTGTTGAACAAAGACACAGATAGGTGGAAGTTCATTTCTCTATCTAGTTACTTGTTGAACAAAGACAGGAGGAAGTTCATTTCTCTATGTAGTTATGTTGTTGAACAAAGACACAGATAGGTGGATGATCATTTCTCTATCTAGTTACTTGTTGAACAAAGACACAGATAGGAGGAAGTTCATTTCTCTATCTAGTTACTTGTTGAACAAAGACACAGATAGGTGGAAGTTCATTTCTCTCTCTAGTTATGTTGTTGAACAAAGACACAGATAGGTGGAAGTTCATTTCTCTATCTAGTTACTTGTTGAACAAAGACAGGAGGAAGTTCATTTCTCTATGTAGTTATGTTGTTGAACAAAGACACAGATAGGTGGATGATCATTTCTCTATCTAGTTACTTGTTGAACAAAGACACAGATAGGAGGAAGTTCATTTCTCTATCTAGTTACTTGTTGAACAAAGACACAGATAGGAGGAAGTTCATTTCTCTATCTAGTCAGAGATAACTGTGAAGTCACTGTTATCTATCGTAACTGTTACTTGTAAGGGGATGTGTTTTTTCTGTGAATACTTTTACATCATGAGCTGAAGTTGTTGACAAAAAACTGTTGTCTGCCTAAGACTGGGAATCATAGTCTGTCCTATATAGTGAAGGTCATGTCGGTGTGCACTGCCAGAACTCAGCTGCATATATTGAAAGAATGTAGTGGTCTACATATCTCCATACAATTTGTTTCATAAACTGACACCAGTTGCGATTCTTTGAATTATCCCTGGGCCCAAAAGGTTCTACAGCACCTGGGCTGAAAGTGGTCAGCGACTTATAGCTGACTGCTTGTGAAGCACATCTGATCAACATCTCATCTGTCAGTACAAATAGCCTACACATGATTTGCGCGAATAGTGGAGCACATGCCAGTAGGTGGAAGGGAATAGACTGATGTGAATCTTGCCTGACTCCATGGCCTGGAGGAATGAACACACGGATGGCCATCACACCAGCAGAGCCACCAGTGTCTCACGGAGGGAAGTTGCGAGATGATGAAATGGGTGCAATTTTCATCCTGGGGTGAGAAGATAGTTCACAACACCCCCCCCCCCAACAATGTCATGTACACAAATACAGCAATAACTAGATCCATAGCAACATCAACATCTCCCAGTGGTGCACATGAAAACAGACTAACCAATCAGGTCAAGTGAGCGATTGAGAGGGAAGGCAGTTTGGAAACCAAAAATAGAATGCCAAAGTTCAATGTGCCGGGCCAGAAGTGGAGATATCACAGATACTGCTGGGAACTACAACATATCTATGCCAATGTGACTTCCTTTTATGGTAGACAGTGTAGAGTTGCAGTTGCAACACAGAATTACTATCCAGGTCTCTATTCAGCTGGACACTTTTTTAACAGGCGTTGTTCTGTAGTAGTTTTATCAACATCAAAGTGAAAACATCACAGTGATTCATAGTTGACAGCCAGTGTCAAAACAAATGTACCATAATCTATCAATATTCAAATCTACCTTCCTGCAGTAGAAGCAATCTGGGTACCCACAAATACCATACTAAAGTTGGATGTGTCAGGCTAAAAGGCATTAACATCACAGATTGTAGTAAAACAACAGCACATTACTGATGTTCTTTTAAGGGAGGATGACGAAAAGTAGTAGCCATCAGGCAAACACAGCAGAAGTTGGAGATATCAAGGTTGAAATCAAATGTTGTCAGGTGCAGAACTGGAACAATACCTTTCGCAGGATCAGCATTTGGTGATGTTGAAGAACTGTATTCTTCTGTGCGTTGCTCAACAAATATTTCCCGCCATCATCTGCTCATAAAAGGATTTGAGTCGGTATAACTGCATTATGTTGTGGTTTACAGCAAGCACCAACATCTGCACCATTCATCATACACCAACATCTCCATCTTTCAGATAAAAGGATCCAAAATAGCAGACACCAACATCTCCATCTTTCAGCTAAAAGGATTGTGCTGAAGTTGGATGTGTTGGGCCGAAAGGCGCAAATATAACAGTTATACTGCAAACCACAACACAACGCAGACACGCCCACTTAACGTCCTTTTAAGGACGTATGACAAAGAGGAATTCTACAGTTTACGAATACTCTAGAATACTTTAGTCATCGGGCAAATGCAAGCAAGCAAGCTAAAAGGATCCAATACAGCAAGCACAACATCTCCATCATTCAGCTAAAAGGATCCAATACAGCAAGCACCAACATCTCCATCTTTCAGCTAAAAGGATCCAATACAGCAAGCACCAACATCTCCATCTTTCAGCTAAACATTATCCTATTTCAACACAGCATTTTTGATCCCGACTGCTTAAGTCTGTTACCAGTCCAACCACTAGAAGGTGGTAGCAGGATTGGAGTTATGTCTTCAACAATTTGTTCACACACCACTTAGACTCTATAAAATATTCACACTTGATCTGCAGCTTGGCTGAACAGACTATCTTAATCCTAGATTGCGACATTGATTTTACATCACATTATTATCACTATTTGGACAAAAAGTGCAACCCAACAGCTACGCAAAAAAAAAAAAAAAAAACCTTGTAATTTTGAAAAAAACAATTTTGCCACAAATTATAGCATTATCCATCGTTGGACACTGCGGACATGATTTTAATCAACTCAAGCACTACAGCATCTATCTAGACGCACAATTGCATAGCAGTATTTTTATTCCTGTTCATCTGCGAAACATTATTGGTTGGGTGCTTGTATTTTCTTTCTTATGTTCGTCACCTATTCTGTACCGATAGCCCACGAGAGTTTCGCTGTTGGGACAGGAATGAGATGGGGCAACAAAAATTTTTTTTTCCACCTCCCACCTCTGTATCAATTTTTACAAAGATAAAGATTACCACACTTGGCGTTGTATTTTGAAAAAAAAAAAAAAAAAAAAAAAAAAAACACCTGCAAATGATGGCTAGTGAGGGGTTACTGGCAGGAACATTTAGGAAGCTATACTGTGGGACAAAATATCAGAGCATGGAAACTGTTGAATTTTGTGTTTTTAATGGGTTTTGAGAAGATGGACACAGAAATAAAAAGCAGAATAGCTCAGGCCAAAATAGCATTTCAGAAAATGAAAAATATCTTACGCAACAAATCTATGTCAATAGAAGTGAGAAAGAGAGTTCATCGGTGCTATATAGAATCAATTCCGACCTATGGAAGCAAATCATGGACAACAGTAGACAAACAAATGAAAAGACGATTAGAGGCCACAGAGATGGGATTTCTCAGAAGATATTGAAAGTTCCCCGAACAGCTAAAACGACAAATGAAGAAATTCTCAAAGAGGCCAACACAAAAAGGGAACTCCTAAAAAACATCAGAAAAAAAAAAGATTTTTCGGGCACATCATGAGAAGAGGAAAGTTGGAATACTTGGTTACATCTGGCAAAATAAAAGGAAAGTGAGACTGCGGACGACAAAGAGAGAAAATACTGGATAGCTTGGTGTCATGGCATGGAAAACAGTCAGCAACAGAACTGATACTAAGCACTGTAGATAGAAGATTGTGAAGGACATAATTGCCTACGCCAATCGGTATGGCACATGATGTGTTTTGAAGCTGTCACTTTTACTAAATAGTCATAATCAAGGGTTAAACTGCTATGATCAACAGATATTTCAATATTATCATCTTTTTCTGCTGAGCTGGTCAAACAAACGATGAATCAGGGAATAAGTTTCTGCCAACAATAAATGAAAAACAACAATTCAAACATAAACAAAACATGAATTCAAGCAAAACCCACATTAATTACAAGCCGCATCACCACTGCTGACCTGAAGCATGTATCAGTGAATAATTAAAAAAAAAAAATCAAAATAGCAAGTCTCACATCTTCTAGCCCAGAGTGCTTGGGGTAAAGGATCATCTAGAAGGCATTTAAATTTGAACAATTTGTTGAATAAACTGAAGTGGTCAGCCTCCACACAACCATATTTAGTTGTTTTTCATTTCATGTTCTGGGATTGGAGGGTGGAAGAATAGGGAGCAGCATATTAGGGATTGCCTGAGTTCCAAAATGAGAACCAAAATCAAAACATTGCAATGAATATGTTATATACATTGTAAAAATATTACAATTTAGGAAGGACTAACATTTTTTTACATATTCAACAAACAAGGGAGAAAAAGCTGACAATTGACTCACAGGAGATAACCAGACTGAAGCATTGTGCTAGAACATTTCAATGCTTGATAACATATGTATGCTAAGTTGTATCAACAAACAGATTTGTTAAGCACTCAGAACTGACTCGAAATTATTAAAAAATGTCAGAGAGATATGATATGAAATGTGTTAGTGCAGATGTCTTTTTTTCCCTAGCCACCAGTACTCATCTGGGTGATGTGGTCTGCAACATTCTAAGCTGACCTACTTTATCGAAAGAAAAGAAGCAGTACCCATTTTCAGAAATGAGATGAACTAAGAAATATGTCAGGTAGAAAAGAAAAAAATATCTCACTGCAATGAAGAATTGAACAATTACCATCTGGTCTGTATATGAACATACAACCACTCCACCAGTAATGCTTTGATTGTTTATACAGGTAAATTGAACGCTTTACATGTTACAGATGTTTCCAGTAAGAAGAAATCAGGTTCATATGGATGTCATTGAAAACATGAAAAGGTTGTGGAACAAAGGCTATTGTTGCAGGTTTATGGTGATTTATAATAACACAAACTGGCCTTCAACTAAGACATAATTAATAAACATGAACAAAGACCAGAACAACTCAAAGGTTAAGCTAAGAATTACAATCAGGGAACGTCTTTAAGTGGCCACTAGTTGTTTTTCTAGTTTCAGTTTGTGTGTGTTTTGTCTATGCCACAAAAAGAATGTTTTTACGTCAAAATTAATCTTTTATCACCACAAAACCATAACTACACAATTTATTCTATGTTTTGTAGTTCAACTTCCCTTCTTAACAGCTTTACTGAGGTCATACCTATTTCCCCACTTAACAGCTTTACTGAGGTCATATCTATTTCCCTTCTTAACAGCTTTACTGAGGTCATATCTATTTCCCCTCTTAACAGCTTTACTGAGGTCATCTCTACTTCCCTTCTTAACAGCTTTACTGAGGTCATTCATATCCACTTCCCTCTTAACAGCTTTACTGTGGTTATGCATATATATATATATACCTATCTCCTTGACATAGACATCACCAGTACCATTCTGAAACATGCTCTACAGAAATAATGATGTCAATCTGACCACAAACACAACTCAAGACAACGCATGAAAGTGGAAGAAGACAACAGAGATAAAATCTGAGTAAAATCGTGCCTACTGATCTGTGCTGAGGGAATGTATGTACAAGGTATGGAGTAACTAGTTTGTCCTTTTTGTGTAAAATGTGAAATTCATTTACCAGACAGACACCAGCTTTAGACACAGCTATAATACTTAAGTGACAACCATCACCATTGAAATGAACTAAGCTATACTCCAGTAATAAACTGCAATAAATAATCAAGTTGCAGAATTGAAGACAAATGCTAAAAGAATTATTTAAATTTGAAAAATATTTGACTCCTTTCTTTTGATTGAAGAAAGCTTTTTTAAAGTACTTTTAAATTAAAAAAAAAAATACTTCACTCGAATCAAAAAAATTTTTTGCCCACTGAAGAGGTTCTAAAGAACAAGATTACAAATTTTTTTAACGGAGCTGTGTACTACAGCAAAGTTTATTACTGAAATCGGCAGAGATGTATCTAAACCCCAACAGCTGAGATCTTTCAAATTTAGCAACAAAAATCTGGTTTGATATTTCTGCATGCACGATTAAAGTTTAAAATTGTTCAAATGGAAGTTAATGGGAAAAAATTTTATTTTTACAGGTACATGGCTATCACGAAGGACTCATAAAAAGCAAAAGAATAAATTAAAATGTTATAAAATACTCAGAATACAACAGATCTGCTATCACTGTTATTTGTGCTCAAACAGTGCAACAATTTTCAAATATGTTATGGTCAGCAACAACATAAAACCAACCAGTGACATCACAGTCAGCTAGTAATGCGGTCCGTAAGTCATTCCGTGGTAGGACGCTGGCAGGGTATATGCCTGAGGGTATCCAGGCATTGTACCAATAGTATAGGACCTGGCGGCCGGTGCTGGCATGCCCCCTGTTAAGGTTGAATATCCTGTTGCAAAAAGAGGTGCCCCAGCTTGAACTGGGGTGGAGTAAGGGGAAGGAGGGGCTGAGCGTGGAGCCAGTGTGGTTTGGTAGCTCATTCCCGGGTACTGTGCAGCAGATATGTACGCATGGGTGGAAGTAGGGATGCTCTGTATGGAGTATGGCAGTGAGTGGTAAGCTGGAGACATGGTTGTATAGCCAGTGGGGCCACCGGTTGACACAACTGCATAGGTTTGAGGGGCCGCAGCAAAGCGTGGTGCTAGTCCAGGATGCCCGGCCTGAGCTGGAGGGTACCCTGCCTGTGCAGAGACATAATGTCCAGAATTTGACACATAAATGCCTGGCTTGTCTGCAACTTGGGACGTGATGCTCGGACTGCCATTGGGTGACAAACCTGCGTAGTACATCTGTAGTTAGTTTGTGTTGATTGAGTTCTGCAAAGACGAGGTGAATTTTGTTAATATCATCGTGCAAACAGAAGGCTTGGCAAAGGTCAACAATATCACACATTAACTACCATGGCTTGGTAAAGGTCAACAGTATCACACATTAACTACGATGGTTTGGCAAAGGTCAACAGTATCACACATTAATTACCATGGCTTGGCAAAGGTCAATAGTATCCCTCCCACATTAACTACCATGGTTTGGCAAAGGTCAACAGTATCACACATTAATAATTACCATGGCTTGGCAAAGGTCAACAGTATCACACATTAATTACCATGGCTTGGCAAAGGTCAACAGTATCACACATTAACTACCATGGCTTGGCAAAGGTCAACAGTATCACACATTAACTTAAACTACCATGGCTTGGCAAAGGTCAACAGTATCACACATTAACTACCATGGTTTGGCAAAGGTCAACAGTATCACACATTAACTACTATGGCTTGAAGCTGTGTTAGCTCAGTCATTAGTGAACTGGACTACAGAAGACAAGGGGTAGGGTTCGTTCCCAACTGATGGCTTCCGGGTTCACCCAGTCTTAAATGGGTACCGGATTTTTTTCTGGGAAAGTAAAGCGGCACGGGCGTAATACTGACCACATTACCCCAAAATTCATGTGCAGGAGGCCTGTAAAATTTATGGCCAATAACACCATGGGAAAAAAAAAATCCTTCATCAATAGAAAACAAATGAAACACTCAGGGGTCACCGGAAGTAGTAATTAGGAAGGTACACAGAGGGGGGGTAATGTTTAAACACCGCAAACTATCAAATTTGGAAGAATTTGTGTTTTAATGCTGTATTTTTTTACCATGGTATCGTAATCTAGGGTTAAAATAGCTGGTAGTATAGTTTAGTTGATAGGATATTCTCATTGCACATTGGACAAGTCATCAGTGCTCAAATCTCTTCTGAAGTACATCCCTCAACATGTAGCAAGTGATGACACTGGTGTTGTGTTAATTTACAAGTTTTCTTTGAATTCCTTCGCTCTAGCGCTCACGTCTCCCACCTTGACACAATGCAGTCTGTTCATGGTTGTGATTCAGGGTAATTATTTTTAATCTATTCTTCCAGTGTTTCTAACGGCATTCAGAATATCAGTGCGGTCCATTGCACTTCCGTACTCAACATCAGCCAGACTGGCAAGTCTCATTACCTTACACCTGTATGACCTGACAAGAAAAGGAAGCTGACTTTTGTTAGAATAGACCTCCCTAGTGACTCTAACCACTGCCATCAAGCCCAACCAGCTGCAATCTTTCTGAGCATACTCATTGAGTCACTGAGAAAACGCGTATACGGTTAAATATCTGGTAATTGACACTCAATACACGTTAAAGTAAACAGGTTATTGGTAATAACTAGAAGTCACATTTCACGCTCGCTGAGGCCCTAAATTACTGACTAAATTCAGTTCTGGTGTTTTGATATGCAAAGGGAACAAAAGTATATAGGATTGGTGACAAAAATGTTCATAGTTATATTATGTCATATTGTTGATATACTGACCTCAAGTAGACAACATTAGACTGTAGAGATGAATTATAAAACACAGTATCAAGGCACATCTGAAAATAAGAGAAGGAAATAATTATCAGATATAAATTGTCACAAAATATGAAAACAAATTATGTTTGGCTTTTTTCCCAACAGAAATTAAATATAAATGAACAAATACATCAATAAATAATTCAACAGAAAGAGGGAGCGGTGTTTGATTTCCCATACACATCTTAAGACTTATGGGGAATATGGTGTTAGTGCGCACATTTTATGAGTGCTGTGGTCAGCATTGAGCCAGACTGCCTTAAATTTTCAGAAAAATTTGGTACCCATTTTAAGGTGGGGTGAACCTGGAAACTGTTAATCAGGACTGAACCAGACCTCTTGTCCTAGGTAGTTGAGTTCACTAACCAGTGCGTCACTGCAACTCCCCAGTTCATTTCTCTATCTAGTTACTTGTTGAACAGGTAACTAGGTAGTTGAGTTCACTAACCAGTGCGTCACTGCAACTCCCCAGTTAACTGTATATGAATAGTTCCTTCTCTATGTACCAGAGTTTAGTTTAGTTGGGTTAAAAATAGAAGGGGAATGACTTTGCCGATTGTAGGTCATTGAAGTTGTTGATTAGTGGTCATTTGAACGTCATCTTGTGTGAGTCGTGGTCCAGGTTTTTGGTCATGAAAATACCACTGAGCTGTAATATATTGTAACAACTGGGAAAATTGAGGGACGAAGAGATAGAGGGAAGCAAAGAGAAAAGATACCAGACAGGTTAAGAGAATGGCTTGGCAGAAGGTCAACAACAGAAATGATAAACAACTGTCGAGATCGAAAGTTATGGAGAGACATGATCACCCACACCAGCAGGCCCGGTACTTGATGATGAATTACCACCGAAAGTCAATCTTCTTTGTTAGATATTTATACTGGCACTCACCAGCCATCAAAGAGAGAAGGTCGCATTAAATTACAGATAGGAGATTTACTGGCGAGAATGAGCACCATCTGGAAGGCTGAAAAGATCTAAGCAATATATATAATCTAAGATTATAACAGCCATGATTACAGGGATCTCATTAGAACTGATTAAGGATATTCATCATCATCATCATCGCGTGCCTTCTCCGCACCGAAGGTTGGCTACCATGGATCGCCATTCTACTCTGTTTCTGGCTTTGATGGTGCAGGCTGACATAGATTGACTTGTCCATCTTTTGATGTTACTCGTCCATGTCAGTCTTGGTCTGCCTCTTTTACCTTGTATTTTTCCTTCCAATATTACTTTTAGTAGGCTGTTGTGTCTTTTAACATGCCCCAAAAATTTCATTTGTCTTGTCTTAATTATATTTAGTAGTTCTCTTTTTATTTTCAGTTGTTTTAAAACTTCATCGTTTGTTATCTTTTGTTTCCATCCAATTCTACCGATTCTTCTATAACTCCACATTTCAAAGGCTGATTAAGGATATTAGAATTGATTAGTCCAGCTCGGTTTGTTTGAATTAAGAAGTAGAAACTGATTAGTGGTTGTTGTAGAGATAGGAAATTCGGAAGGATGAGAGTAAGTTACGTGGTTTGATTGAAAAGATCTTGAATTTGATGTTGTTATGATAAACCCTTGGGGAACCAGATGTGTTTAAGCCAGTCTCCTGACATTAAAAAAAATATTTTTGTTTGCGTTCGCCACGATTCACCTCTGACGAAGTCCCTAGAGACTAGAAACTGAATTTTGTATGTTAATGCATTTTTCCCTGGAAAACGTGTGCACAGTGGTCCCTCGCCACACAGGCAGATAACTCCGTCTTCGGAGGTACTCATATTTTTTTAGTCCATGAGTAATTGATGTTTCAAGCCGGGCCTTGCTGCTGAGACCAGGGGTGATTGCCACAGAGAGAAATCATAAATAAAAATCCCAACTTGTGCAGCCGGGATTTGAACCCACAACCTCTCTGTCTCGAGACCTGCATCTTGCCTTGAGACCAACTAGTCCCCCTGATATTTGATTTCATACAAGTCGCTGTGTTTGATGTCTCTATGTTATGATGAGTCTGTCCATTGTCGTAGTCCACAAGATCACACAGCCAGTCACGAAGAGAACAGTTTCATCTAAAGGTCATTCTGAGTAAATATAATAAGTGCAGCACCACAAATAAATAACTCTGTTTTATCTAAACTTGACACAAATCCCGGAAGAAAAGAACCTTGTCTCTGACAAACCTGATGCCCTTGAAGAAAACTCTTGACTACAAAAACTATTACATTCCAAGAATGTAAAAAAAAAAAAAAAAAAAAATTAAGTGAAGTAGCCATCAATGTGATATGAAAGCAGAAGGGCTGGACAACATGGTGTTAAATACCTTACAAAGCAAACAGATAAAATGAAAAGTTTCCTTTTTTGCAAATTTTGTTAACTCTTTTTTTTTCTGACAGCATAGATACTATTTTATCATTCACACTTGCTGTCACAACTGCTGTGTATAACACCACTCCCCATTTCTAATTAGTATAAAGTAACCTAATAATTCTAGGTACCACACCACTCCCCAACTCTACTGTCTACCACACCACTCCCCAACTCTACTGTCTACCACACCACTCCCCAACTCTACTGTCTACCACACCACTCCCCAACTCTACTGTCTACCACACCACTCCCCAACTCTACTGTCTACCACACCACTCCCCAACTGTACTGTCTACCACACCACCCCCCCAACTGTACTGTCTACCACACCACCCCCCCAACTGTACTGTCTACCACACCACCCCCCCAACTGTACTGTCTACCACACCACTCCCCAACTCTACTGTCTACCACACCACTCCCCAACTCTACTGTCTACCACACCACTCCCCAACTCTACTGTCTACCACACCACTCCCCAACTCTACTGTCTACCACACCACTCCCCAACTCTACTGTCTACCACACCACTCCCCAACTCTACTGTCTACCACACCACTCCCCAACTGTACTGTCTACCACACCACCCCCCCAACTGTACTGTCTACCACACCACCCCCCCCAACTGTACTGTCTACCACACCACCCCCCCCCCCCAACTCTACTGTCTACCACACCACTCCCCAACTCTACTGTCTACCACACCACTCCCCTACTATATTGTCTACCACACCGCTCCCCAACTCTACTGTCTACCACACCGCTCCCCAACTCTACTGTCTACCACACCACTCCCCTACTCTACTGTCTACCACACCACTCCCCTACTCTACTGTCTACCACACCACTCCCCTACTCTACTGTCTACCACACCACTCCCCAACTGTCTACCACACCACTCCCCAACTCTACTGTCTACCACACCACTCCCCAACTCTACCACACCACTCCCCAACTCTACCACACCACTCCCCAACTCTACTGTCTACCACACCACTCCCCTACCCTACTGTCTACCACACCACTCCCCTACTCTACCGTCCACCACACCACTCTACAACTCTACCATATATTTGAAGGGACCTTCTGCAGATTTCAAAAGCTGAAGAACTACATTAAGATATAAACGTTAGTCACGATTGAAAGCAGAACTGGACCTTCGGTGGATACCAGCCCTCGTGGATCCCTGGGAAATATAAAACCAGAAGAACTAAATCAGTAAATCAACAACAGCCCAACAGACCCCAGAACTTAGAAGATGTGAAGACACTGCTAAAACAAGCCAAGAAAATGGAGAGAACTGTATAGAAAATATAATGCCAGAATAATACAATTTAACAGGATCAAAAGATATGAGCAGATCAAGATATTCAGATGTGGTCTCAGAACACACCTTTGCTGCCTTTAACCGTGGGGCTCCACCTAGCAGACTTTTGAGCTACAAGATCATACTTGCCACATTTTTTAAGGCAAACGTATATTAGACCAAAAATAATTCTTTACATAGCCAAATTAATCATTTCATATAAATATGTGGTGTTAAAACTAATGCTTAAAATGTAGAAAGTTTTATGAATGGTCTGTAATTTCTTCACACGTCTTTCATGGGCTTACAAGTCCCATTTTTTTTTTTTTTTTGGTTAAGAAAAATTCCTATCAAACTAAGAGAAATCTTTACAAAATGAAAGGTATGCAAGACCACACTATGACCTTCAGTCAAATGACTGTTAACTTCTAGTTCTAAAGTCACAAATTCACATGGACTGTTAATGGTGGACTGGTCATATATATTTTTCTGCACATATTTGGCATATCTACAGCCAATTTGTCTTTTCTTTGTTTGTGCAACATTAGGTACTACAATAAATGTGTTTGAGAAATTGAACTTAATCATTCCTGGCCAGTTTCTTTTTAATTGGTAGTCACCAAATATGCCTCCGTATGCTTATAATTTGGGAGCTGTGATAGCTCAGTGGTCAGTAAACTGGTCTACAAAGGACAACCGACGGTAGCCGGGTTTGGAAAACCATCCGTCTGGACTACCAACATTTGATTCCCACTGGGAGCAGTGTGAATTGTACTCGTGGTTAGAAAAAAAAAACACCCACGGTTGACCCAGCCGTTGGCAGAAATGGATACCAGGGTATTACCCTGGGAAGGTGAAGAATGTTGCCTTGCATCTGAGCTTCGATGCTTGAGGCGACACTATACAGAAATTTCTGAACATTTCTGGATAGGTGGCCGAGCACATATGGGTGTAAACTTGCATGCTAAGATGCCGGTTAAAACCTTGTACTTTACTTTACAAAGGACAAAGAGGTTGGGTTTGATCTTGATCAATGGCTTTTGGGTTCACCCAGCTTTAAATGGGTAATGGATTTTTTTCTGAGAAAGTAAAGCGACACGGGCGTAATACCAACCACATTGCCCAAAAATCATGTGCCGAAGGTCTGTAAAAATGATGGTCACTAACACCATATTTCCTATACATCTCTTGGCATGATGGGGCACTTTACTTTTACTTATAATATATGGAAACCATACTTGTAATGACTTCTAAAGCTATCATGTGATTATTTACCATTTATGCATCACTACCAAGGTCAAGTAAACCCTAATGTCATACAAATTTTCCACTCAAAAACAGATTAAGCTGCCCTGACATTTGTTGTATACATTATAGGTAAAGTTTTAATACACTTTGTTGCAATTACACCATAAGACCACTTAGATTGAGTAAGCTAACATTACAATATAGTTATTGAAATTTTTGGTGCATTATTTCTTCATGGGTGTGTTACATTTAATTTAAAAGTGATGTTAACAAGCATTTGTTTTCGATAGCAATTTAATGACAAACAACACACCCCCCCCCCCCAATTAAAAAAAAAATATATATATAAAATAGTGACTATCTGACTTATCACATTTTGAACATCTTTGTGGAAATGTGCAAATGAGTGGATTGTGTCAATAAAATAGCTACGATTGTGCAAATGAGTGGATTGTGTCAATAAAATAGTTATGATTGTGCAAATGAGTGGATTGTGTCAATAAAATAGCTACAATTGTGCAAATGAGTGGATTGTGTCAATAAAATAGCTACGATTGTGCAAATGAGTGGATTGTGTCAATAAAATAGCTACAATTATGCAAATGAGTGAATTGTGTCAATAAAATAGCTACGGTCCAGATAAAACAGTGTATATGGTTATTTGATTCATTGTACATTTTTTCAGGTGTGGAATTTGAAAGGCATCTGTGAATAGTCAACACTATGGGATTCTCAAATAAATGATAAGGCACCATCTTCTATTAAAATAACATTATGTATTTCGTCATTGTTTAACGTATAAATCATAACCTGTCACAAATGATGGGTTGTCATAACATAATACTGTTGACCTAGCCTAGATTTCAATTGTTTATATTTTTTTTTTTTTTTGCAGAAAACAACATCAGCTGCTTTGACTAAATAACAATTTACAATTCCCATATAAATTAATAACTTATAACTGAAGTACAACAGACATTGATGCATGTTTCACTGGATTTATTATAAATATAATTTTTATTTTTTTTATTTATATTAATATAAATAAATAATACATTATATACATTTTATTATATATTATCTTCAAATTGAGGGCAACAACAGCTAATATAAACCTATTGTCCTATTCTATCTTTTGTTTTAAATTAGTATTGTTAGATTGACTATGAACCACTCTATTCACCTTTTCTTTACTATAAATTTAAAAGTAAGTAGTTTTAAATATTAAGAATTTAAATTATGTTACACACTAGGCTAGGTAGTTAAGGTAGTAGTAGTACCAATTAACTTATTAAGTTTAAATTACTAAGTAAGTCCTAAGTAAGTAATAATCAATAAAGTAAAGTAAAGTTGTAAGACCTCCTGAGTAGACAAGACAGACTACTTAGAAAAAAGAAGAGGTTAGAGCATTCGACTTTGAACTTTGTATTTGTAAGTCAAGTCATTATCAATTACGTATTTAAGTTTTAATTATAAGTAATAACTAAAAACGTTATTTACGTAGTTAAAAGTTTTAAATATAGTTTTTAAACAGTTTTATATTTTAATATTTATATATTGATTGTACTACAATGTGTGTTATAATTAAAACTACATAAGATTTTTTTTTTAATTTGAAAGAAATATAAAGTAATAGCTGTCTTAGTTTTATAATTTAACAACTGAAAATTCCGAGATCTGTGAGATTGCTCAGATTGAGACCTGATCGTCACCGTCATGTCTGTAGTCTCAACAACTGAAGAAGTGAAGTGGATCTTGATCAAGCCAGTCTGAGTCGCACTCTCTCACTCGACAGTGACAGATTATTATTATTTTGTCGGGCAATCGAACATTCTATTGAAATATTTTGTGAAGATACTTATTATTATGTTTGAATAAAAAAATATAAAGCCGTATTGATTAAAAGTTGTTAAAAGTCCAAGTGGTACAAGCTAACAACGAACTTACAAAAGAAACAATCTTCATCGGTTGTCACTTCTCAAGTTTACGGAAACAACAATGGCGACATTACATTCGTGCAGGTCAGCAGTGAATAATATCCTGCTATTTGATTGGCTAAAGTCAGTCTCCCAATACCGGGTTTAGTATCAAACAAGTGGCAGGTCCCAAGTCCCAATTTTAGTCCCAAACATTCCAGCTATGAACCTGCACAGGGAATATACCCTGGTATTGAAAGGCCGAAAAGAAGAGATGGACACAAATTAGCTATGGAGAAGCATCCTATATAAACCAAAATATATAGAATATTATATATATTTATAGATATATATTTATATATAGAATATTATATATATTATTATATATATTATATGGATCCGAAACCTGGACAACATACTCAAACCAGGAAAAAAGACTAAATGTCTTCCACATGCGATGTCTCCGCAAAATAATGCACATCAAATGGCAGGATAAAATAACCAACTTAACTGTCCTGCAACGTGCTAAGACCCTAACAATCATGTCGATGCTCAGAAGTCGAAGGCTAAGATGGCTGGGGCATGTCCAACGGATGGAAGAAAAACGCATTCCTAGGCAAATACTATATGGCGAGCTAAAACACGGAAAAAGACAAATCGGCAGACCTAAGATATAGAGATATCTGCAAATCATCTCTGAAAGACTTCATCTGTGAAAACGACTGGCAACATCTGGCAAGTGATCGCACATCATGGAGAGCATGTATAAGAAACGGTATAACAACATTTGAGACTGTGCTAAGACAGGACTTAGAAGAGAAGAGACTCATGAAAAAGGATGGTAAACCCTGTGGATCAGCGAGCCTGACCTGTTCATTATGTGACCGCGTGTGTTTGTCAAACATTGGTAGAATTAGCCACGAGAGAAGCTGTTCGGCAAAAACAATACCTCAAAAAAATACGCAATAGCCTCCACTAGACCGTCTGACAAGACGAAAAGGGCCACACATAGAATAGACCTTCCCAGAGGCGTCGTGGAAACCGACGAGCTGAGTACGTGTCGAATAACAGACCCATCTGTGTAGTGTAAATGACTGCGTCATTATCAGAAGGGTTCTCGAGGGTTTGTTTCTTGGCTGGCCTGGGTTTACCCTGGACTCTGGTGGTACTATCTTTTTAGGTACTGGGATGTCCAGTTGTTCAAGACCCTCTGATGTATAGGCCTGAATATAGATCCTCTCTCCAAAACCTATCAATGGCGTTCTCCGTGTCAGCTCACAGAGCTGATGTGTGTTTATTTTCTTGGAAGATTTCCATGTCAACCCACACAGCCAATGCATGTTTACTTTCTCAGAAATCTCCATGCCAACCCACACAGCTAATGTGCGTTTTCTTTCTTGGAAGATCTCCATGCCAACCCACACAATTAATGTGCGTTTTCTTTCTTGGAAATCTCCATGCCAACACACACAATTAATGTGTGTTTTCTATCTTGGAAGATCTCCATGCCAACCCACACAATTAATGTGCGTTTTCTTTCTTGGAAATCTCCACGCTAACCCACACAATTAATGTGCGTTTTCTTTCTTGGAAATCTCCACGCTAACCCACACAGCTAATGTGTGTTTCCTTACTTGGAAGATCTCCGTGCCAACCCACACAGTTAATGTGTGTTTCCTTACTTGGAAATCTCCATGCCAACCCACACAGTTAATGTGTGTTTCCTTACTTGGAAGATCTCCGTGCCAAGCCCCACAGCTATATATATAATGTGTGTTTCCTTATTTGGAAAGCGTCCTCAATCTCCTGTGCAATGTTGACAACCAGGTCTTCAGTTGATGATAGCTGTCAGTCAGAAGATGCAATTCTCATTAAGTTCTCTATGTTTATCTTTGTTTTCCTCTAATTATTTTACAATCTATGATCCTGTAAAGAACCGTCTTTGGTAGAGTATTTGCTGACGTTCTGAGATCATGACATGCGGAGCATTATTATTATTTTTTTTTAACGGGATTTCTGTTGTGATAATGTCAATGTAAGGAAATTCTCAAAGAGGCCAACACTAAAAGGGAACTTCTAAAAAAAATCAGAAAGAAACAATCAACATTTTTCGGGCACATTATGAGAAGAGGAAAGTTGGAATATTTAGTTACAACTGGCAAGATAAAAGGAAAAAGAGATCGCGGACGACAAAGAGAGTAAATACTGGATAGCTTGGTGTCATGGCATGGAAAACAGTCAAGAACAGAACTAATACGATGCACTGTAGATAGAAGATTGTGGAAGGACATGATCGCCTACGCCAATCGGCATGGCACATGATGATGATTAATGTCAATGTAAGTTATGTTGTAGTGATCTCCCTTGGAGATGGTTTGGCAAGAAATAAACCCAAAACTTTTATCACCCCAACAGTAGTATATATTATCTGCTTCTTTCTTTCAACCATTTGCAGAGCATAGCTATTAAACACACACTTTCCAAGCCGTCCTGTTTGATGCCATTCTCTTAAGATACCTCCATGTCTTCACCATCCTTTTCATCTTTACTTCAAACAGCCTTTTCAAAATATATTATTACCTTCCTCTTTGTCTCCTCCCTGCGGATTCCAAAAAAAGGGCTTGTTGTATAATACTCTCAGTTGGCTTAAGCAGTGTGTGTTCTTTCCAATGCCATCGCTTTTGTCTTATCATTTTGTCCACGGTTTTTTGAAGCAAGGAGGTAGCAGTGATTAAAGAGTGTACGAATAAGATGGGAGTGAAATCGAGGGGAGATAAGAAGGGCTGAGTAAAATAAAATCATGGGGTCCACGGGACAGTAGGGTTAAGAAGTAAAGAGGATGAACACACCGTGACTCACGGGAATTGTAAGACACAATGTAGGAACGAGGCAAAAATGTAAAACGGGTTATTGATTGGTTGAAGGGAGAACAGTTTAGACAAAGGATAGGTTGGGAAGATCATTCGAGATTAACGATGGCTCTGTGCGGACGGTTGTGTGTTTTGTGTTGCAACCGGTACCGTGAGCAGGTTTGGGTCAGTTTACCAAAAAGTGACAGAGTAAGTTAGTTGGTGTGTGGTCGCTGCAGGGTTACAGACCTTATTCCAGGAGCAGTGATAAGTAGAAGTGTCTTAGAGTAGTTAATAAGATAGTTGTGAAAGTTAGCAGCACCAACCATGTAGTGACAGTCAGTGAGAGAGTCTCACAACATAGTCTTCATCAGAAGTGTGAAGATAGAATGTAGTTGTGCAAGTAGCAGCAACAAACAATTTAGTGTCAATCCGTGAGTAGTCTCACAACATTAGGCTTCATCAGAAGTGTGAAGATAGAATGTAGTTGTGCAAGTTAGCAGCAACAAACAATTTAGTGTCAATCCGTGAGTAGTCTCACAACATTAGGCTTCATCAGAAGTGTGAAGATAGAATGTAGTTGTGCAAGTAGCAGCAACGAAGAATTCAGTGACAATTCATGAGTTAGTCTCACCAAGTTTAGTCTTCACCAGAAGTGTAAAGATTGAATGTAGTTGTGCAAGTAGCAGCAACGAAGAATTCAGTGACAATTTGTGAGTTAGTCTCACAACATTAGGCTTCATTAGGAGCATAGAGTGGAAGGTAGTGGTGCAGTTTAGCAGCGACAACCATTCAAGTGACAGTAGGGGAAAGAAGTAAATAAGTCAGGCTTTGTGTAGGAGCATGACGTCATAGTGGAGTGTTCAGGCAGGGACACCGAGCGATGTAAGTGGCACTGAGCAATACAAATTCGCAGAGTTCCTAGCAACCAAGAAGCGCTTGAAACGGAGTATGACGCTCCAGTAGACAACGTTATAGGTGAGGTTGAGCGAGACCGACATCGCCAGCTTCATGATTAGCAATATGGCTGCTATCATGTGCTAGGGAAGGAATTCCTAAACAACTATTTATTAGAGGAAGGTAGGCGAGGCCAGAGTGGCTTGAGAGAGTGCTGCAGTATACCTCTGCGGTGTGGTAGATAACACAGGGGGATGTCTCAAGGTTAGCAGGCAATGTGGGAGAGGTTGCTAACATACCATTGTCATTGTGATTGTGAACATGTTGTGTGAGGTGGACTGTTGAGAATAAAACCTCAGGTGTGTTATTTTTACCTGGTGTTCAGTGAATGCTTTCTCGAGCGCCAGCTGTAATTGTCTGTGCCTAGCTATGAACGAACACTGGAAGGGGCCAGCACGCTGGTCTGCAGATAACCAACAGTCGTAACATGAAACAGCGTGGAGTACTAAGTTAGGCGATCACTCAACCAAGGGTGCCACACAAGGGCAGAGTTCCAACGAGGCGACAGTCCCGAGCAGTAACCATCGAGCACAGGCCGAGGTTGACTCGACTTACCAATCAACACGGGTCATCAAGACGCAAGTCGTCGCAACACATTGGCCGTGATACAGTGAAAGAATATCCCTTCAACTCATCAAGGCAGTTAGGGGAGTTCAGACACCATCAAGTGCCAGTTGAGGTCAGCTGGTCTATAAGTGTTGTGATAACGGCTGCTATATTTTTACATAGTACTTTCCCAAATTTCTATGTTTATTTCATTTTGTCTTGACATTTCCATCCTTTTATTCTGCGCAAGCATCCATTAATCAAAGTCTGTATCTTCAGTACTATCACTTTTGTTGTTTTCCACATTTCACTGTTATATAATAAGAATATTTTAACATTTCAGTTGAAAATTTAATAGCATATACAAAGACAACAAATTAAAATTGTTTGGCCACGTGACAAGACAGACGCAACTAAACCCTATCTGCAAAGTTACCAACTCACATGAGAACAACAGACTCAAAAAGCATCTACAGAGAAGATAAACAGGGGGAATTCTAGAAGCACATAGTACCATGGGACCAACAAAAAATGATAAAAGGAAGAGTGTTTTAGGATTGTAAAAAAAAGAGACAAGACTCAGTATTGCAGTTCATACTGAAGCATAAAGTTGAAGGTCAACTAAAGCACACAAGTAAAGTTCATACTAAAGCATAAAGTTGAAGGTCATCTATCTATCTATTGACCTTTCGAGCCGTAGCCGGCCATAGGGCGTAGACCAAGATACTCCTTCTCTTATCTGAATTTTTGTTCTAGCAGTTTTCAATTCTTTTAAAGATTTGTTATCAAATCTCGCCATTTGTTTCTGTTCTGTGCAAGCAGCTCTATCTCATTGAGGGAGCCGATTCCTGCTGCTTTTGCCTCTCTCAGCAATGTTCTTCCAAGAGAAGACATGAAGGTGAAACTAGAACTTAAAGTTGAATGTCATACTAGCTTGTTTTCGCTCGATGACTAAAGGAATACACCTCTTCATTATCCGCCCTTAAAAGTACATTAAGTGGGCGTGTCTGCGTTGTGTTATGGTTTTCTGTATAACTGTGATCTTTGCGCCTTTTGGCCCAGCACATCTGACTTCAGCACAGAAGGTCATACTAAAGTACAATGTTGTAGGTGAACAGTCGTGAGAGGAGCAACAATTTACTTCCAGCAATAACATGAATAAATTGAAGCCTTTGAAATGTGGATTTATAGAAGAACAGGTAGAATTGGATGGAAAGAAAAGAAAACAAACGATGAAGTCTTAAAACAACTAAAAATGAAAAGAGAACTACTAAATACAATTCAAACAAGACAAATGCAATTTTTGGGCCATGTTAAAAGACACAACAGCCTACTAAAAATAATCCTGGAGGGGAAAATACAAGGTAAAAGAGGTAGCGGCCGACCAAGACTAAGATGGACCAGTGACATCAAAAGATAGACAAGTCAACCTATGACAACCTGCACCATCAAAGCAAGAGCCAGAGCAGAATAGCGCTCTTTGGTAGCCAACCTTCATTGTGGAGATGGCACTCGATGATGAATAACATGAATCATTGAGCAAGAACAATACACAAGAAAGATGATATTGGCATGAGGGAGCCACATGCACACTGACATACATTAAATAAATATAGCAACAAAACGTGACACTTTAGGTTTAGTAGTTTTATTAAATAAGTTTCATATCACGTACATTAGACATTAAGTGTCATCTTAAATTATTAAATGAATTGAGAAAACATCACTCGACAGAGCTCAGATCTATCACTCAACTGAAGAGTGCTCAGAAAATTGTTAAAAATACTGACAAAACGAAGAATAATACAAATTATGATTATATTAGTGGGTAATCAACAAATAACAAGGATAAATATTTGTAAGTAACTGTGAACACATGACAGCTAGTTAGTTACTCATTACAGTTTCAGCAGCCCAAAATAACACATTCAAATAGTCTATTGTTTAATTTGATCAAAATAAATAAATAAATAGCTCTAGCTATGTGATAAAGATCACAGCAACAGGAACATATCAAGACCAGTTTAGATAAGGCTATGTGCATATGTTTATTCAGATAAAATACGCTGTTATGTTACAAACAATACAAGCTAATATATAAACAAGAATATTGTGCATAGTTGGTTCATTGGTTGGATAATAATTCAACAGCTTCTGAGCACTTTCCCAACCGATGGTTTCCGGGTTCACCCAGCCTTTAATGGGTACCAGATTTTTAAATGGGAAAGTAAAGTGGCATAGGCGTAATACCGACCACATTAACCTTGAAATCATGTGCCAAATATCTGTAAAATTTATGGTCACTAACACCATATTCCCTATATACCACTTGGCATGATGGGGTACTTTTGTAGATAATAGTAGTGATAGTACTTTCGTAGATAATAGTAGTGATAGTACTTTTGTAGATAATAGTAGTGATAGTACTTTTGTAGATAATAGTAGTGATAGTACTTTCAGCCCTAAAACAATAACAAAAATAAAGATTGGAAAAAAAGGGTGGTATAATGACAATCATTTCCTGTGTTACCGGAGCCTCATTATGAGTAAAGAATAGTAACACTGTGACCTTCCAAGCATGTCATAAGAGGCAACTAAGGAGGTTGATTGATGGCTTGACAAGCTGTCATTGTAAAAAGTATTGTTATGGAAACAGAGCCATAGATTTTAGAAGCAGTGATCTCTGCAATATGCGCCATTTTGGCACGCAAGGTTTCTGTTTTTGAGATTGTGGTTCCTGCCCTATGTGCTGTCTTCGGCTTGAAAGGACAATAGATAGATCGATAATGACATTGGTGAGTTAGTAATGGGGGTTCAAACACTTAACCTTTCATATTAATGACTATTTTTAAATAAGTTAATAATATAAACAACAAAATACTGTGCCATCTCAAAATTGGACATTTTGTTCCATGTAATGTAAAACTCCTCATATGGGAAACAACAGGTAAGAGGAAAAGAGGAAGACCCAGAGAGACACACTGAGAAGAACATTGATGAGAGAGGCAAGAGCAGCAGGAATTGGCTCCCTCAATGAGATAGAGCTGCTTGCACAGAACAGAGACAAATGGCGAGATTTGATAAAATATCTTTAAAAGAATTGGACACTGCTAGAACAAAAATTCAGATAAGAGAAGGAGTATATTGGTCTATGCCCTATGGGCCGGCTACGGCTCGATAGATCAATAGATAGATAGATATATAGATAGATCGATAGATAGAATGAAAAACTGAAGATTTGTTAAAATATGCAATGTAAACTGGAGATTTTTTAATAAGTTATATAAAACTGGAGATTTTGTTCTATGTAATGTAAAACAACATTTTGTTCTATGTAATGTAAAACAAGATTTTGTTCTATGTAATGTAGAACTGGAGATTTTGCTCAATGCATACAGTTTTAAACTTGCATAAAATGTAAATATTTATTTGTGCATATATTTACGACAATCAAAACAATTGGGAGGAATATTCATTACCTCCCCTCCCTACGTCCTCTCCCCATCCCACAAACGTAACAGTCAACAAGAGGCAGTAGAGTGAAGCTATCATGTGACACTAGCCACTTCTATTTCAAAGACCACTTACATATTTGCTCTACAGATTATTTAAAATTTAGCATCTAAAAAATGACACTTTGAACCTGGTTGAAGACTGTGGGTCGAAGTGTTGCATTGTTAGGTCTCATCTTCCCAGCAAAGCTGTTAAATATCACTGCATGTTCTTTTATTGTATCTATAAATTATAGAGCTGCTTGTATAGCTGCCTGTTTCGTCCATTACCACGTAAAGCTGTCACCATACCACTCTTTTTCTTCTTTTTTTAGTATCGCCATTATCATCAGCTTTACAGCAGTTTCGCATCTCTACGCATCTTGGTGCATCTTGATGCCTTTACCTCTGCTTGTATAGAACAGAGACAAAATGCGAGATTTGATAAAATATCTTTAAAAGAATTGAAAACTATCTATCTATCTATCTATTGACCTTTCGAGCCATAGCCAGCCCATAGGGCGTAGACCAAGATACTCCATCTCTTATCTGAATTTTTGTTCTAGCAGTTTTCAATTCTTTTAAAGATATTTTATCAAATCTCGCCATTTGTCCCTGTTCTGTGCAAGCAGCTCTATCTCATTGAGGGAGCCGATTCCTGCTGCTTTTGCCTCTCTCAGCAATGTTCTTCTCAGTGTCTCTCTGGGTCTTCCTCTTTTTCTCTTTACCTGTTGTTTCCCACATGAGGGCTTGCTTTGCTATTCGGTTATTATCTCTTCTCATCACATGTCCAACATATATATGACCATCGTCTTTTCTTTATTACTGAAGATATTAGTGGTTGATTGGCGATTTCTCTAATTTCCTCGTATTGAAAACTGCTAGAATAAAAATTTAGATAAGAGAAGGAGTATCTTGTCTACGCCCTATGGGCCGGCTATGGCTCGAAAGGTCAATAGATAGATAAATTATTTAGATAGATAAATTATTTAGATAGATAAATTATTTAGTATGATGTCACAATGTTTGAGCACTTCCTTTCTATGAAGATCAACAAGATTCTCAATATTTTATCTTGTATATGGAGCACTCCTTGAGTTCTTCAAAACATGATGGTGACATCAAAATCAGTGTTAGGAGACTATGGACTTTGTGTTCATGTGAGTATCTTGTTGAAGGCTGCTATTGCTTCCTTCGTACAAGTCTAGAATCAGAAGCCTGTTTCAGTTGATTCCAGATTTGTATTTTCTGTCTGCCTTTAGCTGAATCTTTCTCTGGAAAACTCTTTCCAGTCAGTTATGCTTACATCTAACTCCTCACATTTATAAATGTTTTTAAAGAAAAGAGAGGTCTTCTTTGTTGGCCATCTGTCCACTCCTCCATTCAGCACAGATTGTATGGCCATCTTGGAATGATCTTGCAGGAACAGCATATTCTTCAGAGACTAAGGCATGGAGGAATCTTACATTATCTGGGCTAAATTTAAACACTTTAAACAAAAACAAAATTTCAACTCAACAGATTTAAGTCAAACAGCTGGCTCAGAAATTGTCTTTTTCTTCAACAAAAGTATTTTATCACCTTTAAGAGGGAAGATTCTCCATGCACCAATTTTTCAAAAAATTTACTAAATTTTCATACAGGAAATTATTTAATCATTTATTCTTATCTAAAATAAAAAAAGGTGGGAGCCATCACATGGAATAGTGCAATTTTATCACAATGCGACAATTTTTTTAATTAAAGCCAATATGGCATGTCTTCAGTTAGGATTTAATATAAAATATTTCTGCATGAAATATCTTTATTAAAAACTAGGTTTTGAGCAGTTAAAAAAAGGATCGGGGAATGTCATTACTTTAAAAAAAAATGTCATATTGTCAATTGAAGCAAGCAAAGAAATGATCAAAATAATTCTTGTTTGCACAAATGCACTGTCAGATATTTTTAAATTCATAAAAATAGATGTTTAGCTCGCTCAAAAAAAACAAAAAACCAATCAACCTGCAAAAATAGCGGGTCTCACACGCTACTGGCCCTGGAATTTCTTGAAT
Source organism: Megaustenia siamemsis (assembly GCA_032433765.1). NCBI lineage: Eukaryota > Metazoa > Mollusca > Gastropoda > Stylommatophora > Ariophantidae > Megaustenia > Megaustenia siamemsis. Next base: position 20,669,241 of record JAVIAB010000025.1, on the reverse strand, counting down.
CATTTTAAACACTCTCTCCTCCAGACCAACACATTTCCCACTGGTTAGGGCGGTTGAGTAATTATGGATTTTAATTCATTTACAGTGATACCGGGGCCTTCGACTAACTACAACCACTACAACTATAATGTTACTTTTTGTATTTCTCTATTTTCTCTCACAACTACTGGCTGTCCTGTACTCTCACACATTTATACATTTCACACATTTACATATCTGACCAGTTCAATCAAATTTTGCAGGGACAATATTTTGTGTTTGACCACATACAATTTCATATTGTCCATGCAATTCTCAAATACAAACAACATATAAGCTGACAAAAATGGCACTTTGCTCACTCATTGCACTCTGTAATTTTAATATCACCTTTTGATATATCAATTCTGGCAAGAAAGACATGTTTTAAAACCACCACTGGTTTCAATGGCTTACCCATAAAGTTATCAACTAACACTAATTTAATGCTCTATCTAGACCCTATTAGCTTTATTTTCCATTTCTACATTTTTCAACTTTATAAAGAACACAGCTATGTTTAGGGATAAGCCTGCTCACAAACCTACTAGTGTGATGTCACAAGTCTAGGTTTAACTTTGTGACCAGGGGTTTTTGTATTTAGAATTCTGTTGGCCATTTATAGTTTGGTAGTACGCCCTATGGGCTGGCTATGGCTCGAAAGGTCAATATATAGATAAATTATTTAGATAGATAAATTATTTAGTATGATGTCACAATGTTTGAGCACTTCCTTTCTATGGAGATCAACAAGATTCTCAATATTTTATCTTGTATATGGAGCACTCCTTGAGTTCTTCAAAACATGATGGTGACATCAAAATCAGTGTTATCAACTAACACTAATTTAATGCTCTATCTAGACCCTATTAGCTCTATTTTCCATTTCTACATTTTTCAACTTTATAAAGAACACAGCTATCTTTAGGGATAAGCCTGCTCACAAACCTACTAGTGTGATGTCACAAGTCTAGGTTTAACTTTGTCACCAGCAGCTTTTGTATTTAGAATTCTGTTGGCCATTTGTAGTTCGGTGAACCTTGATAGGTGACATCATATTAATAGGGTTGCAAGCAGGACTATCTCAAGAGATGGCTGTGATAAAGAATAAGAGATATATATATCTCCACTCCCTGACAAGCAAACATTGTGAACCTTCTCCTCCTTTCTTGGTTCTCTAGAATTGTGGAGAAACCCCATCTGGCAGTTGTTATTTGATTGTTTGTTTGTATTTGCCAGCTTAGTATCTCTAGCAAAGTCCAGAGGGGCTGAATTTTGTGTAAATATCAATTTTTCTTATTTTTCACGCCGGCAGCCATGTGCTCAGGTGTTCCCCTCCATACAGGTAGATATTCTTCAACTTCAGAGACACTCTCATATTTTTATCATTGAGAGTTTTAACGCTTTGGGTAGATTTTTTTCTCAAATTAATTTTGCCTGGGCAGCGGCCATTTTTAGGCCTACACTTTTCAATTTCCAACAGCCAAGAGTCCTTTATTGTGTGCAGAAAGCACATGGAACCTCCTGATTTTCGTTGTTTTCCGAGAGGGCCAGACATCAGATCTCACCACCCAGAGAGGGCCAGACATCAGATCTCACCACCCAGAGAGGGCCAGACATCAGATCTCACCACCCAGAGAGGGCCAGACATCAGATCTCACCACCCAGAGAGGGCTAGACATCAGATCTCATTACTCAAGAGACCAGGGGAGGGTAAAACCACAGATTCAATTATATTTATTTTACTTACTATTTACTGGTCGAACCCAGGACCTACTTGTCTAGTGGCTTACATCTTACCTCCAGACCCCCCCCCCCCCCCCCAAATCTGGCAGTGACTTCCAAGCCTCTTCCTTATATTTTATCCTGTGCCTGAAAAAAGCTTGTGAAATATCCTGAATGAATGTATAATCAGCCTATGTTGGTTAAAACTGCAGCCCAGAATAAACTTTCTGACTGATTTAGTAATACACACATGCAGCTGCAACTATTTAACAAAAATTGTGTACGTATGTATGCATGTATGTGTGTGTAAATAATAAAAATAAACAAACTAAGAGGCTGAATTTTTATATCACATTAACTACCATGATAGTTCTACCTGAGTCTATTAAACAAATTCTGAAACTCAAAAAAAATTAATAATAGAACGTTCTAGAATATATAAAAAACATTCTTCAATAAACAAGAACTGAAATAACATTTGGTTTGAAAAAGATAACATTTTAGAAGAAAACCTTCCCAGGATTCATAATTCCATTGGGATCAAAGGTCTGCTTGATTTGCTTCATTGCCTGGATACCATGATCGCCAACCTCCTTCAGAAGAAGTTCCCTTTTCCCTATCCCAATTCCATGCTCGCCTGTACAGGTACCATTGAGGTCCATGCTTAACCTGCAGGGAAACAAGGGAGAAAATGGTGAAAAGATGGAAGTTTGACCCCTGACCTCTGTTTGTTTAACATAAAATATAAAAGTCTGAATTTAAAATAAAATTGATGTAAAAAAAAATTGCCAGATCACACACTGAGTTAAATACACACACATGGTACCATCATCAAGTTGCATGTCCTTTACAGAACGTTGCACTCACAGCTCATCGGAAAGAATCTGTCTCTATAGCAGGATCTCCAATTTTTTCTGTTGTCATGTTATGGAGTTCTTTGATGTCGTGGAACCACCTTCATTTTGGTCTGCCTGTCTCGTTTTCCGGGACTATGCTTTCCATTAATGTTCTTTCCAGGCTGCTGTGTCTTTTAATGTGCTTCTGTGAAAATTAAATCTCTGTGAGATGTTATTATATATATATATATATGCCAATTCTTTCCAATGTTTTGAGAGATCTTTTAATATGTCTTCATTGCTATTTTTCATTATCCAAGGTATCTAAAGAATTTTTCTGTAGTATTATGTTTTGAATAAACCAATTTTCCTCACTGTTGTTTGCAAGATAGTCCATGATCAAGAACCATATGTTGCTAATGGGAAGATACATTCCCTCAATAGTTTTAATTTGACTGCCTTGTTGGTATTGTGCCGTCCGTCCGTCCGTTGATGAGTTTTGATTTCCACAACTTTTCAAGGCTTCTGAAAGACATTGCTGCTTTAGCTATTCTGATTCTAATTTCTTTGCTTGTATCCCCTTCTCGATCAATGTGACTTCCAAGATAGGTAAAGTAATCGATCTCTTCTACTGGTTTGTTTTCCATGTATATTTTGTCGTCTGTTGGAATTAAACTTTTCATGACTTTAGTCTTTTCATGATTGATCTCAAGCCCAATTTTGCTGGCTATTGATGATAGTTCATTTGTGTTTTCCTGCATCGTTTTTATCTGGCTGCTAATGAGAACTATGTCATCAGCAAAGTCGAGGTCCTCCAAATGGTCTCCTTGTATCCATTCAATGCCTTTATTATCAGTGCAGCATTTCTTCATTATGAAGTCCATAACAATTCCAAATAACAAGGGTGATAAAATACATCCTTGTTTAACCCTAGTTTCTATTGGAAAATATTCGCTCAGTCCTTCTTCTGTTCGAACTGCACATCTGTAACCATCATACATGTCTTTGATAATATTTATGATTTTTGATGGTAAGCCATATTGCTTAAGAATTTTCCACAAAGAATCTCTATGAATACTGTCAAATGCCTTTTTGAAGTCAATGAAGTTAAGTACAAAAGGTTTTTGCTTTTCAATGTGTTCCTCCAATATAAGTCGTAGAGTGAAAATGTGGTCAAGGCAGCTTCTTCCTTTTCTAAACCCTGTCTGTTCTTCACGCATTACTGTATTTATTGAATCCTTTATTCTATTTAGGATGATTTTGCAGAATAACTTTGAGGCAACTGACAAAATTGTCACGCCTCTCCAGTTGTTACAATCTCTAAGATTGCCCTTTTTTGGAATCTTAACAATGATTCCTTTTTTCCATTTATGAGGCGTCTTCTCTGCTTTCCAAATGATGTTGAACATTTTCTGGAGATGTATTAAATTATGGCTATCAATTGCCTTGAGGATCTCAGCTGTTAACTTATCCTCTCCAGCAGCCTTGTTATTGGTCATATTCTTTGAGGTGGTTTCTATTTCGCTCAAGGTGAAGTCATCTAAATTTACATCTAATTCTGCTGCTGGTGTTTCAGCTTCAAAATCTATTAAACTGTGGGGTAGTGGACAGTTAAGAATTTCTTTGAAGTGTTCCGCCCAACGGGCTTTTATGTCTGCGCTTGTTGTTAGCATTAATCCAGATTTGTCTAGAATTGGTGTTCCACTGGATGTATAGGTGTTTGTCAGCAACTTTTGTACAGTATAAAGAGTTCTGCTGTCTCCTGTAATTGCAGCTGTCTCTGTCAAATTGTCTATATAAGCTCTTGTATCTCTTCTTGCTGAACTTTTCACTTTGTTGTCTAATTCTTTGTATGTTGCTTTTGCCAGGACCTTTCCAAGATCTGTCTTTACATTGGTCATGGCTCTCTTCGCTTCTCTTCTTTCTTTGATGTATTTCCATGTGGTGTCTGAAATCCAAGCTCGTTTTTCCATTTTCTTCAGTCCGGCACTTGCTTCTGCTGCTGTCATTAGTATTTTGCTCTGTGAGTCCCACATTTCATTGATATCTAAGTCTATTTCACCAAGTGCTGTATAACAATTACTTAGCTCTATGTTAAACTTTTCCTTTATGGCTTCATCTTTCAGTTTATGAATATCAATTTTATGTGTAGTTGACCTCTTCTGTTGGTTTCTAAATTTTAATCTTATTTTCCCAATGCACAGGTTGTGGTCACTATTAACATCAGCACCTCTGTATGCTCTTACATCTATTAATGATGATCTGAATTGTTGTTTAATACATAGGTGGTCAATTTGATTTGAGGTTCTATCATCAGGAGATATCCATGTTGTTTTGTGAATATTTTTGTGTGGAAATAATGTCCCACCTATAACTAAATTTTCTATTAAACATAATTCTATTAATCTTTCTCCATTCTGACTTGTAGTATCACAGCCTTCTCTCCCCATTACATGTTCCACTCCTGCGTTGTTTTTTCCCACTTTGACGTTGAAATCTCCCATTACAATTAAAAGATCGTGTTTGGGTATTTTGTTTATAAGTTGTTGTAGTTGGTTATAAAAATCGTCCTTAACTTCATCATCAGCTTCGTTTGTAGGCGCATAACATTGAACAATTGAAAGTCTTCCATGTTTTGTTTTGTAGCGTGTTCGTATCAGACGGCTATTTACCGGTTCCCATTCTAAAAAACTTCTTGCAGCTATGTCTGTCATCATTATGCCTACTCCTTCACGGTGTTTTCCATCTAATTCAATATAATTATTACACTTCTTGCATACCATCCCTCTATTATTCTCTTCTTTCTGACTCCCTCTCTTATCTATTCTCTCCTGACCCACCGCCTCTCCTCCGATCCACTTTTCCTATACCTGATTCTTTCCTTCCTTATTCTTCCTTTTCATTTCTCTTCCTCGTATTAGTATTTCCTCCCTCTCCCTACCTGTCTATCCTCTCCGATTCCTCTGTTTGGATAAACAACCCCCCCCCCCCCCTCTGTTAGGCTACTGTAGTTTTATGATACCTATTATCCTCTCCTTCTTCCGCTCTTTGCCATGCCTTCTGAGCTTTTGTTTGAGTTTCTTTTCTTTACAACCGGTGTTTTGACACTGGTCTGGCATACCCGCTTTCTCTCCCCCGCCCTCTCATTTGTTTCCCACGATTCCTGTTTCCCATTCTTCCGCCACGTGGTGTCCTTCATGTGGTCATTCTTTCGTTTCGTTCCTGGCGGACAGACAAGTTATTTGAACTAAGTGAAATAATTTTATATATATATATATATTCTCCTATTCTTTCTAATTTATACATCTTAACACTCATCCTACCTCCCCTCATGTAGCTTTCTTCTTTTTTCATTTTTCAACATCCTACTTCCTTCTTTTCTGTCCACCTCTCCATTCTTATGATCATGTAGTTATAGATAATTGTGTTTCACCGTTTGTTTTTGTTGTCCCTGTATTCTGAAGAAGGCCACAGGCAGAAACGTCAGTATTGTGTTGTGTTCCTCCCTTGTAAAGCTGTCTTCATACCTTGGAGTGTTTAACACTCCCCACCACTGGCTCCTTGCTACCAGCTTTACTGCAATTATTTGCCTATTCCCGACACATTAACACACAACACATGAATGAAAACACAACAGAATCAGCAACAAGAGTACTGCGGTTACAGACAACGTTCTAGATTTCTGGTACATACAACGCCATTTGTTTTGCAATTTGTGAAACTTTCTTGTACAGCTCCTTTTCTGAAGGCTTTATGGGGAAAAACACATGGAAGTTTCCGTCACCAACATGGCCAACAATAGGTCCTGAAAAAACACATGAAGGAGGTCAGTTTTAGCTTTCAGATAGTCTATGTAATAATGTTGAAGGAATGTGAAGTATATTAACACATTTGTTCCTTAGGGGTTTAACAGGCTGTTGCCAGGCCATTTTTCATACATTTTTTAAAATGTGAAATAATGAGAAAATAATTAAAATTGATCTAAAACACAAGGTTTGTTCACACAATTTGGACAGGAATTTGAAAAAGAGGTTAAATAAAAGGTTTTAGTGGAAATAATTGTGGAAACAAATTAAAAGTTGCAAATACTGGCTTTTGGGTTTCTTGCTTTGGTAACTAGAGCCACAGTTTGAGGCTCATGGTACAGAATGCGTTAACTAAATGAATGCTGGAGGAATTCCAACACCTGTTTTATACCGGTAAATATGGCGAATAGGCAGCAGGAACTGTTAAAAAGGCTGTGTCTGAAAAGTGTTCCTTGTTGCAGTTTCCTCATATTCCAAGTCTGGCTTGGTGCCAGAGCTACTGAGTTAAGTGCTCTGTGCACACTGTGAGCTGTGTTTCATCCGGATTGTGTTTCGATATTTCGATTGCTTACGATGAATGATGATATTGTATGACGGGGAACAGATGGCTCTGTTCACTTTCTGTGTGGTTTCGCCTTATGTCTTTTGGCATGTGCTGAGACTGCTATGGTGATGACTGCAGCTACCTTTCTTTGGGAGATGAGATATTAATTCGGATGATTCCACTGGCATGGGCGATTGAGCAATTGTGGATTTTAATTAGTTTGCAGCGATACCTGGGCCTTCCATAACCATAACCCTTCGCATCATTTCTAAAATAACCAACATTTACTGTGTGAAGTCTTTTAGCCAGAAACAGTTAAACGTGATCCACACACGTAAACACAGGTAGCCCTCTCTGTGTAGTGAGATCCAATGTCTAGTCCTCTCTGGGTAGTGAGATCCAATGTCTAGTCCTCTCTGTGTAGTGAGATCCAATGTCTAGTCCTCTCTGGGTAGTGAGATCCAATGTCTAGTCCTCTCTGGGTAGTGAGATCCAATGTCTAGTCCTCTCTGGGTAGTGAGACCCAATGTCTAGCCCTCTCTGTGTAGTGAGATCCAATGTCTAGCCCTCTCTGTTTAGTGAGATCCAATGTCTAGCCCTCTCTGTGTAGTGAGATCCAATGTCTAGTCCTCTCTGGGTAGTGAGATCCAATGTCTAGTCCTCTCTGTGTAGTGAGATCCAATGTCTAGTCCTCTCTGGGTAGTGAGATCCAATGTCTAGTCCTCTCTGGGTAGTGAGATCCAATGTCTAGTCCTCTCTGGGTAGTGAGATCCAATGTCTAGTCCTCTCTGGGTAGTGAGATCCAATGTCTAGTCCTCTCTGGGTAGTGAGACCCAATATCTAGTCCTCTCTGGGTAGTGAGACCCAATGTCTTGTCCTCTCTGGGTAGTGAGATCCAATGTCTAGTCCTCTCTGGGTAGTGAGATCCAATGTCTAGTCCTCTCTGTGTAGTGAGATCCAATGTCTAGTCTTATATTTCTTTTCTTCTCTCCTTTCTCATTTGTCTTTCAGCACTGAGCGGTGATATAATTTGTGGCTTTTTGCTCTTCTGTTCGTCTCTGCTGCTGTTATGTTTCCTAGTCTTTCTAATATTCCATTAATCCATCTTTTTCGTGATTGGCCCTTGGATCTGGTATTCTCACAATGTTTATTGAAGGCTCATTGTATTGTGTTTTGATCTTTCTGCCTCATCAGATGGCCACACCATTTTATTTGTTGTTTCTTTATATATTCTAAGGGGGGGCTATTTCTAGGTTTTTTCTCAGTCCTTCATTTCTGATCTTGTCTTTCAGACTGTTTCCTGTCATTCGTCTAACACATTTAATCTCAGCAGAGGTTATTTTTCTTATTGTTCTTGCATCTAGGGTCCAGGACTGGCATTGGTAGCACAACGTTGGGATGAAGATTGTATTGTAAAGTGCCAATTTTGCCTCTAGCGTAATTTCCTTGTTGGACAATAGTGGTGATAACTGTCCGATGATTTGACAAGCTTTGTTGCATCCTGAGACTATTTCTGTTGTTTGTAAATTTTTGTGTGCCACTAGACTTCTTAGGTGTTTAAATGCCTCTACTTGTTTTAGTTGTCTGCAGTTTATAGTTATTTTGATGTTCTGTTTCTCTTTTGCAACATTCATGACTTCTGTTTTTTTTAAATGTTGATTTTCATATTGTATTTTATGTCTGTGCTGTGGAGTCTATTTAAGTGTTCTTGTAGGTCTTCTATTTTTCTTGATATTAGTACCTGATTGTCTGCAAATAGAAGCTTGTTGCTCTCCTCTGTCTCTGATGGGTTGGCTAAATTGTACATATAGTCCATGTATGTAATAAACAGTAGGGGTGGATTGTACGCATCCCTGTCTTACACCTGATCTAACTTTGATGTGGTCTGTGTAACCTGCTTCTGTTCTGACTGTGCAGCTGCTGTTGATGTAGACTTTTAATTAGGTTGGTTAGATGTTGGCTTACTCCGTATGTTATTAGTGTCTCACACAGTTGTTCTCTATTTACCCTTTTGAATGCAATTGAGTTATTAGCAGGTCATAACCGTTGCACTCCGAACATGTCCATAGGTGCTCAGATCCCCCCCCCCCCAACCTTAAATTAAATGTTAAAATTAAAGAAGAAAAAAATGTTACCTAACACATTTGCATTGACAATCATTTCCTTTGTTTTGACAATAATTTCTGGTAATTTTGAGATTGGCACACAGACATCTGTTGTATACGGCTGAAAAAATATATATTGTAAAGTCCATTCAGTGGCATTCAAGGTTGTATTTATTTAATAGAATGCAAGTTTATATTTCGGTACAGTCGGCTGAATAGCAAAGATTGACATTCAGAGTTGTGTGTTCAAACATCTTCTACTTCTTTCCTTCCTCATTTGCTTTTCATGGTCAAGGAGAGATGTACTTTGTTGGCTGTTGCTCTTCTGTTTGCTTCTCCTGCTATTCTGTTTCTTAGTATTTCTAATATTCCATCAATACATCTTTTTTGTGGTCGACCCTTGGGTCTGGTGTTCTCGCAGCGTTTATAGAAGGCTTAATGTTGTTTTTTTTTATCTTTCTATCTATCTTTTAGAAAAAGAGTTCTTAAATGTTATGTAGAGCCAGTCTTAACATATGGATGTGAATCGTGGACAATAGGACAACAGACAAGAAAACCACTGGAGTCTGTAGAAATGTGGTTTTACAGAAGAATGTTGAGAGTACCATGGACAGCTAAGAAGAGTAATGAAGATGTTATGAGAGAGGTCAGAGCAAAAAGAGAGCTAATTTCCAATATTAGGAAGAAACAATCATCATTTTTTGGCCATGTAATGAGAAGAGAACTGGAATATATTGTAACAACTGGAAAAATTGAGGGTTGAAGAGATAGAGGGAGGCAAAGAGAAAAAATAACAGACAGCTTAAGAGAATGGCTTGGCAGAAGGTCAACAACAGAAATGATAAATAGCTGCCGAGATCGAAAGTTGTGGAGAGACATGATCACCTACGCCAGCAGGCCCGGTACTTGATGATGATGATGATGAATACCTCTAAGGGTTCGATCCCAACCGATGGCTTCCGGTTCACCCAGCCTTTAATGGGTACTGGATTTTTTTTCTGGGAAAGTAAAGCGGCACGGGTGTAATACAGACCACATTACCCCAAAAATTATGTGCCGAAGGTCTGTAAAATTTATGGTCACTAACACCATATTCCCTATACGCCACTTGGCATGACGGGGGTACTTTACTTTTTTTTTAAATTATAATACCTCTAATAATATTCATTTATTATTATTAGTCTCATGAAATTATAAATTGTAGAGATTTATTCATTAAAATAAAATATCACAAAATGGATATTTTAATGAAATTTAATGGTGAGATTAATTTAATTTATTTTCTTCTTGGGCCGAAAGTGGCACTTAGGATAGAAGTCATAGTTCTCCATAATTGATAATTTGCTGCTAGTTCTTGTAAGTCTTGGTTGTTTCTTAGTCCTTCTTGTCTTCTTAGTCCCATAGTTGAGCCTTCCCTAATAATTGTTCTCTGTAGCAATACTCTTGGTGGTCTGCCTTGTTTTGTTTTACCAGATGGTTTCCACATGAATGACTGATGGAGAAGTCTTCTCTTATTCATGATTAACTTTGTGTATTTCCAAAAGTATGGTTGTTAGTGGTTGTATGGTTGCGTTGGTTGTTAGTGGTTGTACGGTGTTAGTGACCACAATTTTTACAGACCTTCGGTACTGAGCGAATGTTTCCCATAGAAACTGGGGTTAAACAAGGATGTATTTTATCGCCCTTGTTATTTGGAATTGTTATGGACTTCATAATGAAGAAATGCTGCACTGGTAATAAAGGCATCGAATGGATACAAGGAGACCATTTGGAGGACTTGGACTTTGCTGATGACATAGTTCTCATCAGCAATCAGATAAAAACGATGCAGGAAAACACAAATGAACTATCATCAATAGCCAGCAAAATTGGGCTTGAGGTCAATCATGAAAAGACTAAAGTCATGAAAAGTTTAATTCCAACAAGTGACAAAATATACATGGAAAACAAACCAGTAGAAGAGATCGATCACTTCATCTATCTTGGAAGTCACATTGATCGAGAAGGGGATACGAGCAAAGAAATTAGAATCAGACTGGCTAAAGCAGCAATGTCTTTCAGAAGCCTTGAAAAGTTATGGAAATCAAAACTCATTAGCACAAACACAAAACTTAGGCTATTCAAATCAAATGTACTATCAACCCTTACGTATGCGTGTGAAAGCTGGAAAACAACAAGAGATATAGAAACAAAGTTGAACGCATTCGAAAATAAATGTCTAAGGAAAATACTTGGTATAGAATGGAACGAATTCAAAACAAACGAGGAAATTAGAGAAATCGCCAATCAACCACTAATATCTTCAGTAATAAAGAAAAGACGATGGTCATACGTTGGACATGTGATGAGAAGAGATAATAATCGAATAGCAAAGCAAGCCCTCATATGGGAAACAACAGGTAAAAGAAAAAGAGGAAGACCCAGGGAGACACTGAGAAGAACATTGATGAGAGAGGCAAGAGCAGCAGGAATCGGCTCCCTCAATGAGATAGAACTGCTTGCACAGAACAGAGACAGATGGCGAGATTTGATAAAATATCTTTAAAAGAAAACTGCTAGAACAAAAATTCATATAGGAGAAGGTGTATCTTGGTCTACGCCCTATGGGCCGGTTACGGCTCGAAAGGTACATGCAATTTCCAAAAGGCATTCAATAGTTTACATTGACCTCCACTATGGAAAATCCTTAAAATCTATGAATTTTCTACAAAATATGCAAATATTATAAAAGCCTTTTATTCAGATTCAGTTTGTTGTGTGAGAACAGAAATTGGCAACACCGACTGGTCCCAGTAGAAACAGAAAAAAAGCATGACGTCATGTCATCACTTTTATTTGGAACTGCAACTGATGGGCTCATGCGAAAATCCATAAAAGACAGACAAAGATAAAAAAAAAAGTAAAGAGTCCCGTCACACCAAGTGGCGTATAGGGAATACGGTGTTAGTGACCACAATTTTTACAGACCTTCGGCACATGATTTTTGGAATAATGTGGTTGGTATTACGCCCGTGTCGCTTTACTTTACCAGAAAAAAAGACAGCACTCATTCAAGGATGGGTGAACCTGGTAGTCATAGATAGGTCGAACCCGACCTCTTGTCCTTTGTAGTCCAGTTCACTTACCACTGAGCTATTGCGGCTCCCAGAAGACAGACTATTAGGCATTAAATTGGTTGATAAAGGTTAGATTCAATGCATTGAAATGAAACATGATATCATGGAAATGTTAATGATACCTTTGATCCTGGGACAAGGGCGGTTGTGGCCCACAGCATTTCATGTCGAGCTTTCCACAGCTTGCTTCGTTCATCAGCATCAACGGCCACTCTGACATCACTGCCATTGTTCAGGTCAATCACATCCTCTGTGGCAGAGATATAACAATATCTTGTCAACACAAATGTTCTGTTTTTTGTGTGTGTTTATGATTGTAACTGCCATGTTCTATACAGCAATGGTCAGATTTTTATTAATCCAATTAATCAATTAATCCAATGGACCTGAAAAATTGGATTGAGATATATGTTATCAGTGGAATACTGGTCAATGTGGCGGATAGGTGGCAAAAACCATTGAGGCTCAGTCTAAAAAGTGTTCCTTGTTGCAGTTTCCTCATATTCCAAGTGCGGATGGCTGCCGGAGCTACTGAGTTTAGTGCTCTGTGCACATTGTGAGTTGTGTTTTTAATTTAGATCGTGTTTCAACATTCCTATTGCTTATAATGAATGATATTGTATGATGAAGTATAGTTCAACTGCGTTCACTTTCGGTATCGCTTGGCCTCATGACTTTGATGTGTGCTGAAACTGCTATGATGTGGATTACAGCTGCCTTTCTTTAATTGGATCCCTCAATGAGATACGTTTTAATTCGGATGATTCCACTGGCATGGATGGTTGATCAATTATGGATTTTAATTAATTTGCAGTGATACCGGGACCTTCGACTAACCATAACCATAACAATGAGTCAGACTTCTTTCTCTTAATATTTCTATTGACATCATTATCATCTTCTAGTCACTATTAGATCTTGACTCCCGTGAGAGTCACTCTGAGGTTTACTGTGTGAGATGTCCAGCTCCTGAAGAAGCAGCTATTCCCAGCTTGATTTGTATTTATATTTTCCCATTTACGTTAATGATCAAAGTTCTTTTCTCATAATATTTGTATTTAACGTTTCCATTTATTTTAATGATCATAATTCTTTTCTCATATTTGTATTTATATCTATCTATCTATTGACCTTTCGAGCCGTTGCCGGCCCATAGGGCGTAGACCAAGATACTCCTTCTCTTATCTGAATTTTGGTATTTATAGTTCCCATTTATTTTAATGATCATAGTTTTTTTCTCATATTTGTACCGATAGTTCCCATTTATATTAATGAGCCACAATAGCTCAGTGGTTAGTGAACTGGACTACAAAGGACAAGAGGTCAGGTTCGATCCTGATCAACGGCTTCCGGGTTCACCCAGCCTTAAGTGGGTACCAGATTTTTTCTGGGAAAGTAAAGCGCCACAGACATAAAACTAACCACATTACCCCAAAAAATCATGTGCCAAAAATCTATAAAAATATGGTCATTAACACCATATTTTCTATATGCCACTTGGTGTGACGGTGCTCTTTACTTTTATTTTACTTATTTATATTAATGTTCATTGACGTTTTCAAAATTTGTATTTTTATATTTATCATTTACATTCATTATCATTGTCTTTTTTTTCAATATTTCTATTTTGATTCTCCATTTATATTTATGATTATAGTTATTTTCTCTTCATATTTGTACCTATATTTCCCATTAATTTTGTTTCTATCTATCTATCTATCTATTGACCTTTTGTGCCGTTGCTGGCCCATAGGGTGTAGGCCAAAATACTCCTTCTCTTATCTGAATTTTTATTCTAGCAGTTTTCAATTCTTTTAAAGATATTTTATCAAATCTCGCCATTTGTCTCTGTTCTGTGCAAGCAGCTCTATCTCATTAAGGGAGCCGATTCCTGCTGCTTTTGCCTCTCTCAGCAATGTTCTTCTCAGTGTCTCTCTGGGTCTTCCTCTTTTTCTCTTACCTGTTGTTTCCCATATGAGGGCTTGCTTTGCTATTCGGTTATTATCTCTTCTCATCACATGTCCAATATATGACCATCGTCTTTTCTTTATTACTGAAGATATTAGTGGTTGATTGGCGATTTCTCTAATTTCCTCGTTTGTTTTGAATTCGTTCCACGCTATACCAAGTATTTTCCTTAGACATTTATTTTCGGATGCGTTCAACTTTGTTTCTATATATCTTGTTGTTTTCCAGCTTTCACACGCATACGTAAGGGTTAATAGTACATTTGATTTTAATAGTCTAAGTTTTGTGTTTGTGCTGATGAGTTTTGATTTCCACAACTTTTCAAGGCTTCTGAAAGACATTGCTGCTTTAGCTATTCTGATTCTAATTTCTTTGCTTGTATCCCCTTCTCGATCAATGTGACTTCCAAGATAGATAAAGTGATCGATCTCTTTTCCACTGGTTTGTTTTCCATGTATATTTTGTCGTCTGTTGGAATAAAGTTTTTCATGACTAGTTTTTTCATGATTGATCTCAAGCCCAATTTTGCTGGCTATTGATGATAGTTCATTTGTGTTTTCCTGCATCGTTTTTATCTGACTGCTGATGAGAACTATGTCATCAGCAAAGTCGAGGTCCTCCAAATGGTCTCCTTGTATCCATTCGATGCCTTTATTACCAGTGCAGCATTTCTTCATATGAAGTCCATAACAACTTCAAATAACAAGGGCGATAAAATACATCCTTGTTTAACCCCAGTTTTGTTTAGTGTAGTAATTATCATGAAAGGTGGTCCATATGTTGGCCACATGATGAGAAGAGACAACAAGAAAATCTCAAAAAAAAAGTCCTCAAATGGGAACCTAAGGCAAAAGAAAAAGAGGTTGACCTAAAGAAACACCAAAGAGAACACTTAGGTGAAGAGCAACAATAGCAAGCATCAGCTCCCTCACAGAGGTTGAGCGATTTGTCCAGAACAGAGACATATGGTGCGATACAATGTGCAAGATCTGATGATTAACAAAGAATCAAAGATTATTGGACATGGAGAATCTAGCGAAATGTTAGATTATCTACCCTTTGTGTCATCTTCAGCTTGAAAGGGCAATAGATAGATTTATCATGAACAGTGACGATGTTTAAAGAACAGACTGATGAACAGTGACGATGTTTAATAGTTAAAGAGCAGACTGATGAACAATGACGATGTTTAATAGTTAAAGAACAAACTGATGAACAATGATGATGTTTAATAGTTAAAGAACAAACTGATGAACAGTGATGATGTTTAATAGTTAAAGAACAGACTGATGAACAGTGATGATGTTTAATAGTTAAAGAACAGACTGATGAACAGTGACGATGCTTAATAGTTAAAGAACAGAGTGATGAACAGTGACAATGCTTAATAGTTAAAGAACAGACTGATGAACAGTGATGATGTTTAATAGTTAAAGAACAGACTGATGAACAGTGACGATGTTTAATAGTTAAAGAACAGACTGATGAACAATGACGATGTTTAATAGTTAAAGAACAGACTGATGAACAGTGACGATGCTTAATAGTTAAAGAACAGATTGATGAACAGTGGCGATGCTTAATAGTTAAAGAACAGACTGATGAACAGTGGCGATGCTTAATAGTTAAAGAACAGACTGATGAACAGTGACGATGTTTAATAGTTAAAGAACAGACTGATGAACAATGACGATGCTTAATAGTTAAAGAACAGACTGATATACAAGCAATTCTTTGTCTGTAGATGGATATCTAACTTGCCAAGTGTTGAAAACAAATTTAGAATGCAGAAGCTTAGCTGAACAGGTTATTTCATCAATAACAATAAAATAAATGAGTCACTACTAATAAAGAAATCACTTAACAGTTGATTCTTCTACTTACTGACAGTTTCAAATTGGTCCTCCAGGCCAATGGCTGGCCCATGAAATTCTAGAAACAGTGAGTGAGCAACAGGCATATTAAAATTGCTGTATTTGTTGAAGGCTTCAATGGCAGTATCATCCAAAAATTCTAGAAAGATATTAGAAAAATCCGTTAACATTCAATCAACAGGCACAACTTCATTAATGGAAAGACAGTTTAATTACTGAATAATTGAGAAAGAAATCTATTTCTTATTCTTTTTCTGTGATCTTTTAGTTTGGGATTCCAAACTCTCTTATATCTGGCTTCAGGTCCAAGACATCTAATGAAACCTAAGTGGAAAGTGGTCAGTGGCTCCTAACTAACCACTTGCATACAGATCTGGCAAACTGTTAGAAGATCTATACTGTTCATTTCTTCTTTTTCTACCTTTCAGTTCCCTGTGGAGCATAGGTCTTCAACAAACACTTTCCAAGCTGTCTTTGACTTGTCCATGTTTGTGATGCTTTTTCTGCTCATTTTTTTATTCTACAATACAGGATAGCCAGTCCAATGGGCAACCCTCCTTAGTTGCCTCTTATGAACATGCCTGGTAAGGAACAGTGCAACAATTCTTTAATCCCCTTTCGGGCCCTGGCAGCGCACAGGTGATTCTGTGAATAAATTCATGCTAAAATAATCAATGTAGAGAACATTCCAATAGTGGCCCCACAAACAGGATGCAAACAGAACAAGCAAAAGAATAATGAATGGATTAAACTTCAAACTTAAATGGAATAAACTTATGGATTTAAAAAAAAAAAAAAAAGTATTAAAAAAAACCTTATGGATTATGAAACAGAACAATAAAATACAAAATCAGAACACTGAATACAACAGGCTTAGGAAATAAAATGAAAGAAATAACAGACATAATAAAAAAAGAAAAATGATGAAATTGGGGCTAGCAGGCACAGAAAATCTAAACCATTCATAGAAACATCTGGAGCACAAAGAAGTGTGTTATCTCCACTCTTACTCAATGCTTACATCAAAAACATGCAAAAGTACCAAACCAAAGAAAAATGATGTTAATAAAATACTCTTGTTGATGATCAAGCCCGAATGGCTTTACATGAACTTCAGCAGCACCTGTCATCCGTGAATAATGTACACAAACTGAATAACATGAAAATAAGCACTGATAAAACAGAAGTTTTGACAATAGGATGACAAAAGCAGGCGATAAACATAGAACAAGACATTATAAAGCAAGAGGCAGACTTTAGATGGCTAGGAACAAACTTTTCTGAAGATGGCAAAAGAATAAATGGATAAAGAAATAGACATCCAATGTAACAAGGCAAAATAAATGCTAGGACAGCTAGCCCTTATACTTCAGCACAAGTCAGCACCTATCACAACAAAACCCAAAGAAACACCTTATACAGAGTATATTCATTCCAACCTTGTGCTATTAGTGCCAAATATGGTTGCTCACTAATAAATATAAAAGGATGCTTGCGACCACAGAAATGGAATGTTTGAGAAAAGCATGTGAAGTAACCTCATGAGACAGAATCGGAAATGATGTTGTAAGAAAGCGATGAGGGCCAAGACGCCATCTGTCCAGCAACTCAGCTGAGTGTGGTCAGTGACCTACCTACAGCTGACTGTATGTGTCAGGATTGGCAAACAACAGAAAATGATCAATACCCAGCTGCATCTCTCAGCAGTGCTCCTCTAAACAAACTATCCAGTGTGGCCAAGCAAGTAGAGATTGAAGACAGAAGGCAATCCGGTATTCAAAAATGCTGGGCTGAAGTCAAATGTGTTAGGCTGAAAGATGCAAATAAACCACAACACAATGCATCTACACCCACTTAATATCGTTGTAACGGCAGATGACGAAGAGGACTATTCATTCTTTTACTAGCTATTAGGGTTAATGCCAGAAAGAAAGAATAAGAAATTCTAAAATACATATAGAGACAACAAATGAAGTGGTCTGTCCATCTGGAAAGAATACCAAAAGATTCTATACTAAACAAAATATATGTTATAAGAGGAGATAGAAGAAGAGCCCATGTTAGACCCAGAATAAGATGGACAAACTATCTATTTATTGTCTTTTCGAGCCGAAGATGGCATATAGGGCAAAAATTCTAGGCTCTTTGTGTCCGATGATCTTTGTTATCAATCATCAGACCTTGCACAAGGCCCGCTTTGAAGGTAGACAAACAACCTTCAAGAAATGCTAGAACAACATTAACTGACAACGGATGAGGCTGCCAGAAGGACAAGAACTAACATTTTCTAACTCATTTGACACAGGAAAAAGGCATAAGAGGAAATGAGTGAGTGAGAGGAAAGGTGGGAAGAGACAGAGGGAGAGTCCTGACATGTCAGCCATGTGATGAGAAGAGACAACAAGAGAAATACAAAGCAAGCCCTCAAACTAGAAACAGAGAGCAAAAGAAGGTCAAGGTAAAGTACGAGACTTGAACCGGCGTCTTAGCACGCGAGTTTCCACCTATATGTGCTCGGTTGCCTATCCAGGATGGTTCAGAGATTTGTAGATAGTGTCACTTCAAGCATCAAAACTCACGATACGAGGCGACATTTCTCACCTTCCCAGGGTAATTACCCTGGTACCCATTTCTGCCAACGGTTGGGTCGACCGTGGAGGTATTTTTTTTTCCAACCATGAGTACAACTCACACTGCTCCCAGTGGGAATCGAACACTGGTTGTCCAAACGTCGGTAGTCCAGTTGGGTGGTTTTCCCAACTAGGTTACCGAGGCCCCCTAGAGCAAAAGAAAAAGAGGTCAACCTTGAGAAACACTAAGAAGAACACTGTGGTGAGTAGCAACAACTAGGCATCAGCTCTCATGCCAAGGTTGAAGTGCTCACCCAGAATAGAGATGTTTGCTGGCAAGATACAACGCAGGTTCGATGTGAAGTCTGATGCTTAATAGCAAAGATTGTCAGAGACAGAGATTGAAAAATGTCTGCCCTACACTGTCTTCAGTTCGAATGGACAAAAGAAAAAATAAGACAAGACAAGATAAGATAAGATATCTGTCTGTCTGTCTTGCTTGCGTTCGCCCGATGACTTAAGGAGTGTACCTCGTCATCATCCACCCTTAAAAGGACATTAAGTGGGCGTGTCTGCGTTGTGTTGTGGTTTACAGAATAATTGTGATATTTGCGCCTTTCGGGCCAACACATCCGACTTCCGCACGACATTTTTGAGTACCGGGTTGTCTTCCCTCTTCGATCCCTACTCGCTTGGCCAGACTAGACAGGTTAGTCTGTTACTAGAGGCACCACGGAGAGGTGGAGCAGGGTCTGGATGGTTCTGGTTCACTGATCCTGGCGCAAGCCATCAGCTGTGGATCGCTGACAACCTCCAGCTCTGGTGCTGAGAGGCGCGCTTTCTTCACCTCCATTTATCTATCTAACCTACCTACCTACCCAGCTGCCTGCCTGAATCCTACCCACCCATACTAATTTGGATGATTCTACTGGCACGGGTGGTTGAGCAATTATGGATTTTAATCTATAACCAGGAAATCGTAGATCAGGATTGAAACTCTCTCTCTTTCTTTCCGCCCTTCACTCAATAATTACCAAAGGAATTGATAGTCCTCTTCGTCATCCGTCCTTAAAAATATACTAAGTTGGCGTAGATGTGTTGAAATTTACAGTAGAACTGTGATATTTGTGCCTTTCGGCTCAACACATCCAACTTCAGCACAGCATTTTTGAGTACTGGATTGCCTTACCTCCTCAATCCCTACTCGCTTAACCAGACTAGATACAGCTCCGTTGCTGTCAACTGTCTTGTCTCTATCAGCTATGAGTTGCTGACAGCTTTGTTGCTGTCAAGCATTTTATCTCCATCAGCTATGAGTTGCTGTCAAGCATTTTATCTCCATCCTCTATGAGTTGTTAACAGCTCTGTTGCTATCAAGCACCTTGCCTCCATCCTCCTTGAGTTGTTAACAGCTCTGTTGCTATCAAGCACCTTGCCTCCATCCTCTACGAGTTTTTAACAGCTCTGTTACTGTCAAGCACCTTGTCTCCATCCTCTATAAGTCGATGACAGTTCTGTTACCGACAAGCATGTCTTTTCCATCAGCTACAAGTTGCTGACAGCTCTGTTGCTGTCAAGCACCATGCCTCCATCCTCTATGAGTTGTTGACAGCTCTGTTGCTGTCAAGCACCATGCCTCCATCCTCTATGAGTTGTTGACAGCTCTGTTGCTGTCAAGCACCATGCCTCCATCCTCTATGAGTTGTTGACAGCTCTGTTGCTGTCAAGCACCATGCCTCCATCCTCTATGAGTTGCTGACAGCTCTGTTACTGTCAAGCACCATGCCTCCAGCTACACATCTACTTATTATGATTGCATTCTCCAAAGTACTTGCTACATGAAATATTGTAGCTGTTTATGACAACATACACTCAAAAACCTACCAAGTTTAGCCATTGGAATCCCACACTGCAAGATTTGAACAACAGTATTCACAGCTTCTTGCACTGTCTTGAAGTGACATACAGCTGCAATGGTCTGTGGGTAGGAATAAACAACCGTCATTCATGTAAATTCTATCTATCTATCTATTGTTCTTTCGAGCCGAAGACGGCACATAGGGCAGAACCACAATCTCAAAAACAGAAACCTTGCATGCCAAAGTGGCTTTCATTGCAGAGATCACTGCTCTAAAATATATGGCGCTGTTTCCATAACAGTACTTTTTACAATGACAGCTTGTCAAACCATCGATCAACCTCCTTAGTCGCCTCTTACAACATGCCTGGAAGGTCACAGTGTCACTATTCTTTACTTCCCTCATAATGATGCCCCGGTAACACACAGGAACATGTAAATTATTTCTCCTAAAAAAAAAAATAACTTCAGCAAACAAAGATTTTGTTAACACGAACAATAACATGTACAGACAACACTAAAGATCTTCAGTGATGACCTTATGTATCAAAAGGACATAAAGAGCAAAGCAAGTAAACAGGAACACATATGTCTAGACATTGCCTATTTAAGCTTTGTGGGTATATGATCATCATCATCATCATGTGCCATACCGGTTGGCGTAGGCGTAAACTTTTAGTCTAGAGGTAAGATGGAAGCCGCCATAGCTCAGTGGTTAGTGAACTGGACTACAAAGGACAAGAGGCAGGGTTCAATCCCAACCGACGGCTTCCGGGTTCACTCAGCGTTAAATGGGTACCAGATTTTTTTTTTGGGAAAGTAAAACGGCACGGGCATAATACTGACGGCATTACCCCAAAAATCATATGCTGAAGGTCTGTAAAATTATGGTCACTAATACGATATTCCCTATACGCCACTTGGCGTGATGGGGGCCTCTTTACTTTTTTTATTTTTACTAGAGGTAAGACGTCGGCCTCTGAACAAGCAGGTCCCAGGTTCGATCCTCACCACAGGCGGTGGGAATTTTAAAAAAAAAATGGAATCCATAGTTTCTTCAGGGCGCTACTCGCCCCTGGTCTTTGGGTAGTGAGATCTGGTGTCAAGAATTATTAAGCAAATTTAGTCATGCCGTAAAATGTATTGGGACTAAAGGCATAAATACAGTAGCTTCGTGGTAAACTAGTGACATAACACATCCATACCCATTTAACGGGTGAAAGTTAGAGCAAAAAGAACAGTGCCAACAAGCATGAGGGATCAGGAGAAATTAAACACGGGTAACACTCACCTTCTCTGGGATCCCATAGAGTTTTATTGTAGCTTGCGTGATGATCCCTAAAGTTCCCTCTGACCCAACAAACAAGTTAGTCAAGTTGAAGCCAGCTGACGTTTTTCTGGGAAATAAATACAAGAAAGATGTGCAGAGTTACAGCCTCTTGAATCTTCATGTTTTACACTTGGTTATGGTTGGGAAGAATGTTAACATCAGATGGTAGATGTACAACAGAGGTGAGATGCAGAATGCCCCAGACAAAAGTAGCTTTCCAAAAAATGAGGAAGATACTGTACATTTTTGATAATAGAAACAAGAAAAAGAGTTCTTAAATGTTATGTAGAACCAGTCTTAACATATGGACGTGAATCATGGACAATACGACAGCAGATAAGAAAATCACTAGAGGGTGTAGAAATGTGGTTTTACAGGAGAATGTTGAGAATACCATGAACAGTTAAAGTAAAGTAAAAGTAAAGTGCCCCCGTCACGTCAAATGGCGTATAGGGAATATGGTGTTAGTGACCATACATTTTACAGACCTTCGGTACATGATTTTTGGGGTAATGTGGTCGGTATTACGCCCGTGCCGCTTTATTTTCCCAGAAAAAAATCCGGTACCCATTAAAAGCTGGGTGAACCTGGAAGCCGTCGGTTGGGATCGAACCCTACCCCTTGTCCTTTGTAGTCCAGTTCACTAACCACTGAGCTATCGCAGCTCCCTATTTTATTGATGACACAATATAATTTACGTTCACTTCATGCTGTTTTTAAGGTAGACAAGACAGAGCAGCACTCAATAAACAATCAGATGGTAAGATTCGACAATTAATACAGAACTCAATAAAAGAAGAAAATAAATTCTCCCCTATAGAAATCAAAATGAATCTGGACAGAACACACATTAAGAAATCAAACTCAACACATGACCAGACTCCTAACCAATGCTGGGAAAACCACATATAAGGAAGAAATGGAAAAAGACAGAGATGGATACTAGAACTATAAAGAAATATAAAAAGACTTGGTCAGCATGACAGAAATGAAATAAAAAGTAATGTACCCCTGTCAAGCCAAGTGGCGTATAGGGAATATGGTGTTAGTAACCAAAAATTGTATAGACCTTCAGCATATGGTTTTTGGGGTAATGTGGTCGGTATTACGCCCGTGCCGCTTCACTTTCCCAGAAAAAAATCCGGTACCCATTTAAGGCTGGGTGAATCCGGAAGCCGTCGGTTGGGATCGAACCCTACCCCTTGTTCTTTGTAGTCCAGTTCACTAACCACTGAGCTATCTGGCTCCCAGAAATGAAATGGTCAGCCACTTTAGAGAGAAAGAAATATAAAATTGCTGTTGAAGATTTCTTTCTTTCATTCGTCATTCACCTGATAACAACACCTCTTTAGTGTATGCCCTAAGGTAGACATTAAGTGGGCTGTTGTATTGTCTTGTAGTTTGCAACATAACTATGATATCTGCACCTTTTGGGCCAAGCACATCTGATTTCAGCATGACATTTCTGAGTACAGGGTTGCCTTCCCTCATTTGATCTCTTCTTGATGTTTCAGAAGCTCCACTAGGAAGTGGAGTACGGTCTTGATCAGCTGTTGTTTGCTGGTCCCTAGATGCACACAGTCAGTTATGGGTCACTGACAGCTCTAAGCTGAGTTGCTGGTGGGCATCATAACAGCTGTCTTTTCTAATCTCAAAATAAAACATTTTAGCTACAATTCCATCAATCTTGCAGCTATCAAGGATCAAGATAACCCTGTTTCTACTACATTTCGCTCATCCATTATATTTATAGAGATGGGATTTCTCAGAAGAATGTTGAAAGTTCCCTGGACAGCTAAAAAGACCAATGAGGAAGTTCTCAAAGAGGCCAACACAAAAAGGGAGCTCTTAAAAAACAGCAGAAAGAAGCAATCAACATTTTTCGGGCACATCATGAGCAGAGGAAAGTTGGAATACTTGGTTACAACTGGCAAAATAAAAGGAAATGGAGATCGCAGACGACAAAAAGAGAAAATACTGGATAGCTTGGTGTCATAGCATGGAAAACAGTCAACAACAGAACTTATTCGATGCACTGTGGATAGAAGATTGTGGAAGGACATAATTGCCTACTTCCAACCGGTATAGCACATGATGATGATGATTATATTTATATTTTATGAGAGTGAATCCAATTTGTGACACAATACAAGTATATGAATTTTCTAGTTTAAATTATTTGTTGTATGATGATATTTTAGGCATTCATATTATACAGTAATTCTACAATAACAATTCTGTAACAATCTATTGTTTGATTGCATTCAAGGAAAAATTAAAAAATACAAAAAAATGGTATGTTAGAAGCTTTACGTGATAAGTGGACTACACTTGTATTTTTTAATTTTTCCTCATATTCAGCTTTACTGCAGCTTCGCATTTTGATGCATTCATTTGCATTTCTTTGCCTTAATCCCTTGATTGCATTCACCAGCTTATATCTCTGACAAAATCCCAAGGGAATGAATGTTATGGGAATATCACTTTCCCCGCCCTATTTTTCACACTGGCAGCTATGTGCTCAGGTGTCCCCTTCCATACAGGCAGATATTCTCCTACTTCAGATATACTTTTATATTTTATTGTAGAGAGTTTTAATGTTTTGGGTAGATTTTTTTCCTATAAATTTTGCCCAGGCTGTAGCCATTTTTGGCCTAATATTTTCAATTTCCAACTGCCAAGGGTTCTTTAACATGTGCAGAATGCACACTGGGCCTCCTGTTTTTTCACTGTTATCCATGAGGGTTAGATACCCAATTTCACTACCTAGAGACCAGGGAGGGTAAAGCCACGAAGAAAGCACCGATTCGAGAAAAAAAAAAAAATTTCCACAGCCTGAGGTGAGAATAGAAACCAGGACCTTCTTAATCTATTATTTTATGATTATTAAATGAAAGTCTTCAAAGACTCTCCCTGGCAGACCCTAGTAATGGAATAATGATGTGAAGCAATCAACATAAATGTAACATAGAAGAATTATCTATCTATCTATCTATTGACCTTTCGAGCCGTAACCGGCCCATAGGGCGTATACCAAGATACACCTTCTCCTATATGAATTTTTGTTCTAGCAGTTTTCTTTTAAAGATATTTTATCAAATCTCGCCATCTGTCTCTGTTCTGTGCAAGCAGTTCTATCTCATTGAGGGAGCCGATTCCTGCTGCTCTTGCCTCTCTCATCAATGTTCTTCTCAGTGTCTCCCTGGGTCTTCCTCTTTTTCTTTTACCTGTTGTTTCCCATATGAGGGCTTGCTTTGCTATTCGATTATTATCTCTTCTCATCACATGTCCAACGTATGACCATCGTCTTTTCTTTATTACTGAAGATATTAGTGGTTGATTGGCGATTTCTCTAATTTCCTTGTTTGTTTTGAATTCGTTCCATTCTATACCAAGTATTTTCCTTAGACATTTATTTTCGAATGCGTTCAACTTTGTTATTAGAATTATACTAGAAGAATTATACAAAGGTTATATTTAAGGAATATGTACATAAAAAAGGCAACTAAAACAGCAGTGGTTTATGTTGATAAATGTGTTGAGAGCCTGGTGGCATCATGGATAGTGCAGTCATAGGCAGACCTGAAGGTTTGGGGGTTCAATTTCCAGTTGAGGCAGCATTTTTTTTTCAACCTAAAAAGAGTCTCAGTGTCCACCCAGGCTATTTAGCCATAATTAGCTGAGTGGCAGTGTACCAAGCGTTCGGCTTCTCGTGGCAAGGCGCAGTGCCATGGAGTACAGGTTCGATCCTGCTTCGGACCATGTATTGTTCTTTGTTTTTTTCTGTTGTTTATTTGTCATTTTTTCAGAGTGCTAACACATACCTTTTCCTTCTATTATTCCCTATTATCGTCTCGGAAGTTTCCCTATTTAATAATATTTATTTATTATTATTTGTCTCCAGTATTAAGCCATAAATTAAGACACTTCACTGTGAGTCGTTATTAAAAACTTTAGTAAACTTTACTGCTCAAAGAGAATCCTGTGCAATTTGAAGAAGTCATATTTTTTATTGACATTTTGGTACATATCTTTTGAACATTTACACTTTGGAAGAACCACAATTTAAAAAAATTATTGAAACAATTAAGGAGCACAGTCAGGACAAACGTTAACATTATATGAATCATTTCAGAGGAAGAAGTATGTTTACAGCACTCGGAAAAAATGACAAATAATCAAGAACAGAAAAAAAAAAACAAAGAATATATGGTCTGAAGCAGAATCGAATCCTTGGTACTTTTTTTTTCCTTTATTTCGACGGCTTTTACCTCTGACGAAGTCCCTAGAGACTTAGGAACTTAATTTGGTTGTTAATCCATTTTTCCCTGGCAGCCGTGTGCACAGAGGTCCCTTGCTGCACAGGCAGATAACTACAACTTCGGAGGTACTCATATTTTTTCCATCGATGTGTAATTGATGTTTCAAGCCGGGCCTCGCTGCTGAGATGAGGTGTGGTTATCGCAGAGAGAAATCATAAATAAAAATCCCAAATGGTGGTAGCTGGGATTTGAACCCACAACCTCACTGTCTCGAGGCCGGTGTCTTGCCTCGAGACCAACCAGTTCCCCGAATCCTTGGTACAGCACCTTGCCACGAGAAACCAAATGCTAGAGCACATGGCCAACTCAGCTAACTAAAATAGTTAGCTATCATTGGCGATGTCTTTCATGTAGGTTTTTTTTTTCTGTTGTTGATTAGTTAACATTAAGTGCATGGTATATATCATTAAAAAAAAAAAATTTGTTGTATTTTTTTCTTGAATTTGAGGGACAAAGAGCACAAACTTTGCATGAGGGAGCACAATCAACTGTATACTTTCTTTCTTTCTTTCTCAATGTTATTAGAAAATGACCAAAAATATTAGCTCTCCCCATTATCATCAAAAAAAAAAAAACATCCCACAATTACAAAACTATTTTAATTTTTTTACGTCTCTTGTATTTTTTTTTTTTAATGTCTGGCCGCAATGACGCATCATGGGTCACTGGCTTGATCAAGTAGGAAGTGGGGAAGAGGACTCATGCATGGCAAACTGTCAAAATATAAGCATTTGTATTTTGAAATTGTAATTTTAAAAATACTATTGTAATCTAGGGCTATATGGGTAAGTAAATATATATAAAAAGCCCCGTCACGCCACGTAGCTTACAGGGAATACAGAGTTAGTAACCATAATTTTATAGACCTTCGGCGCATGATTTTTGGGGTAATGTGGTCAGTATTATGCTCATGCCACTTTACTTTCCCAGAAAAAATCCGGTACCCATTTAAGGCTGGTGAACCCGGAAGCCATCGATCAGGATCGAACCCGACTCTTGTTCTTTGCAGTCCACTACACTAACAATGGGCTATCACAGCCCACCTCCCATATATATTCACCCGTGTGTTACCGGGGCCTCATTGTGAGGGAATTAAAAAAAGAATAGTGACACTGTGACCTTCCAGGCATGTCGTAAGAGGTGACTAAGGAGGTTTATCGATGGCTTGACAAGCTGTCATGTGTAAAAAATATTGTCACGGAAACAGAGCCATAGATTTTAGAAGCAGTGACTTCTACAATATGTGCCATATTGTTATGCAACGTTTCTATTTTTGAGATTGTGGTTCTGTCCTATGTGCCGCATTCGGCTTGAAAAAACTATATATATATATATATATATATATATAT
The DNA here is from genome assembly GCA_032433765.1 of Megaustenia siamemsis. Taxonomy (NCBI): domain Eukaryota; kingdom Metazoa; phylum Mollusca; class Gastropoda; order Stylommatophora; family Ariophantidae; genus Megaustenia; species Megaustenia siamemsis. The sequence goes on along the minus strand of JAVIAB010000025.1, from coordinate 20,641,820 downwards.
ATATATATATATGTGTGTGTGTGTGTGTGTGTGGTCATTGAACATACTGATGGACTTATGGCGACCATACTGATAGACATTGTAACACATCTGGCCCAAGAGGTGAAACTCAGGTCATAAATCAACCTGAGCCAGGAATTTTGAGTCCCCATGTTTTGTCTAGTGTGAACACACAGGATTGTATCAAGAGTTCAGACAAATTACTGTTTTCAGAACACCTAATATTACATTTAAGTGGTAGTAATTTTTTTTACTACGGTATCGTAACTGGGAGAGTTACAAATAGGTATCGTAATCTAGGGCTAAAACAACAGGTTAAAGCTCAATAATTGTAAATTAACATTCAACAAAAACAAATGCTATCTTCTTTCAGTCCCAATAATTGTCAGTCACTTAAGAGTGCATGCAACTTATTATAATTGCTTGTTGCCATTCTTGCTTCTTGTCACAAATTAATGTTGTTGCTATGGATTGAGTAACCCTTGAGCTGATGCCCTTCAGCCCAATGCCATGTTGTAGTATCTGCAGGTATTTTTAAGTTCCGCTGTTGTTCCGTACAGAGTGTTCCATTTGGAGGGTCTTGTCACAAGTTAATAAAAACTGTAAATATTTGAGTCCACTTATTATAATTTCATATACAACATTCTGTCTTCTTCCTCTTTAGCAATCAACTTTTGCTACATATCTAGAGCAGCAAGGATCATGAACTGAACAGTGTGTATAAGGTCCTATCTAGTTCCTCATAGTTTGTCATGCAGGCTTGCTTTGGTAGGTCTGAGCATTCTCACATAGCTGCTCTAAAATGCTGTGAAACAAAAAACCAATTTGAAATGTGCTGAAAGAATCACTCTTCAGGTCAGTGAAATAGTGATTCTGGCATGCAACAGAAGAGCCTATGTGAAATGTGATAACAGAGCCACTCTGACATGCAAATGAAATGGTTATAAAATACAACAAAAGAGCCAGTCTACAAAATGCAATGACAGTGTCAATCTGAAAGCAATAAAAAGAGCTACAATTGAATTTAATTATTGAGCAATTCTGAAAGGTAATGAAAGAGCTACTTATGAAATAAATAAAAGAATCAATGCCAAATACAATGAAAGAGCCAACTTAAAATACTATGAAAGAGCAAATGAAGTGCAATAAGAGCCAATCTGAAATGTGAAAGAGCCACACTGAAATGTCATGAAATAGTCACTACCTTTTCAATCAATAACAAGACAAGGCTGCTCTCAAATTACTCTGGTCCAATTTGTGGTGGATTCAAAATAATGCTTGTTTCAAAACCAGAAAGTAAACAAAAATATAAAGAAATGCATTAACTTATGAAACATTAGCATATTTGAACATTGTTACATACAATCATATAATTGTCAATATTTGTATCCAAAATACAATTAGAGATCCTAATAGACATGCTTGACTTTCTTGGTGGCAATATCTTTGTGACAAACTAACGTTACTGTGATTTTCTTAGATTTTAATTTGTTACTTACAGTTTTTCCAGCTTACAGTGACACAATCCATTTACTCACCGACTATCTTCTAGGTTAATGTAGAGTGCATTGTTGGTTGCTTGCCTGCGTTAACCCGATGACTAAAGGAGTATACCTCTTCATCATCCGCCCTTAAAAGGACGTTAAGTGGACGTGCGTTGTGTTGTGGTTTACAGTATAACTGTGATGTTTGCCACTTTCAGCCTAACATATACGACTTCAGTATAATATTTCTGAGTACCGGTTATCTTCACTCTTTGATCCCGACTCGCTTGGCCAGACTAGACAGGTAAGTCTGTTACTACAGGCACCACAGAGAGGTGGAGCAGGTCTGGATGGTTCTGGTTCACCGATCCTGGCGCAAGCCATCAGCTGTGGGTTGCTGACAACTTTCAGCTCTACTACTGTGAGGCGCACTTTCCATATATCTGTTGATTGAGGAACTTTTTGTTTCGAGTGGCAATTGTGGTGGTTTGATTTTCCCATAATTTTGTGTCTATGGCATGAGCATCATATGCTGTTGATGGTAAAGTGAGTGCCAATCTCTAATGTAATGAACATGGAGCCAAAACTCAGGGCATCATCAAACTCACCAACTCAGCAGAGGTACTAAGTGTACATCATTTTCTTGAATGATTACTATTCTGCTCTATATAATTTATCCATGCTCATGAAGTTGAGTCTTAAGTACATGAGAAGTACACTAAGTACATGAGATGTACACTAAGTGCATGAGAAGTACACTAAGTACATGAGAAGTACACTAAGTGCATGAGAAGTACACTAAGTGCATGAGAAGTAAACTAAGTACATGAGAAGTACACTAAGTGCATGAGAAGTACACTAAGTACATGAGAAGTACACTAAGTACATGAGAAGTACACTAAGTACATAAGAAGTACACTAAGTGCATGAGAAGTATACTAAGTGCATGAGAAGTACACTAAGTACATGAGAAGCTTCTAAAAGAGACAAAAAGACCTTGTTCTTCCAAAGCATCCATTTCCCTACTTTAGCTCATCTTGGCATTGTTATGTCACTGTGAAAGAGTGGGGGATAACAGTGTCTAAGTTTTCAACATGCCAGTAAACATTATTTTTGCATGAGGACATCGCCAGAGCGATGTTTTGGCTCCACAATCATGTCAACCATTTCTCTTGAAGATGAAATAAACAGCCGAATTGGTAAGGCAGCTATGACTTTCTGCAAACTCACAGAAAAGGACTGGAACAAGATGAAATTAACACTAAAGACCAAACTTCTAATGTACTAGACCTGTGTGCTTAGTGCACTGTTATATTAACCTGACACCTGGACAATGTACTCAAATCATGAAAAGAGACTAAATATCTTTCACATGCGATGTCTCCACAGAATAGTGCACATCAAATGGCAGGACAAACTAACCAACTTAACAGTCCTGCCATGTGCTAAGATTGTTAAATTATGTCAACGCTCAGAAGCTGAAGATTAAGATGGCTGCTGGGGCAATCCAGCGAATGGAAGAAAACCAAATTTCTAAACAAATACTATATGGTGAACTAATACATGGAAAAAGACAAATCGGAAGACCTAAACTACGATATTTGTAAATCATCTCTGAATAACTTCTCCATCTGTGAAAATGACTGGAAACATCTGGTAAGAGATCACACATAATGGACAATTTGTATTAAAAAAATGGCATATCATTTGAGGCTGTACTATGGCAAAACATGGATGAGAAAAACTCATGAAAAAAGATGGAAAACCCTGTGGATCAGTGGGCCTGGCTTGTTCATTCTGTGGCCGAGTGTGTTTGTCAAACATTGGTAGAATCAGCTATGAGAGGTGCTGTTTGACAAAAACAAAACCTCCAAAAATAAATACACAATAGCCTCTACTAAACCATCTGACAAGATATAAAGGGCCCTGAGACATGAATATTTTACTATTGTGTTACTGAAGTGGTTGCCTCATTTATAAACTCTGTTTCATTCTGTGACATTTTTTGGGGAGAAAACAATCACAGGTTGATAAGTATTTTCTTTAAACATTTTTAATTTGACATCAAAGATGTACACATTAGAAAATGTAAAAACAAGAATCAGACATACTTTGTTCTTCTCCCCTTCCCAGCTGTATCGATGACTCGTCCATCTGGTAATACAACTTGCAAGTTGAGAACATTCTCTCTCATTGTACCGTAACGTACAGCATTCGTACCGGATGCACTTGTGGCACACATACCACAAACTGAGCAATCTGCACCTGGATCTGTCAATGAGGCCCACTGATAAATTATAACATATTATAACATATTTAAACATATAACAATAATTCAAATACTGAAAGTTCTACATCTTTATATGGCCCTTTTCGTCTTGTCAGATGGTCTAGTGGAGGCTATTGTGTATTTTTTTAGGGTTTGTTTTTGTCGAACAGCTTCTCTCGTAGCTAATTCTACCAATGTTTGACAAACACACGCGGTCACAGAATGAACAAGTCAGGCCCACTGATCCCCAGTATTTTCCATCCTTTTTCATGAGTCTTTTCTCTTCTAAGTTTGCCCATAGCACAGTCTCAAATGATGTTATACCGTTCCTTATACATGCTCTCCATGATGTGCGATTACTTGCCAGATGCTCCCAGTCATTTTCACATAAGGAGAAGTCTTTCAGAGATGATTTACAGATATCTCTATATCTTAGTTTAGGTCTGCCAATTTGTCTTTTTCCGTGTATTAGTTATCCGTCCGTCCGTCCATCCATCCATCCATCCATCTATCCATCCATCCATCCATCCATCTATCTATCTATCTATCTATCTATCTATTGACCTTTCGAGCCGTAGCCGGCCCACAGGGCGTAGACCAAGATATTCCTTCTCTTATATGAATTTTTGTTCTAGCAGTTTTCAATTCTTTTAAAGATATTTTATCAAATCTTGCCATTTGTCTCTGTTCTGTGCAAGCAGCTCTATCTCATTGAGGGAGCCAAATCCTGCTGCTCTTGCCTCTCTCATCAATGTTCTTCTCAGTGTCTCTCTGAGTCTTCCTCTTTTTCTCTTACCTGTTGTTTCTCACTTGAGGGCTTGCTTTGTTATTCGGTTACTATCTCTTCTTATCACATCACCATATATTGTTTACATTTTTCTACACCTTTACTCATTCAATATCTGTTGCAAAATATTGTCTTGTACCACGTTTTCGAATGTTGGCATATTCAAAGAAAATTACTTAGGAATTGAGATGTTAAGTCCCTCCAACTAATGCTTGATTGACAAGTCTGTTTTGAAAGTTGTGTGTTAGTGATTTAAGAATGGATTCCAGTGGAGATGAAACTAGACCTTCAGCTAGGGAGTGGGTTTAACATGCCAACAGCACCTGGGCTGAAAGTGGTCAGCGACTTCTGCCTGACTGCTTGCAACAAGATCAGTGAACCACAACTGACCAAGATCTTACTTCACATACTTGTGGTGTGCATGGAAACAGGCTAACTAGGCTGTTGAGCAACCTGCACTCCAAAATGTCACATCGAGGCAGCACATTTTAGAATAAAAGGCACATATCTCACAGCTTGTTGTACACAACACTATGCGTCTATGCCCACACCCTTGAAGGGGAGGGGTAGGAAAGGAGGAATCATCTGGCAAATGCAAACAACAAAGATTGAGTGACCTTTTAAAGACTTTTGACTTCACAAAGGTTGATAGCTACCAATTGATAGTTTGACACACAAGCATCAATTATTCAAACAGGGTTGCCAAAAATGTTACTATGCTAAAACAACTCAAATTGTCACAATTATTACCAACTGTTACTATGCTAAAACAAATCAAATTGTCACAATTATTACCAACTGTTACTTTGCTAAAATAAATCAAATTGTCACAATTATTACCAACTGTTACTATGCTGAAACGACCCAAATTGTCACAATTATTACCAACTGTTACTATGCTGAAACGACCCAAATTGTCACAATTATTACCAACTGTTACTATGCTGAAACGACCCAAATTGTCACAATTATTACCAACTGTCACTATGCTGAAATGACCCAAATTGTCACAATTATTACCAACTGTTACTATGCTGAAACGACCCAAATTGTCACAATTATTACCAACTGTTACTATGCTAAAACAAATCAAATTGTCACAATTATTACCAACTGTTACTTTGCTAAAATAAATCAAATTGTCACAATTATTACCAACTGTTACTATGCTGAAATGACCCAAATTGTCACAATTATTACCAACTGTTACTATGCTAAAATAACTCAAATTGTCACAATTATTACCAACTGTTCTATGCTAAAATAAATCAAATATATAAATATGGTGTTTCTGCACCATACAGGAATATTGAGAAGATGTAACATTTTACTATTCTTAGGTTTGAACTGGTGTTATTTGTTTTGATGTTAGTATATTTTTCATGGCATTAAAATTACTTTTTGCCATACCTATTATTTTGTTTATTTCAGTTGTACATTTTCCATCATTGGTTATAGTGTGTCCCAGGTAGTTGTAGCTCTGAACTGTCTCCAGATGTATTCCTTCAACTTTGATATTTAATTGTAGGTCTTGAGAAGTTTCTTTGTTTATGATCATAGTTTTAGTCTTTTTGATATTCATATCTAGTCCATATATTTTGCTTGTCATGTTTATTACATTAAGTAATTGTTGTAGATCTTTAGGATTTTCTGCTAGTAGAACAGTATCATCATTTTAAACATATTTGTAACAAAATGTAAAATGAAAACATTTTTTCTCAAAGTTACATAGGTTTTTATGTGAGTTGTAAATTTTACGATAGTTTTGTAAAAGTTAGGTACAAATAAGTATCGCAATATAGGGTTAAACAAATCATACTAAAGTAATGGGAACCAATAAACAAACTTTGAAAATGAGATGCAATAGAAAAATATCTAAATTGATCAATAAAGAAGTTCAAAACAGTGTAAAGCAACACACAGGTCTTTATGAAGAATTTAGACCACCATGAAGAAATGCAAAAGTGGTATTGTCATCATCATCATCATGTGTCATACAATTTGGCGTAGGCGACCAGGTCCTTCCTCAATCTTCTATCCACAGTGCATCGTATCAATTCTGTTGTTGACTGTTTTCCATGCCATGACACCAAGCTATCTAGCTATCTCTTGTTGTCGCCCAAGATCTCTCTTTCCCTGTATTTTGCCACTTGTAACCAAGTATTCCAACTTTCCTCTTCTCATAATGTGCCCACAATTTTTTTATTGTTTCTTTCTGATGTTATCTTAGGAGCTCCTTTTTTGTGGCCTCCTTCAGAATTTCCTCATTGGTCTTTTTAGCTGTCCAGGGAACTTTCAACACTCTTCTGAGAAATTCCACCTCTTTTGCATCTAATCATCTTTTCATTTCTTTGCTTACTGCCTATTATTTGTTCCCTTCTTATTACATGGCCAAAATATGATGATTGTTTCTTTCTAATTTTAAAAATTAGCTCTCTTTTTGCTTTGGCCTCTTTCAGAACGTTACATTACTCTTCTTAGTGGTCTATAGTATTCTCAGCGTTTTTCTGTAAAACTAAATTTCTATCACCTCCAGTGATTTTCTTGTCTGTGGTCCTTTTGTCTGTCCATGATTCAAATCCATATGATAAGACTGGCTCTACATAAAATTAAAGAGCTATTTTTCTTGTTTCTATTGTCAAAAATGGATTGCACAATTATCTTCCTCATTTTTTTGGAAAGCTGCTTTTGCCTGAGCTGTTCAGATTACAGGATAGGAAGGAAATAATGGAAAGAAAAACCTACCTATAGGAAACCACAGGCCTGTATCTCTGAGATAGTTGTTCAAAGTTGACCTCAAGACACCAGGTTGTATGGAGCAGTCAAAGTCCTGATCATTGACCTCCACAATTTGATTCAATTTGCTCAAATCCACACAAACACCACCCTAGAGAGGACAGACTAAAAATCAGTACAGTTTGTGTATAATAAACAATCTTACCACATATATATATATATAGTAAAGTAAAGAGCCCTGTCACACCAAGTGGCGTATAGGGAATATGGTGTTAGTGACCATAAATTTTACGGACCTTTAGCACATGATTTTTGGGGTAATGTGGTCGGTATTATGCTAGAACAAAAAATTCATATAGGAGAAGGTGTATCTTGGTCTACGCCCTATGGGCCGGTTACGGCTCGAAAGGTCAATAGATAGATAGATAGATTATGCCAGTGCCGTTTTACTTTCCCAGAAAAAAAATCAGGTACCCATTTAAGGCTGGGTGAACCTAGAAGCCGTCGGTTAGGATCAAACCCTACCTCTTGTACTTTGTAATCCAGTTCACTAACTACTGAACTATCATGGCTCCTCTCTCTCACTCACACATAGATATATATGGCCTTTGACGTCTTAACAGGCGGTTGGTAACATGCAATCATGATAAGTCAGTAGTTTGGTAAAAATGTAAGTGTCTTATGCTGGATGCTGCTTTGCTGAACAGCTTCTCTCATGGCTGAATCAGCCAATATAGACAGGTCCATCCGCAGAATGAACAAGATGTATTCATGGTGCTTGGCCTCATCTTTCTCCTGTGTGTTTTGTCTTCTGAATTTGACATCAGCACTGCTTCGAAAGATTCTGTGCTATTTTTTATTTTTGTTCTCCATGTGCTTTTACCGGGGCCTCATTATGAGGGAGTAAAGAATAGTGACACTATGACCTTCTAGGCATGTCGTAAGAGGTGACTAAGGAGGTTGATCGATGGCTTGATAAGCTGTCATTGTAAAAAGTTTTATTATGGAAACAGAGCCATAGATTTTAGAGCAGTGATCTTTGCAATATGTAGCATTTTGACATGCAAGGTTTCTGTTTTTGAGATTGTGGTTCTGCCCTATGTGCCGTATTCGGCTCGAAAGGACAATAGATAGATAGATAGATGTGCTATAAACTGCAGCCATATTTTCCTGGTTTCTTTCACTATAAAGAATTTCATCAAGGAACACCTGCAAACATCCTTATATCTCAGCACTGCTCTGCTCTTTGGTCTCCTTCCATCCTTAAGTTCGACAAACAATATTTGTTTGGGAATACAATTGTTTGCCATTCTTCTTACATGACCCAGCCACCTTAGTCTACGACTCTCAAGTGTTGTCATGATGGATGGGAGTTTGGCTCGTTGTAAGATATTAGAGCTGGTTACTTTGTCCTGCCATTTGATGTTTATAATCTTTCTTACCATATAACATCTACACTATTAGCCTGTCAACTACTCATGAAGAACAGGTTCTTTTTTAACATTCCCACGCACATTCCTGTTTCCTCTTCTAATAAAGTTTTGGGAAGTTCAAATCCAGTGACCCCCAATTGCCACCACCAAATCAGCAGCCCACCAACTGACCAAGACCTTGTCTCTAACACCCCAGCTGGTGTCACCAACTACAGCCTTCATCAAAACAGGTGGGCAGGGATTATCATTTCTCCACAATGGTGGGGGGTCTGTTGACATAGAAGACCTATAGTCTGCTTCAAAATTTGTGCTCCTCTTCAAAATACTATACACATCAACACATGTGCTCTTTAAAACATCTATCTTAGTTTTATGCAATCGTGACGTCAAATACGAAATTTGATCTGCGTGATTATAAATTATTCTTATCTTTTCTTTCTCTGTTGATTTCAAAATAATGTTAGTGTGCTCATCTACTGACCATGTTGGTTTGGGTTCAATTCCTAAATGTGGCACTTATAACATGGCTCTTGGGTTTATCCAGTCTCTGAAAATGAGTGCCAAAGATTTTCTCTCAGGAAAACGAGATGACCTGGTATGATACTGACTACACCATTACCAATGGTTATTGATAAATGTGGGAGATAAAACCTTATTGCCAATATACCAAAAGGTATCACAGGTACACTTTTGTTTACTTTTATTTTCTACCTATAGATAGTAGTTAATGAGAAACTGAAAACATTAGAGCAGTTTTGAGGGTAAAGTACTCACCTAAACAGACATTTCTGGGAACTCAGTAGATAAGAAATAAGTAGACAACTCTGGAGATCAGGTACACAGCATAATAAGTGGACAATACTAGGGACCAAGTACATAAGAAATAAGTAGACAACTCTGGGGACCAGGTACACACCAGAATATTTTTCTTTCCTTCCTCATTTGCCTTTCAGCATCGAGAGGAAATATAATTTGCAGTCTTTTGCCCTTCTGTGCGCCTCTACTGCTGTTATGTTTCCTAGTACTTCTAATATTCTGACAATCCATCTTTTTTGTGGTCGACCCTTGGGTCTAGTGTTCTCACAACATTTATGAAAGGTTTGCTGTGTTATGATCACTCTGCCTTGTCACGTGGCCAAACTATTTTGTCTGTTGTTTCTTTATATATTCTATGGCGGGGATTATTCCTAGCTTTTTTCTCAATTCTTTATTTCTGATCTTGTCTCTCAGGCTGTTTCCAGTCATAAGTGTAACACACTTCATCTCAGTAGAGGTTATTTTTCTTCTTGTTCTTGCATCTAGGGTGCAAGAATGGCATTGGTAGCATAACATTGGGATGAAGATTGTATTGTAGAGTGTCCGTTAAATCTTTATCCCAATGTGCTACCAACAGAATAAGTGGGGACAATTCTGGGGACCAAGTTTACAGTAGAATAAGTGGACAATACTGAGGACCGGGTACATAGCAGAATTAGTGGACAATTCTAGGGACCAGGTACCGGGAAGAATAAGTGGACAATTCTGGGGACCAGGTACCGGGAAGAATAAATGGACAATTCTGGGGACCAGGTACACAGAAGAATAAGTGGACAATTCTGGGACCAGGTACACAGAAGAATAAGTGGACAATTCTGGGGACCAGGTACCAGGAAGAATAAGTGGACAATTCTGTGGGCCAAGAACACACCAGAATAAGTGGACAATGCTGTGGACTAAGTTTACAGTAGAATAAGTGGACAATGCTGGGACCAGGTACACAGAAGAATAAGTGGACAATTCTGGGGACCAAGTACATAGCAGAATTAGTGGACAATTCTGGGGACCAAGTACAATCTTACTTTGTATTGTCCTAGATTTGTATGCTTTAAGGTGCTGTGGGAAATAGCAGATTTCTAAACTGGACAACTTTGTTTCTTTAAGCCCCACAGTGGTGGTTCCCCTGAATTGTTTACTTATCTTTGGTGAATACTTGGTCCCCAGAATCGTCCACTTATTCTTATGTGCACCTGGTCCCAGAATTGTCCACTTATTCTGGTGTGTACCTGGTCCCCAGCATTGTCCACTTATTCTGCTGTGCACCTGGTCCCCAGAATTGTCCACTTATTCTGCTGTGCACCTGGTCCCCAGAATTGTCCACTTATTCTGCTGTGCACCTGGTCCCCAGAATTGTCCACTTATTCTTCTGTGTACCTGGTCCCCAGAATTGTCCACTTACTCTCTGTGTACCTGGTCCCAGAATTGTCCACTAATTCTGCCTTTTACCAAGCCTGCTGGCGTAGGTGATCATGTCTCTGCACAACTTTCGATCTCGGCAGCTATTTATCATTTCTGTTGTTGACCTTCTGCCAAGCCATTTTCTTAAGCTGTCTGTTATTTTTTCTCTTTGCTTCACTCTATCTCTTCGTCCCTTAATTTTTCCAGTTGTTACAATATATTCCAGTTGTTTTCTTCTCATTACATGGCCAAAATATGATGATTGTTTCTTCCTCATATTGGAAGTTAGCTCTCTTTTTGCTTTGACCTCTTTCATAACATTTTCATTACTCTTCTTAGCTGTCCATGGTACTCTCAACATTCTTCTGTAAAACCACATTTCTACAGACTCCAGTGATTTTCTTGTCTGTTGTCCTATTGTCCATGATTCGCATCCATATGTTAAGACTGGCTCTACGTAACATTTAAGAACTCTTTTTCTTGTTTCTATTGTCAAAAATGGATTGCATAGTATCTTCCTCATTTTTTGGAAAGCTGCTTTTGCCTGAGCCATTCTGCATCTCACCTTCTTTTGTACATCTTCCATCTGAGGTTAACAAAATTCCCAAATATTTAAATTCATTTACCTGTTTTAGTATTGTTCCACTTGTCTTTATTTTGCACTGAGGTGATGTCTTTTTCTTTGTTGTTACCATTACCTCTAATGTATCACAATAATAATACATTAAAACAAACAATGGTAACAATAAACAAAGAACTAAACAGCTACTAACATTCACTGCATTGACTCCTCCCTCTAGGCCAGTCCCAGTACCAAATGGAATTAGGGGCAATCTGTTCTCATTGCAAAATTTGGCAACATTGCTGACATGCTCTACTGATTCTGTGAAGACTACAACATCTGGTAGAGATGCACTAAAAACAAGCAAAAGTATAAGTGACATTATGTGCATTCTCAGGTTTAAACAATGGAATATCGTATGGTTGCTTGCTTGTTTTCACCCGATGACTTAAAGAATACACCCTTTCATCATCTGCTTTTAAAAGGACATTTAAGTGGATTGAGTTATTGAGTTATTAGCGGGTCATCATCATTGCACTCCGAACATGTCCATAGGTGCTCAGGTCTCCTCCTAAGCAAGTCTCGAAGTGTCCAGTGACTGACGACTCCGGTTCTGTGTTGGTTGATTAGTCTTCTTACACGCCCACTAAGTTTCTCGTCTCTGGCTGTGCCCATCTTAACTCCCATCTCTTTCATCCAAAGGAGTGACGTGGACTCATGGTTGTCGAAGTCCTGTGTCCTTCCAACTTCCTGGAGGGAAGGGCATTGATGATGTCCGCCCGATCCATTGGTTGACCGTCCTCAACAATAGCGCAGCTAGCTAACCTGTCCGCGCTTTCATTTCCCCGTACTTGAGCATGTCCTGGGACGAAGACAAAGGTGACCTTACATATTTTTGACTTCTGCAATGTTTAAGTGGATGTGTATGTGTTGTGCTGTGGTTTGTAGTAGAATTGTGATGTTTGCACCTTTTGGCCCAGCACATCTGACTTCAGCATGGCATTTTTGAGTACTGGGTTGCCTTCCCTATCCATTCCTACTCACCAGGCCAGACTAGACTGGTTAGTCTGTTACAAGAGGCACTATGAAGAGGTGGAGTAGGGTCTGAATGGTTCTGGTTCACCAATCCTGAAGCAAATCATTAGCTATGAGTGGCTGGCTGGCAATTTCAGGTCAGGTCTGGTGTTGTCAGATGTCTTGGTCTCCTTCTTTCCTTCCTCATTTGATTTTCAGTGTTGAGGGGAGATATAATTTGCAGTCTTTTACTCTTCTGTTTGCTTCTGCTACTGTTATGTTTCCTAGTGTCTCTAATATTCCATAGATCCATGGTCTCCTTATGTGTTTGATATTGGTGACTTGGAGTTTTGCTTCGTCTTAACGATGCACAATCTCTGTAGCCTCTTCTTGTTATTGACTTGTTGGTTTTGCATACTTCTTGGCAAGGAACGATACCATTTAACCACAAACTAGGTCTACTATGTATTTTATTTACTTATTTTTTTTTTTTTTAAACTGCGGATTTGAAGAGAGAAATTTCCAGCACCTGTGACAGGAAATTTTTTTTTTCATTCATCAGCTTTCACCCCTGGCAAAGTCCCTAGAGACTAGGAACTGAATTTTGCGTGTTAATCCATTTTTACCTGGCAACCTTGTGCACAGTGGTCCCTCACTGCACAGGCAGTTAACTCCATCTTCAAAGGTACTCATATTTTTTCTGACAATAAGTAATTGACGTTTCAAGCCGGACCTCACTGCTGAGACCAGAGGTGGTTGCCGCAGAGAGAAATCATAAATGAAAATACCAACTGATGTAGCCAGGATTTGAACTCACAACCTCTCTGTCTCAAGACTGACCAGTCCTCATTGATCTTCTATATTATTTTAGACAATAAATGCCATCCGAGCAATGATTGTAACAATTACATTGTATAAGACAAGAATTATTAATAAATGAATATTTATTATGAATATAAGCTACCGAGGTTAGAGACAAACGAATTACACAGAGACAATGGTATCTTTACCTCTGGAACAACACAAATATTTCAGCCTATTTGTGTGAGTGGCTAATACTTGTTAATAAAAAAAAGTAAGTAAAGTACCCCCGTCACGCCAAGTGGCGTATAGGGAATATGGTGTTAGTGACCATAATTTTTACAGACCTTCTGCACATGATTTTTTGGGTAATGTGGTCGGTATTACACCCGTGACGCTTTACTTTCCCAGAAAAAAAATCCGGTACCCATTTAAGGCTGGGTGAACCGGAAGCCGTCGGTTGGGATTGAACCCTACCTCTTGTACTTTGTAGTTTGAGTTCACTAACCACTGAGTAATCACTGCTCCAATACATGTTAATAGTAAATATAAATGAGTCCATAAATGGATTCCTTAACTGTTGTCAATATTTTGATGCTTAAGTCTTGGAATGATACATGTATATAACTCCTATCAAGTAACAGAAACTTTAACTCCAAAATTATTTTATTAGTTTGGTCAGAATTACCTGTCTTGGGTCTGTAAATTACCTTATATCATCAAATTCCACCTTCTGTATATTTCATCATCATCATCAAGTGCCGTCTCCGCAATGAAGGTTGGCTACCATGGATTGCCATTCCACTCTGTTTCTTGTTTTGATGGTGCAGATTGTCATCTTTTGATGTTACTGATCCATGTTAATCTTGGTCTGCCTCTGCTTCTTTTACCTTGTATTTTCCCTTCCAATATTACTTTTATAAGGCTGTTGTGTCTTTTAACATGACCCAAAAATGTCATTTGTCTTGCTCTAATTGTGTTTAGTAGTTTACTTTTAATTTTTAGTTGTTTTAAAACTTCATCGTTTGTTTTCTTTTCTTTCAATCCAATTTGTTGAGGAGTACAGATTCAATACTAGTTAGGGCTACTGTTCTGTTCTTTAATTGTAGATGTTCCCCAAGAGCTGACTAACACTATTGTCTTTGTTTAAAGTGTACATTGTATAAGGCTGTGCCTGTTAGCACCACTAGGCCAAAGTTCTTCTTCATTTCAACTTCCAGTGGAGCATAAGTCTTCAACAACCACTTTCCAAGCGTTCTGTTTCTTGGCATTCTTTTAAGATCATTGCACACCGAGAGCTGTGTTTTTCATCTGGATCATGTTTCGATATTCCAATTGCTTACAATGAATGATATCGTATGCCGAAGGACAGTTCAGCTGTGTTTACTTTCGGTTCCACTTGGCCTTGTCTTTTGCCATGTGTTGCAGCTGCTATGATGGGGACTACAGCTGCCTTTCTTTGCTTGGATCCTTCAATGAAATGAGTTTCAATTTGGATGATTCCACTGGCACAGGCGGTTGAGCAATTATGGATTTTAATTTGTTTGCAGGGATACAAGGGCCTTTGACTAACCATAACCATATCATGTCTTCCCCATCATCTTTATCTCTGCTTCCATCTGTCTTCTCCAAGAAAATTTGGGTCTTTCTTTTTGTCTTTTTCCTTGGGGATTCCAAAAAAGGGCCTGTTGTGTCACACTCTCGATTGGCTTTTGCACTAGGCTGAAGTTAGTGCTGAGAAAACCCTAGCCCTGAAAAGGACTGCCCAGAGACTAAACCTACACAGCATGGTTGGTAGGCCTCAGTATCATCTGTTTGAAATGTTGCTTTTGTATGGTTTCATTAGCCAGCACACTGGCCAGCACATTAAATACCACACTGGCCAGCACTTAGCCAGCACATTAACTACCACATTAGCTAGCACACTGGCCAGCACATTAGCCAGCATATTAGCCAACACACTGGCCAGCACATTAGCCAATACATAAGCTAGCACATTTGCTAGCAATTTTTGTAATTCTGCCTAAATGTTACTTTCCATTAGTAAAATTGTTTGTGTTAATTAATTTTTAAGAATAAAAGGATGTAGAAGGTCACACTAATGGTCTGTTTTCCATACAAATTCCTTACAAGCCCCATTTTTTTTTTAGAAAAAAAAAAAACTTACACATTATGAGAAATTTGTATAAGATTGAAAGGTATGCAGGTTTGATACAACACAATACTCTAAGATTGCCAGCAAGATCACTGCTATATTACAAGATCACTGCTATATTACAAGATCACTCAGTCCGGTACAAGAGAATATACCAAGACTACCAAACTTAGTCCAACCAACCCCAACACAAGTCTAGTTTAGTCGACAGATCATCTTCATTGCACAATGGACAACTTCCCTATGCTCAGATCTCCTCCTCAACATGTTCCCCAGTATGAAGCACGCCAACTACAGACATGATTAGAGCAATGACGATGGCTTCAGCTCACATGCACTAACTCTGTAGCACCAGCGAAGACCTTGACACAAACCTCCTTAGTCACCTCTTACAACATGCAAGGCAGGTGACAATGGCCCTATTCTTTCCTCCCTTGACTACAGTCAGGGTCCCAGCAGTCATATGGGCAACTCAAGATTCATCATCATCAAGTACCTTGCCTGCTAGTGCAGGTGATCATGTCTCTCCACAACTTTTGATCTCAACAGTTATTTATCATTTCTGTTGTTGACCTTCAGCTAAGCCATTCTTTTAAGATGTCTGGCATCGTTTCTCTTTGTTACCCTCTATCTCTTCGTCCCTCAATTTTCCCAGTTGTTACAATATATTCCAGCTGTTCCCCTCTCATTACATAACCAAAAAATGATGATTATTTCTTCCTAATATTGGAAATTAGCTCTCTTTTTGCTTTGGCCTCTTTCAGAACATTTTCATTGCTCTTCTTAGCTGCCCATGGTATTCTCAACATTTTTCTGTAAAACCACATTTCTATAGCCTTCAGTGATTTTCTTGTCTGTTGTCCTATTGTCCATGATTCACATCCATATGTTAAGATTGGCTCTACATAACAGATAACTTAAGATTACCAAATCTGAAACAAAATACTCAGATTATCTCACCAATGCAATCAAATGCAATACTCTAAGATACCACAAGATTACCAGATCATACACAAGAAAATACTCCAAGATCAGCAGAAGCAATACAACAAAATACCACAAGATTACTTACTCATGATGTGACTCATCATGACTATGTTGTTCTCTGACAGAATTTGCAGTTGAAACATTGCTCTCACCAACAATACTCTTGAGGGATGCTACAGTGTTATTGGTAACTTTATTGTAGCTGGCCTTAAAATATACAACAAAAATGAAAACATTGAATGTTACACTTAGCTTAAATTAATATGTAAATAAAAAATGGATTAAAAATAATGTTCGGCAGCACCAAATCAAACTAAAAATGGAAAAAAAGGTGAATATATATATTTCTATTTAGAATTTTCTTCATATAATGTCAACACTGTGTTTGAGGTTGTCGTGGATCAAGCGGGCTATGAGCCAACACTCTTTGACCCAACACTGTTTGATGATGTCATGGATCAAGCAGCCTATGAGCTGACACCCTTTGACCCAACACTGTTTGATGATGTCATGGATCAAGCGGCCTATGAACTGACACCCTTTGACCCAACACTGTTTGATGATGTCATGGATCAAGCGGCCTATGAGCTGACACCCTTTGACCCAACACTGTTTGATGATGTCATGGATCAAGCGGCCTATGAGCTGACACTCTTTGACCCAACACTGTTTGATGATGTCATGGATCAAGCGGCCTATGAGCAGACACCCTTTGACCCAACACTGTTTGATGATGTCATGGATCAAGCGGCCTATGAGCTGACACCCTTTGACCCAACACTGTTTGATGATGCCATGGATGAAGCGGCCTATGAGCTGACACCCTTTGACCCAACACTGTTTGATGATGTCATGGATCAAGCGGGCTATGAGCTGACACCATTTGACCCAACACTGTTTGATGATGTCATGGATCAAGTGGGCTATGAGCTGACACCCTTTGACCCAACACTGTTTGATGATGCCATGGATCAAGCGGCCTTTGAGCTGACACCCTTTGACCCAACACTGTTTGATTTGTCATGGAACAAGCGGCCTATGAGCTGACACCCTTTGACCCAACACTGTTTGATGATGTCATGGATCAAGAGAGCTATGAGCTGACACCCTTTGACCCAACACTGTTTGATGATGTCATGGATCAAGTGGCCTATGAGCTGACACCCTTTGACCCAACACTGTTTGATGATGTCATGGATCAAGCGGCCTATGAGCTGACACCCTTTGACCCAACACTGTTTGATGATGTCATGCATCAAGTGGGCTATGAGCCTACACCCTTTGACCCAACACTGTTTGATGATGTCATGGATCAAGCGGCCTATGAGCCTTCACCCTTTGACCCAACACTGTTTGATGATGCCATCATCAAGCGGCCTATGAGCCGACACCCTTTGACCCAACACTGTTTGATGATGCCATGGATCAAGCGGCCTATGAGCTGACACCCTTTGACCCAACACTGTTTGATGATGCCATGGATCAAGCGGCCTATGAGCTGACACCCTTTGACCCAACACTGTTTGATGATGCCATGGATCAAGCGGCCTATGAGCTGACACCCTTTGACCCAACACTGTTTGATGATGTCATGGATCAAGCGGCCTATGAGCTGACACCCTTTGACCCAACACTGTTTGATGATGTCATGGATCAAGCGGCCCATGAGCTGACACTCTTTGACCCAACACTGTTTGATGATGTCATGGATCAAGCGGCCTATGAGCAGACACCCTTTGACCCAACACTGTTTGATGATGTCATGGATCAAGCGGCCTATGAGCTGACACCCTTTGACCCAACACTGTTTGATGATGCCATGGATGAAGCGGCCTATGAGCTGACACCCTTTGACCCAACACTGTTTGATGATGTCATGGATCAAGCGGGCTATGAGCTGACACCCTTTGACCCAACACTGTTTGATGATGTCATGGATCAAGTGGGCTATGAGCTGACACCCTTTGACCCAACACTGTTTGATGATGCCATGGATCAAGCGGGCTATGAGCTGACACCCTTTGACTCAACACTGTTTGATGATGTCATGGATCAAGCGGGCTATGAGCCAACACCCTTTGACTCAACACTGTTTGATGATGCCATGGATCAAGCGGGCTATGAGTCGACACCCTTTGACCCAACACTGTTTGATGATGCCATGGATCAAGCGGGCTATGAGTCGACACCCTTTGACCCAACACTGTTTGATGATGCCATGGATCAAGCGGGTTATGAGTCAACACCCTTTGACTCAACACTGTTTGATGATGTCATGGATCAAGCGGCCTATGAGCCAACACTCTTTGACTCAACACTGTTTGATGATGCCATGGATCAAGCAGCCTATGAGCCAACACTCTTTGACTCAACACTGTTTGATGATGTCATGGATCAAGCGGGCTATGAGCTGACACCCTTTGACCCAACACTGTTTGATGATGCCATGGATCAAGCGGGCTATGAGCTGACACCCTTTGACCCAACACTGTTTGATGATGCCATGGATCAAGTGGGCTATGAGCTGACACCCTTTGACCCAACACTGTTTGATGATGTCATGGATCAAGCGGCCTATGAGCTGACACCCTTTGACCCAACACTGTTTGATGATGCCATGGATCAAGCGGCCTATGAGCTGACACCCTTTGACCCAACACTGTTTGATGATGTCATGGATCAAGCGGGCTATGAGCTGACACCCTTTGACCCAACACTGTTTGATGATGTCATGGATCAAGTGGGCTATGAGCTGACACCCTTTGACCCAACATTGTTTGATGATGCCATGGATCAAGCGGCCTATGAGCTGACACCCTTTGACTCAACACTGTTTGATGATGTCATGGATCAAGCGGGCTATGAGCCAACACCTTTGACTCAACACTGTTTGATGATGCCATGGATCAAGCGGGCTATGAGTCGACACCCTTTGACCCAACACTGTTTGATGATGCCATGGATCAAGCGGGCTATGAGTCGACACCCTTTGACCCAACACTGTTTGATGATGCCATGGATCAAGCGGGTTATGAGTCGACACCCTTTGACCCAACACTGTTTGATGATGCCATGGATCAAGCGGCCTATGAGCTGACACCCTTTGACCCAACACTGTTTGATGATGTCATAGATCAAGCGGCCAATTAGCTGACACCCTTTGACCCAACACTGTTTGATTTTGTCATGGAACAAGCGGCCTATGAGCTGACACCCTTTGACCCAACACTGTTTGATGATGTCATGGATCAAGCGAGCTATGAGCTGACACCCTTTGACCCAACACTGTTTGATGATGTCATGGATCAAGTGGCCTATGAGCTGACACCCTTTGACCCAACACTGTTTGATGATGTCATGCATCAAGTGGGCTATGAGCTGACATCCTTTGACCCAACACTGTTTGATGATGCCATGGATCAAGCGGCCTATGAGCTGACACCCTTTGACCCAACACTGTTTGATGATGCCATGGATCAAGCGCGCTATGAGCCAACACCCTTTGACGCAACACTGTTTGATGATGTCATGGATCAAGCGCGCTATGAGCCAACACCCTTTGACTCAACACTGTTTGATGATGTCATGGATCAAGCGGCCTATGAGCCAACACTCTTTGACTCAACACTGTTTGATGATGCCATGGATCAAGCAGCCTATGAGCCAACACTCTTTGACTCAACACTGTTTGATGATGCCATGGATCAAGCGGGCTATGAGCTGACACCCTTTGACTCAACACTGTTTGATGATGCCATGGATCAAGCGGGCTATGAGCTGACACCCTTTGACCCAACACTGTTTGATGATGCCATGGATCAAGTGGGCTATGAGTCGACACCCTTTGACTCAACACTGTTTGATGATGCCATGGATCAAGCGGGCTATGAGTCGACACCCTTTGACCCAACACTGTTTGATGATGCCATGGATCAAGCGGGCTATGAGCCAACACCCTTTGACTCAACACTGTTTGATGATGTCATGGATCAAGCGGGCTATGAGCCAACACCCTTTGACTCAACACTGTTTGATGATGCCATGGATCAAGCGGGCTATGATTTGACACCCTTTGACCCAACACTGTTTGATGATGTCATGGATCAAACGGGCTATCAGTCAACAACCTTTGCCCCCAACACTGCGTTTGACATTGTCATGGATTGAGCGGACTATGAGTCGATGACTGTTGCCCCAACACTGTGTTTGACGTCATAGATCAAGCGGCCCATGAGCCGACACCATTTGCTCCAATACTGCACTTGCCGTCATGGATCAAGCAGCCTATGAGCTATCTATCTATCTATCTTTCGTTCGCCTGAAGCATTGTCTATATCTGCAATGTCGTTTCCTGTATAAATGTTACTGTCTTTTGTAATTCTTGCAGTGGCCCATATAGTTTTGTCTGTAGTGTTGTATCTATGGGCCAATGGATTTTCCTCAGTCTACTATATTCAGTGCAGTCTTGAAGTATGTGTTCAGCAGTCTGGGGCGCCTGTCCACATGTACAAGTAGTTGAGGTGCCGATCTTGAATTTTGTATACATGTGACTATGGAGTCGATTGTGTCCTGTTCTGAGACGTATAATGATAACTTGTTCATATCTATTCATATTATAAAAGGCATCCTGATTTGGGGCTTGTGGTCCTCTGATTGATTTGATTATCTGTTTCTTATGATGGTATGTAACAGGTGTATCTAGTTGTGTGCCTGTTGAACCTTCCTTTGCCAACTGATCTGCTTTCTCATTTCCTGGTATTCCACAGTGAGATGGGATCCACTGCAGGGCAACCCTGTGGTGCTTGCAGAGTTCAGTCAATAAGGTCTGCAGATGTGGTAATTTTCTGGATTGTAGTGCCTGGAGTACTGATCTTGCATCTGTCAAAAACACTACAGGCTGCGGGCTAAGATTAATGTTCAGCAGTTTTTCTATTGCTAACTTTATTGCTTGTATTTCTGCATCATAATTGTGACAATATTTCCCTGTTGCTATTTTATTCATATCCCTAGTGTTATTTGGGTATTCTATATATGCACCTGCTCCCCCATTTTTTACTGCATTCTGTGCTGATCCATCTGTATACACACGAATCCATAGGTCTTGTGGGTATTCTTCATCCAGGAAACTGAGAGTTATTGTTTTTCGCTGTAGACTATTCTGTTCCTCTTTATCAACTATTCCTTTCACTTCTGTCCGTATTTGAACTGATAATCCAGATTCCTCTGTCCAGGGAGTCTGTTCTGGTATGGGCAGTAGGGGGCTAACAGCTCTTGGCATGTCTGGTGTTTGTCTACTAATACGCTTGGCTTGGTGGATAAAACTGCTTCTCTTAAGTCGTCCCAATGCAAGATTTTGGAATCGGTCCTTCATTGGATGTCTCGGCATGCAAGCAAATTTTTCTGCCTGTATCAGCACCTTTGTGTCCCTCCGTTCTCTCAGTG
The DNA here is from genome assembly GCA_032433765.1 of Megaustenia siamemsis. Classification (NCBI taxonomy): domain Eukaryota; kingdom Metazoa; phylum Mollusca; class Gastropoda; order Stylommatophora; family Ariophantidae; genus Megaustenia; species Megaustenia siamemsis. Next base: position 20,619,936 of record JAVIAB010000025.1, on the reverse strand, counting down.
CTGGTATCCTCCACAATTTCTCCATCTCTAATATTGGTGTTGATTTCATTGCTCCTGTGATGACCCTAAGTGCCTGGTTTTGTACTTTATCCAGTTCTTGAAGTGTGGTGTTTGATGCTGAACACCATGCAGATGATCCATATTCTAAATGTGGGCGTATACTCTGTTGGTAAACTTTACTGAGTATTTTCCCACTCGCACCCCACGTAGTTCCACACAGCTTCTTAGAATAGCCAATTTTCTCCTTGCTTTTTGGGTTGCCTTATTTATCTGCTGTTTCCAAGATAGTTTGTTATCAAATGTAACTCCGAGATACGTAGCCTGTATGTCTTCTTTCACAGGCTCATTGTTTATATAGATGGCTCCTGCTTTTTGTTTTGGGGAAAGAGTGAAAAGTGTAGTACTGCATTTGTCTGTATTGATGCTGATACACCATCTATTTGTCCATGAATTCAGTGCATTCATAGCTCTTTGTAACAATTTGGAGGCCACTGTTGCATACTCCTCTGTGCACCACATTACCAAGTCATCTGCATACATTGCCACTTTGATACCATGTGGTAGTTCAGTAACTAGGTCATTGATGTAGATCAGAAAAAGTGTTGGAGATAGTACCCCTCCCTGTGGAACGCCCTGGCGCAGTAAGACCTTCTTACTCTTAAGACCATCCAGTTGCACTCTGGCTCTCCTGTTATGCAGGTATGCTTTGACCCATTTGTACATCCTGCCATTTACTCCATAATTTCTCAGTTTCTTCAAAAGCCCTTCCTTCCATACCTTATCAAATGCTTTCTTTAGGTCTATCCATGCTGCTAGTACCAGTTTCTTTTCTTGAAACGCATCCTCAATTTCCTGGGAAAGATAGGTTGCCTGATCTTCGGTAGAGTAACACTGTCTAAAGCCTGCTTGTTGTGGGACAAGGAGATTTTCACTTTCCAGGTACCACTGCAGTCTGAGATTGATTATACGTTCCATTGTTTTACACAAACAGCTTGTAAGGCTGATTGGTCTATAGCTGGATGTCATTGAACCATCTTTTCCTGGCTTTAGTAATGGTATCATAATTGCTTCTCTCCATGCCTGTGGCACTTTACCTGTGATCCAGCAAATGTTGTAGATCTGCAGTAGTTTTGCTTTAGCTGCAGTTCCCAAGTTCTTAATCATTTCATTAGACACTCCATCACTACCTGGTGACTTTTTCATTTTTAATTTGGATATTGCCAGCTCTAGCTCTCTTTGTGTAATGGGTATTTCCATGACTTCATGTGCAGTCTCTTCTTGTCTTGCATTTTGTTGTTTTAGACGGGTCTCTTGACGTTTCTCTAGGCTAATTTCAATATTGTTGTCATTTGCAAAGGAGTCTGCAAAGTGATTTGCTGCATGTTTACCTGTTAGAATGTTTCCATCCTTCTTCAGTGTAATTTTTGTGTTCCCTTCTGTACCCTCATCATTCAGCTGTTTTACAAGCTTCCACACTTTTCTTGTGTCTCGTTCTAGATTCATGTACTCTGTTTTCTCTTTCCAACTTCTCCGTCTGGCTTGTAGTTTAGCCCATTGAAATTTGGCTTTAGCATGCTGATAGTTATTGTGGTGTTCCTGGCAGGGGTTATTTTCTGCTTGTTTTCGAGATGTTTCCATGTCATTGTGCAGTTGCTCTAGTTCACTATTCCAGTATGGTTTGTAGTGTTTCCGTGCCCCTCTGGGTATTGTTTCACTGGCAGCTTGTATTATTAGTCTACTGAATTCATCAACTATTTTGTTGATGTCTCTGTCTGTATTTAGATCTTTAGTCAGTACACTGGTGTAATGTTGATACATTTTCCAGTCTGCCTTTTTGTAATTCCATCTGGAGAGAGTGCTGCTCTCCCTGACGGCCTCATTTTGCACCACTAAAAAGACAGGTCGGTGGTCGCTGCCTCCAAGTTGTTTCCCAACAATACGTGTGATATTCCAATCCAGGTCTGGTGAATGGAAAGCAAGGTCTGGTGTAGATGTGGTATGCCATGATCTGGAATAGAATGTTGGTGGATCTGTTGCCTGGTTTAATAGTATAAGCCCATTGTCATCCTGCCAATTTTCAAGTTCTTCACCTCTCTTGTCCATATCTTCATAGCCCCAGCTCTGTGAATGGCTGTTAAAGTCTCCACATACAATTATTCTTTCTTTTAATGTAATTGTGTCTAGTGCTAGTGGGCGGTCACTCGGACAGTAGTAGTTTAGTAGATGGAAGTCTGTATTTCCTGTCCTGAGGTGCAGTATTTGATATTCCGCCCCATCCATATACACTTCAATCTGACATGCATTAATGTTGTTCCTTACAAGAGTCAGTATTCCGCCCTTTGTCTGTTTTTCCTGTCAGATCGGTAGCACTGGTATCCCCTAATCTTCAAGGCTATGTCGTTGTTTAGATGGGTTTCCTGCAAACAGCATATGCTTACTTGTTCTTCATGCAGGATATTTTCTAATTCTATCTTTTACTGTACCCATCTCTTTTGCTGTTGATGCCTTCAACATTCCAGTGCATTATTTTGAGTGGTCTTATTTTGGGTTGGCCAGTAACTCTATTCTCTCGCCCCTGACTCCACAGAGCGATTGAGAAGGACATCCAGTAATATAGGTTGGGCCCTTTCGAGGCTGAGGGCCCGGCGCTGCACCTGCCTGAGTGTCCATCACAGGGCGAGTGCCATATCGATTTGCAGTTATAGGCATGCTTCCCATTGGCGTGAGTGCGTGGCATCCTGATTTTTGTAGTGCGCCTTTTGGCTGGTTGCCTCCGACTTCAGCACTTAAAATTGCTAGAGCAGACTGTGGTCTTGCACGGGTGTAGGAAGGCCTGGCCAGTCTTGGTTTTCAGTCCCTGGTGACTGTTAAGCCCCATCCCCACGACAAGGAGCTGGCCTTGATGGGGAGCCTATGAGCTGACACCCTTTGGCTCAACACTGTGTTTGATGTTGTCATAGGTCAAGCAGCCTATGAGCCGACACCCTTTGGCTCAACACTGTGTTTGATGTTGTCATGGGTCAAGGAGCCTATGAGCTGACACCCTTTGGCTCAACACTGTGTTTGATGTTGTCATAGGTCAAGCAGCCTATGAGCCGACACCCTTTGGCCCAACACTGTGTTTGATGTTGTCATGGATAAAGCAGCCTATGAGCTGACACCCTTTGGCTCAAAACTGTGTTGGATGTTGTCATGCATCAAGCAGCCTATGAGCCGACACCCTTTGGCCCAACACTGTGTTTGATGTTGCCATGGATAAAGCAGCCTATGAGCCGACACCCTTTGGCCCAACACTGTGTTTGATGTTGTCATGGATAAAGCAGCCTATGAGCTGACACCCTTTGGCCCAACACTGTGTTTGATGTTGTCATGGATAAAGCAGCCTATGAGCCGACACCCTTTGGCCCAACACTGTGTTTGATGTTGCCATGAATCAAGTGGGCTATGAGCCAATGCCCTTTGACCTAACGCTGTGTTTGATGTTATCATGGATCAAGTGCCCTATGGTCCAACACTGTTTGATGTCATGAATCAAGCAGCCTATGAGCTGACACCTTTGGTTCAACACTGTGTTTGATGTTGTCATGGATCAAGCAGCCTATGAGCCGACACCCTTTGGCTCAACACTGTGTTTGATGTTGTCATGAATCAAGCAGCCTATGAGCTGACACCCTTTGGTTCAACACTGTGTTTGATGTTGTCATGAATCAAGCAGCCTATGAGCTGACACCCTTTGGTCCAACACTGTGTTTGATGTTCTCATGGATAAAGCAACCTATGAGCCGACACCCTTTGGCTCAACACTGTGTTTGATAAAAGATGATTGAGATGAAGTGAACATTTTGTTGGCTCCTTCATGTTGCAGAAAATAAGCAAATAATACTCACTCACCATATTGTTGGTGTATGAGAAATATGGCGCTAGTGTGCATATTTTTATGTGATATTCATGTTTTTTCCAAAAAGGCATTAAAATAAATTGTAATAACTCATTATGCCTATAAACTTAAGTGAACATGTCTCCAAATTTTCCATCTGCCACTGATTTTCTGTTTATTTTTTTCCCATGCCATATTCTTAACTCTTTCCATACGTTTCGCCGCATAGTGCGCCACGCTCAATTTGACTAATGTGATCACCATCAAACCATATTCTTTTTACATGTCTTGTATCATCTTGGTATTTATGAATTCTAATACCTTGTTCAATTATCCAAAAAATTCATATATAATATGTTATATGTTAGATAAATATAAATATGTACATTGATTCTTCAAACGCTGAAAAATTTTGTCTCTGAAATCTCTTCCGTTGGGTCGATAAAAAGCTTCCGTACGGAAAGAGTTAAACTTTCTAGTATTTCTTGTTACTGTCTTTCTCTGTCTCTTGTGGAAAATAAATGTAAAATGATCTTAAGCAGCTAAACCTGTAGAGAGATGAGACGAACTACAACAATTCGGCAAAAGGCTTATCAAATACAAGACAACAAATATATAAATACAAAACCAAACATGAAATATGAATGCTTATTTCAGCATGGTGATGAGAGCAGATGAACTTGGGGCAGTCTGAATGAGAGAGGAAGACTGGGATTGGTCAGCCCAGAAGAGGAAATGTGACCAGGAACCATGTGCCAGTTGTTCACATTATAAATAGTCAATGTGGCATGTAGGATCTTTAGGTCAAAAGGGCTCTCTTTGTGCTTTTTCTCTCCATTGCTTAAGATATTCAAGTTTCATTTTTTCACGACATTCATAACCAAGATGAGGTCAAAAGAAGGTAAACTGCTTTTTCTAAAAAAAAGTTACCTTTTCACTGGTTTCACTCAAGACATCTTCATTACTTCTTTTAACTGTCCTTGGTATTCACAATAATCTCTTTCTGTCATGCTTGTATTCGCCTTGTATTAGTAATACACTCAACTAATACAACTGGCAACAAACAGTAGCTATATGAATTAACAACCATACAGGACAATTTCAATTTATAAAACAAGGAGTCAGACAAGGCTGTGTTCTGTCGCCGGATTTGTTTTCACTTTACAGCTAACATATGAGATCAATAGTAGACAAAAAAGGAATTGAAGTATTGGGATATGCGGATGACACAGTCTTAATAGCAGAGACAGAGAATGAACTACAAGAAATGATAGACATAATAGTAAAAGAAAGCAACAAGAAAGGTCTCAGTCTGAATAGTAAGAAAACAGAAGTAATGGTTATATCGAAGAAACAATCATCACCAGCATGCAGCATTAAAATAAACAGGACAAATCTGAAACAAGTGCAACGTTTGAAATACTTGGGCACAATAATAACAACAAATCTATGTCAATAGAAATAAGAAAGAGAGTTCATCGGTGCTATATAGAACCAATTCTGACCTATGGAAGCGAATCATGGGCAGTAGACAAACAAATTAAAAGACGATTAGAGGCCACAGAGATGGGATTTCTCAGAAGAATGTTGAAAGTTCCCTGGACAGCTAAAAAGACCAATGAGGAAGTTCTCAAAGAGGCCAACACAAAAAGGCAGCTCCTAAAAAACATCAGAAAGAAACAATCAACATTTTTCGGGCACATCATGAGAAGAGAAAAGTTGGAATACTTGATTACAACTGGCAAAATAAAAGGAAAGCGAGATCGCGGACGACAAAGAGAGAAAATACTGGATAGCTTGGTGTCATGGCATGGAAAACAGTCAACAACAGAACTGATACAATGCACTGTAGATAGAAGATTGTGGAAGGACATGATCGCCATGCCAACCGGTATGGCACATGATGATGATGAAACTAATACATGGAAAAAGACAAATCGGCAGACCTAAACTACGATATAGAGATATCTGTGAATCATCTCTGAATGACTTCTCCATCTGTGAAAATGACTGGGAACATCTGGCAAGTAATCACACATCATGGAGAGCATGTATAAGGAATGGTATAAAATCATTTAAGACTGTGCTAAGGCAAAACTTAGAAGAGAAAAGACTAATGAAAAAGGATGGAAAACCCTGTGGATCAGTGGGCCTGACTTGTTCATTCTGTGGCCGTGTAAGGTAAAGGTGAAGTACGAGACTTGAACCCGCATCTTAGCACGCGAGTTTACACCCATATGTGCTCGGCCGCCTATCCAGAAATGTTCGGAGATTTCTGTATAATGTCGCCTCAAGCATCGAAACTCAGATGCGAAGCGACATTCCTCACCTTCCCAGGGTAATACCCTGGTACCCATTTCTGCCAATGGCTGGGTCGACCGTGGGGGTATTTTTTTTTCCAACCATGAGTACAATTCACACTGCTCCCAGCGGGAATCGAACACCGGTTGTCCAAACGTTGGTAGGCCAGGCGGGAGGTTTTCCCAACTAGGCTACCGAGGCCCCCAGAAATATGGAACGCTTCACGAATTTCTGTGGCCATGTGTGTTTGTCAAACATTGGTAGAATTAGCCACGAGAGAAGCTGTTCGACAAAAACAAACCCTAAAAAAAATACACAATAGCCTCCACTAGATCGTCTGACAAGACAAAAAGGGCCATATACACAATAGCCTCCACTAGACCATCTCACAAGACGATAAGGGCCATAAACACAATAGCCTCCACTATACCGTCAGACAAGACAAAAGGACCATATACATAATAGCCTCCACTAGACCGTCTGACAAGATAAAAAGGGCCATATACACAATAGCCTCCACTAGACCGTCTGACAAGATAAAAAGGACCATATACACAATAGCCTCCACTAGACTGTCTGACAAGACGAAAAGTGCCATATACACAATAGCCTCCACTAGACTGTCTGACAAGATGAAAAGTGCCATATACACAATAGCCTCCACTAGACCGTCTGACAAGACAAAAAGGGTCATATACACAATAGCCTCCACTAGACCGTCTGCCAAGACTAAAAGGGCCATATACACAATAGCCTCCACTAGACTGTCTGACAAGATGAAAAGTGCCATATACACAATAGCCTCCACTAGACCGTCTGACAAGACAAAAAGGGCCATATACACAATAGCCTCCACTAGACCGTCTGCCAAGACTAAAAGGGCCATATACACAATAGCCTCCACTAGAAAGTCTGACAAGACAAAAAGGGCCATAGTAATCACCTGATGACTACTAAAAGAATTAATAATCCTCTTCATAATCCACGTTTAAAAGAACACTAAGAGGGTATAGATGCATTGTGGTTTGCAGATAGGCCGTCAAATGTGTGCTTTTCGGCCCAATACATCAGTCTTCAGCACTGCATTTTTGAGTACTGGATTGCCTTCCCTCTTCAATCCCTATTGCTTAGTAAAAAAAGTAAAGTATCCTCGTCACGCCAAGTGGCTGCGTATAGGAAATATAGTGTTAGTGATCATACATTCTACAGACCTTCGTCACATGATTTTTGGGGTAATGTGGTCGGTATTACGCTCGTGCCGCTTTACTTTCCCAGAAAAAAATCCCGTACCCATTTAAGGCTGGGTGAACCCGGAAGCCGTCGGTTGGGATCGAAACCTACCCCTTGTCCTTTGTAGTCCAGTTCACTAACCACTGAGCTATCACGGCTCCCAATCCCTATTGCTTGGTCAGACTGCTTAGTCTGTTTCTAGGCGAACCACTAGGAGGTGGAGTAGGATTGGGATCAGCTCTGTTGTTCACTGATACAGATGCAGGCAGTCAGCTATGAGTAGCTGACCAAAATATGTCATTAAAAGACCCCTGGGTTACTAACTGGTCTCGGGTTTGAAATAACCTACAGTTCTAGAGCTAACCCTAAACTAAACCTAACCCTTGTTGAAAAAAAAAATAACTACACAAAGGTGAGAAAAACTATAAATAATTTATAATAAAATTCACCTATTCCGGGCAGTCACTGAGTGAGGTCAGTGAGTAGCGAGGGGAAATTACTCGTTTAGCAGAAATAAATAGTTAGTAGGCTATAACTATAGGTAGGGACGTTAAACTCGTAAATTACATCTGTTTGTCTGTTATGAATAGTTATTATAGTTGGATAGTAAAAAAAAATCATATGGATAGGGCTAAAAATATAAAATAATATAAATCCGTCAACCGAAAATATAGGCTTTAAACGTTTACGTTAAGGGGGGTACAAAGCATTTTAGGCTGGGAATCACTGAAACGATCGACCCGTCCAGGAAGGAGACCAGAAAATGAGAAAACAATCTCACTCGCCACAACAACCTCATCATCTCTGTTAGTCAGTGTTGTTGTCTATTATTGTGTAAGTATAAAAGTGCAACAAATTTACTTACAGCTGATGATAAATTCCTTGAAATGAAAGGGTTTGTTTTGAATGGAATTAAGCAACGAGTAAAGTATCTAGAAAGTAACATTTTATACCGCGCTGGCAGGTTGTGACAACCTTCGGAGCAGAAGGTTGGGAAAAGTTATTTTCTTTTTGAAAGGCAAAAGTTCAACAAACGATCCCCGTGACTTCAAATCAGCGTGGACGTTCAATATCATCATCAGCATGTGCCTTACCGGTTTGAAGTAGGCGATCATGTCCTTCCACGAACTTCTATCCACAGTGCATCGTATCAGTTCTGTTGTTGACTGTTTTCCATGCCATGACACCAAGCTATTCACATGTTTTCTCACTTTGTCCTCTTTCCCTGTATATTGCCAGTTGCAACCAAGTAGTCCAACTTTCCTCTTCTCGTGATGTGCCCGAAAAAATGTTCATTGTTTCTTTCTGATGTTTCTTAGGAGCTCCTTTTTTGTGTTTGCCTCTTTGGCAATTTCCTCCTTGGTCTTTTTCAGCTGCCAGCGAAGTTTCAACATTCTTTATTATTTTTGTATACTTTATATTATGAGGCAAATGCCTGTCCGGAGAAGAACATGTCCGGCGAAATCCTGACGGCTGATATCACTGCTTCGCCCGTGCGCTACCGGGGCCCGAAAGGGGAGTAAAGAATAGCGGCACTGTAGCCTACCAGGCATGTTCGTAAGAGGCGAGAAAGGAGGGTTAGGCATGGGACTGGCTATCCCATACTGTAAAAAAAAATAAGCCGAAAAAACTTCACAAACATGGACAAGTCAAAGAAAGAAAAAGTTAATCCGCCATCCAGGAAAGAGAAGGGCTCTCTGCCTAAGAGACATATGACGCAAGCCGGAGAAAGCCGCAAGGAGTCCGGGTACCGACTCACCCTTTGTCTACCAGGAAATCCTCCAGAATTGGCACCTGGAATGTTCGTACTCTAAACGAACAAGGAAAAGCTGCGTAGGTAGCAGCAGAAATGACAAACTACAAGATAGATATTCTAGGTATGTGAAACAAGATGGCTAGGAATGGGTAAAATAAAACTAAATACAGGAGAGATGATTTTATCATTAGGACACCAGGAAATGCTGAGTCATTACGGAATCCCCATAAAGTTTATTAACCTGATAAAAACAATGTATGAAAGAACAAAATGTAGTGTGGTGCATGAAGGACAGCTTACAGAAGGATTTGAAATAAAAACAGGAGTAAGGCAAGGATGCCTTCTGTCCCCATTTCTCTTTCTAATGGCCATAGATTGGATTATGAAAATAACTCAAAACAACAGAAATGGGATCCAGTGGTCACTGACCAAACAACTTGATGATTTAGACTTTGCTGATGACATAGCTCTCCTATCACACAGCCATCAACAGATGCAGGATAAAATGAGCATACTAGATGAGAGATCACAACAGCTAGGACTGAAGATTAATAGAGATAAGACCAACATTATGAGAATTAATACAGTTGGCAATAACCAAATAAAACTAGGAGAATTACCTCTATTAGATGTACAATCTTACATATATCTGGGCAGTAATATAGATAAAGAGTGAGGAACAGAAAATGATACCAAAATAAGGATATCAAAAGCAAGAGGAGCTTTCATTGCACTGGGAAACATATGGAAATGCAAAGAAATTAGGTTAAATACAAAAATAAAAATGTTCAACTTAAATGTTAAGTCGGTCCTATTATATGGCTGTGAAACATGGAGAACAACAAAATTGACAATCACGAAGATACAGACTTTCATTTATGGATGCTTACGCAGGATAAAAGGATGGAAATGGCAGGACAAAATCACTAACATAGAATTATGGAAATGTACCAGTCAAACACCAGGGGATAAAGGGATACAGCGAAGACGATGGCGCTGGATAGGACACACACTACGGAAGCCAACTGAGAGTATTACACAACAGGCCCTTTTTTGGAATCCCTGGGGGAAAAGACAAAGAGGAAGACCAAGGAATTCTTGGAGAAGACAGATAGAAGCAGAGATGAAGATGATGGGGAAGACATGGAATGATCTTACAAGAATGGCAAAAAAACAGAAACGACTTGGAAAGTGTTTGTTGAAGACTTATGCTCCACTGGGAGCTAAAAAGGTAGAAGAAGAAGAAGATATCACTGCTTCTGTCTAAACGATTTCTAAAGTGCAAATCTCTTTGACTGACCCTCGTACCTGGCCACGGTTGCTGGCAACCCCCACCACGCCGCGGAGCTGCTGTAGGCTTGTATTCTTTTCTTTACATTTCAATCTCCGAGGGAGATAATTTGGTGATTATTTTTAAGTTGTATTTATTAATAAAGGTCATTTTTTAAAACATATTTGTAACAAAATATAAAATGGAAACATTTTTTCTCAAAGTTACATAGGTTTTTATGTGAGTTGTAAATTTTACGATAGTTTCGTAAAAGTTAGGTACAAATAAGTATCGCAATCTATGGTTAAACTAAATACAGGATATATATATTTATTTATATATATGTATACTGTGTGTAGGTGGGTGTGTGACTGTGTGCGCAAGAAATTTTGTAGATGCAAAAAAAAGATAACTAAATTTCATAATAACTGTGTTTATTTGCAGTTTGATTTTATTTTTGTTAATATTCACGGTACTTATGCGATAAACGCACTTAATGAAATTACAATAGCTAGTTTTGTTTCTCAATAACAAAAAAAAGTTTAAAATAAAAAAATGTAAACAACATATAGATATCAATTGCAATATTAAAGTAATGTTTACAGTACCTTATTTCTACTGAAGAGGTTGTTGCCTCGGCGTGGTACTTGTTTTTTGAGTGTATCTTTCTCAAGATCTCATGATTTGAAGCAAGTTTTTCACTGAAGCTTTCACACGATAAATTAATGTTAGTTTTTACTGTTAACATGGCTTGCACCGTGTTCACATTAATCCGTGATTTCTCTTCGGACCAGACGTAGTTCATTTGAGAAAATAGTCTTTCTACGGATGCATTGCTGCCAGGTAAGCACATAAAAAGTTCAAGAATTCTCTGCACATTATCATGTGGTACATTATTTTCTTTCAAGTACCCGAGTACTTCATTCCATTTTCTACATGGGGGCCTGTTACTGAACCACTCACATTCTTTTTGCAACAGATGGCCTCGCAAATAAGTAAACTCATCAAAGAGCTCATCACGATTCACGTTTACAACTTCATGACACTTTGAAGATATCTGTTCTACTGCATTATCAAAATGTTTCCTTTCAGGCACATTATCCAAGAGAAGGCAGCTCAGTTGTGACAAGTCCTCATTGTGCTTGTTCCAAGACTGCAAGTAATGTACAGCAGTATTATAGAATTCTTTACTTATTTGGAAATACCTTTCCATTTGGATATCACCACTTTCTACTAAATCAGTTAGCAAACTCTTTACCATGTGTGGGATGACATTTTCATCGCGTCGAGTTTCTAATTTTATAATGAGATTGTTCACAGCTAGTGCTGATTCTGTTGCACTCTTGTCGTCGCTTTCATCGCCTTAATTGTTTCATGGAAGAGTGATGCGTGAGAATGAGCAAAGCTGAGCCAAAGCTCTGATTCACTGTTTTCAAAGAATTGTTTCAATATTGTAGGACAGTGTGTTTCTGACAAGAAGAAAGATCTCAGTGATTGATACAGTTTCAATATTCTTTCCAAGCTGGAAGTAATGACAACCATCTTATATTCGAATAACCTAATAATTGCTTAAACTCCTGTCCAGTAAATTAACAGAAGTCTTTTAGGCGTTCTACACGAACCGTGTAAATGTGAAAGTATCCAATATTTTTGTTACAATCACTTCCATATCCATAGGCATGGAATCAAACGCTGCTTTCGCACAATTGTGAATTATGTGTGCATTGCAACCAAGACCCATTATGTGTCTGTTAACTTGGACTTTATTTTAGTTATGACATTATCTCTCCCTTTCCTCAACAAGCCTCCAAAGTTTGTATTTGCATTGTCTGCTGAGAGTCCAACAATCTTTTTGTTTAAGTCAAAATTATCAATTGCTTTCAACCATTGTTCAGATATTATGTAGAACGGTCCTCCTGAGATATCTATGAAAGCAATCAGTTTGGTCTTTACTGGAGTTTCCAGCTCATAAGCCTGAAAATAACGAACTAAAATAGGAAGTAGCTTAACATGTGTATGATTAGATGTATCGCAAGACAATGTTACGAAGCTGACATATTTGAGGTCATTTTTTAGTTCATCAATAGCCCAAGGAGCAAAAACATTGGTAATTATGGATTCACACTTTGTTCTTGCACAGGAAAATTGTTTCGTTGAAAATGTCTTTTGTAGAATTGTTGTACAATCCATACTGCGGAAACTATGATTATGAAGTACAGTATGATATTCGAAGGTTCCTTCATGAACAGCTAGAGTGTATTCTTCTTTTGAGGGTTCTGTTTTACAAAAATAATTTGTCATACACCCAGACTAAGACTTACAAAGCAGCGCATCCTTATGCTTTTTTTGCCTGTAGATGATCAGTTATTGATGTCCTTCCGCCACTTGCTATAGAACAATTTAAACTACATATATTATATTTCACTAGCGTTCCATCCTCTAAAATTGCTTGTATAATAAATGGAAATTCAGCTTTCAGCGAATCACTAAAATGACACTTACGTTTTTTGGAAAGCATTGTTTTTATGCAACTGACGACCACTCATCACAAATAGAAAACACGACTGCACTGTACTGTCATTACACTCGGACTGATTTGAAAATTGGCCGGGAAAGATACTTTGGTGGGAGATGTACGGAAAGGCAGGGGTGGGGGGAGAGAGAGAGTGTGTGTCTGCTTTAAAAAAAAAAAAAATTAAACCCATCCCAATAGAAGTCAGTGGCTGGAGTAGAAGTGACGTAGCACCGCGCTTCAAGAGTTCAAAGAGCTATCTCCGACACAACGCGTCCAAGTCTTATTTTTTATGTACTGCCGCTCAGTCTGGGATAAAGAAACACAACTCAGTAACGTCCCGAGTCCCAGTGATTATTTTAAAAGAGGGCCGATTCCGTGTATGAACATTTATTTATTCACTGAAATCGGGGACAAAATCGGGGACAAATTTCTTTCGGGGACAACTTCTACATTTCGGGGACTGTCCCCGAAAATCGGGGACGAATGGTCGCCCTATCCAAGAGGGAAGGGATCCAAAAAAGTAGGGATCCAAGAGAGATGGGATGCTAGAGATTAAGGATCCAAAAGGGAAAGGATCCACAAGAATAGGGATCCAGAAGTGAAGGGATCCAAGAGAGTAGCTATCCAGAAATGAAGGGATCCAAAAAAGTAGGGATCCAAAATGGAAGTGCTCCAAGAGAGTAGGGATCCATAAGAGAAGGGACCCAAGAGAGTAGGGATCCAAAAGGGAAGGGACCCAAGAGAGTAGGGATCCAAGAGAGTATGGATCCGAGAGGGAATTGATATAAGAGAGTAGGGATCCAAGAAGGAAGGAATACAAGAGGGAAGGTATTCAAGAGGAAAGAGATCCAAGAGAATAGGTATCCAAGAGGGAAGGGATATAAGAGAGTAGTGATCCAAGAAGGAAGGGTTCTAAGAGAGTAGGGATCCAGGACGGGAGGCGGCCCGGCACTCTGAAATGCACTACTGAAGTTGGATGTGTTAATCCGGAGGTTGCAAATATCACAACTTTACTATGAACTACGCGGCACATACTTGTGATTGTTCTGGATCTTGTTGGGGCAGATGGTCTATCCAGTGAAGATTTAGAAACAACACAACATTAACTGTCAGAGAATGTTCAAAAAATATTGGAGCGACCAGTACCAGTAACCAAATTATTTAAAAAGCTAACCAGGGTTAAAGTTATCTCTTCATCCCTTTCCCACGATGACTACTCATCATCATCATCATCATCAAGTGCTTTCTCCGCAACGAAGGTTGGCTACCATGGATCGCCATTCTGCTCTGTTTCTTGCTTTGATGGTGCAGGCTGTCATAGATTGACTTGTCCATCTTTTGATGTTACTCGTCCATGTTAGTCTTGGTCTGCCTCTGCCTCTTTTACCTTGTATTTTTCCTTCCAATATTACTTTTAGTAGGCTGTTGTGTCTTTTAACAAGCCCCCAAAATTTCATTTGTCTTGTCTTAATTGTGTTTAGTAGTTCTCTTTTCATTTTTAGTTGTTTTAAAACTTCATCGTTTCTTATCTTTTGTTTCCATCCAATTCTGCCTATTCTTCTATAAATCCACATTTCAAAGGCTTCAATTTTCTATTCTGTTTTCTTGTCTAATGACCATGTTTCTGCGCCATACAGGAATATTGAGAAGATGTAACATTTTGCCATTCTTAGTTTCAGCCCTGCTGATATTTGTTTTGTTGTTAGTATATTTTTCATGGCATTAAAATTACTTTTTTGCCATACCTATTCTTTTGTTCATTTCATGACTACTTATAATGTTACCGATTATCCCCTTCCGCCTTTCTTTTCATACGGAAGCTTTATATCGAACCAACGGGAGAGATTTCAGAAACAAAATTCTTCATAGTTTTAGGAATCAATCTACATATTTATATTTATCTAGCAGCAGGCTTGGTATTTGATGAAGATGATGATAATGATAGCAATATAAATGTGACGCGTTTAAAACCTGGCTCTACTGAACCGCAGCATTTGGTAGGCAAGTACCCAGTTATCTCCCATTGTTATTTATCTCTCCCAACTGTATGGGGCCCCTGCTCGAAAAGCTGAAAACGTCAGAGTAATGTAAATTGTCCTAGTCACCACCAAGTGGCGTATAGGGAATATGGTTAGTTGGTTGGTTGCGTTCGCCCGATAATTAAAGTATTCTATAGTATCGTAGTGGACTAGAATATTCCTCTTCATCATCCGCCCTTACAAGGACGTAGTGGACGTGTCTGCGTTGTGTTGTGGTTTTCAGTGTAACTGTTATATTTGCGCATTTCGGCCCAACACATCCGACTTCAGCATGAGGGAATATGGTGTTAGTGACCATACATTTTACAGACCTTCGGCACATTATTTTTGGGGTAATGTGGTCGGTATTACGCCCGTGCCGCACTACTTTCCCAGAAAAAAATCCGGTACCCATTTAAAGGCTGGGTGAACCCGGAAGCCGTCGGTTGGGTCAAACCCTACCTCTTGTCCTTTGTAGTCCAGTTCACTAACCACTGTGCTATTGCGGCTCCCATATATAACATATTGTATGTGAATGTTTAGATAATTGAACAAGGTATTAGATTTCACCAATATCAAGATGATACAAGACATGTAAAAAGAATATGGTTTGATGACGCTCATACTAATCAAATTGAGCGTGACGCACTGTGCGATGAAACGTACGGAAAGAGTTAAGCGTGTGTAGGTGCGTTGTGTTGTCCTTTACAGTACTTTTTTGGGTTGTTTTTGTGTCTTTCGGCCCAGCGCATCCGAATTGAACTCGACATTTTCTCAATACCGGGCTGCATTCCTACTTCGATCCCTACCCGCTTGACCAGACTATAACTAGACTTGTTAATCTGTTTCTAGAGGCACCGCTAAGACATGGAGTAGGGTCTGGATGGTTCTAGTTAGTAGTCGATTAGGTCGTGCCCTGCTAACGGAGTTTACCGACGCATTTTGGAACATCCTGTTACAAGTGGTGGAGCGGATATGGAAAATTCCTGACTGCCATGAAACTAGTTCCATGGACAGAATAGAATCATCATCATCATCATCATCATGTGTCATACTGGTTGGCGTAGGGGATCATGTCCTTCCACAATCCTATATCTACAGTGCATCGTATCAGTTCTGTTGTTGATTGTTTTCCATGCCATAACACCAAGCTACTAGGATTAGCGGACACCAGAGTAAAAGGACAACAGATAAAGAAAACACACATGAACTACACGATAATATTCTTAAGTGTCAACAACACAGAAAGAACAACACACGGAGTAGGTTTTAACATCGACCCAGAACACGCAAAGAACATTCTAGAAATAAAAAACCACTCAGAAAGAGTTATTACAATTAAACTACTAGATGGACTACAGTCTCCAAGATAGCGGATGTTGTCTACGTCCTCTCGATCGCTGCAGAAAGTGCATTCAGGGTCTGATTAATTTCTGTTCTCCGTTGCACTTTTCTGCGTTAAAGTCAAAATTATGATATACTTATTACATCTGCGCCGCTAAAGCGAAGTCCTACGCCGGCAACAGTCCCTTTTTGACAAATTAAGTGTTGTGAATGCGACCTTCCACCGTCTAGACTTGTTCTGCGCTTTACGTCGCATTGGTGCTGTTCTTGACCGTTGTTGGAATTCCTTGACGCAAGTTGTTTTCATGTTACTCATTAATGTGAAATGCTTCGTCAGCCGCAGTTTTATCTCTTTAGGGAATTTGCACTGTGTTTTGTTCGTTGTTGGCTGCATTCACTAGAGTAATCAAGAATCTAAAGGGCGCGTTATTGCTGTGAGTGCAACATTGTTATGTGTGCTACGTCATCGTAATGGCTCATCGTAAATCCCTAGAACGGCCTTACGCTAATCTTACGGTCTGTTGTTTGATGTGCGACGGGGATAATCTGACGACTAACTGTGTGTTTATATGTTTGGAATTGGGGTCAACAACGATGGCCTAACATCATCAAGGGCTATACATTTTAAAAAAAATATGACGATCATCATTTTCAGGATGACGTGAACTTCGGGGTGTATGGTGGATGGGCGGCAGGAACTATAGGAAGGCTATGCATGAAAAGTGTTCCTTGTTGCAGTTTCCTCATATTCCCAGTCCATGGAGGACTTGTTGGTCTCGAGGCAAGACGCCGGCCTCGAGACAGAGAGGTTGTAGGTTCAAATCTCGGCTACACCGGTTGGGATTTTTATTTATGATTACTCTCTGCAGCAACCACTCCTGGTCTCAGCAGCGAGACCCGGATTGAAACGTCAGTTACTCATCAACGGAAAAAAACATGAATACCTCCGAAGTCGGAGTTATCTGCCTGTGCGGCGAGGGATCCCTACCCCTATGCACACGGCTGCCAGGGAAAAATGGATTAACACGCAAAATTCAGCTCCTAGTCTCTAGGGACTTCGTCAGAGATGAAAGCTGGCGCACGCAACAACAACAACAACAACAACAACAACAACAACAACAACAACAACAACAACAACAACAACAACAACAACAACAAACTACTAGAACACGATCGAAAAACAACTTACATACAAATGTATGCACCGTGCAACAACAATGAAAAAGACAGCGAAGAATTCTATGACACATTGAATGAAATCATTAACAAGATTGACGAAATCGACATGTTAGTGATGGGAGATTTTAATGGAAGGCTTGGGAAACGCAACAGTGAGAACAGTTATATCATAGGGCCCTTTGGCGATAAAACGTCTGAAATAAACGAAAATGGAAGCAGACTGCTGGATCTATGCAATCAAAATGATTTATTTATCACCAACACATTCTTCAAACACAGAGAGTCGCAAGTATACACCTGGTACAAATGGAATGACACAACATGCAGAAGCCAGACAGATTTTATACTAACAAGAAAACAGAACAAGAAAAGAGTAAGTGACAGCAGAGCAATCCCAAATATTGCAGACGACACGGATCACAAGATGGTTATGATCACACTAAGACAGCCAAAAATAAAGAGAATATACGACAACAAACAAAAGAAGCGAAAAGAACAGACAATAAGAATAAAACAATTAAAAGATAAAGAATCAAGGAAAACCCTAGAAGAAAAACTAACCGAGGAATTCAAGAATCTTCCTAACGAAGTATGTACAGTAGAAGAAGAGTGGAAACAATTAGGAAACAGTAACCAACATCTCTAAAACAGTTTGTGGAACGCAGCTAAGAACAAAAGAAGGGAAAAAGAGCACACCATGGTGGAATGCAACAATCAGAGAAGCAATTAAAGAAAAGAAGAAACTGTTTAAAAATTGGAGGGAGAACAACAAGCAAGAAAAATATGAAAAATATGCCTTAGTTCGGAAAAGAGTTGAAATTTTGATCAAAGAAGCTAAGCAATAGAATTGCACAAAATTCGGACAAAACATGAGCAGGGACTTCAAGACAGCCACAAAAGATTTCAACAAAGCAGTAAAAACCACAAGAGCGAAAAAAGAAAACCATGATCCTACTGAACTCATAAATGACAAAGACTGACAGCCAAATAACCAACATATGCAACAGAGATGGAAAGAATATTTTGAAGACCTGTTAAACATAACGACTACCAATAAGACAACAAAAACCACGCTAGAACTCACAAATACTGAACCCAACATCATAAAAGAAGAAATCGAAGAAGTAATCAAATATGCACCAATAAATAAAGCACCAGGGATAGATAACATACCAATAGAAATAATAGTAGCAGCAGCAGAAACAGGAGTGACATGGCTGCACAGAAAATTTAATGCAGCATGGAACCAACAAAAAGCCCCAGAAGACTGGCAACAGGTACCAATATGGAAAAAGAAAGGTAGCAAAAGTGACTTCAAACAATATAGAGGTATATCTCTTTTCAGCCATGTAGGAAAGCTATACGTCAAAATCTTGGAAAAAAGGCTGAGACCAATAATAGAATTACAGTTAAGCGATTCTCAAATGGGGTTCCGGAAAAAAAACAGAGGATGTACTGACGCTCTATTCACATTAAAACAGCTTGCAGAAAAAACGGCAGAACACAATCAAAACTTATACATAGCCTTCATTGACCGGGAAAAAGCATTCGACAGAGTAAACAGAGAACAACTGTGGGAGATACTAACAACATACGGAGTAAGCCAACATCTAAGCAACCTAATTAAAAAGTCTCTACATCAACAGAAGCTGCAGGGTCAGAACAGCAGCAGGCTACACAGACTACTTCGAAGTTAGATCAGGTGTAAGACAGGGGTGCGTACTATCCCCCCTACTATTTATTACATACATGGACTATATATGCAAGCTAGACAACCCATCAGAGACAGAGGAGATCAACGAGCTTTTATTTGCAGACGATCAGGCACTAATACATGAAACAATAGAAGACCTACAAGAACACTTAAACAAACTCAACATCTCAGGCACAAAATACAACATAAAAATCAACATCAACAAAACAGAAGTCATGAATGTTGCCAAAAATAAACAGAACATCAACATAACTATAGAAGGCAGGCAACTAAAACAAGTAGAGGAATTCAAATACCTAGGAGGTCTAATGACAAACGATAATTCTCAAACAGCAGAGACTCAAGATACAACAAAGCTTGTCAAATCATCGGACAGTTATCACCACTATTATCCAACAAGGAAATAACTCTAGAGGCAAAACGAGCACTATACAATACAATCTTCATCCCAACGTTGTGCTACCAATGGACCCTAGATGCAAGAACAATAAGAAATATAACCTCTACTGAGATTAAATATGTTAGACGAATGACAGGAAACAGTCTGAAAGATAAGATCAGAAATGAAGAACTGAGAAAAAATCTAGGAATAGCCCCCGCCATAGAATATATAAGGAAACAACAGATAAAATGGTTTGGCCACATGACAAGGCAGAAAGATCAAAACACTCAACACAACGAGCCTTCAACAAACATTGTGAGAACACCAGACCCAAGGGTCGACCACGAAAAAGATGGATTGATGGAATATTAGAAACACTAGGAAACATAACAGCAGCAGAGGCGAACAGAAGAGCAAAAGACCACAAATTATATCTCCCCTTGACGCTGAAAGGCAAATGAGGAAGGACAGAAGAAGAAGACACCAAGCTATCCAGTATTTTCTCTCTTTGTCGTTCGCGATCCTTTTATTTTGCCAGTTGTAACCAACTGTAAATAGAATAGTATAGTTAACCGTGAAGGTAAAGTACGAGGTTTAATGGGCATCTTAGCACGCGAGTTTTGACCCACATGTGCTGTGTTAACCGATCTTGGCGCAAGCCATCAGAAATATATCGTTGACAGCTTCCAGCCATGTTCCTATCAGGCGCTTTGGCTTCGGATGAGAGTTCAAAGGTTGATAATTGCTGATCTATTGTGCATATTAGCTTCATTTACATTTCTCACTGGATAAGCATATTTGTGAATTAGGTTCGCGTGTGGTGTTTAGACCCGCCTTTTGTTGAGTTGTCTACAGGGACAAGGGATCTGAACATCAGCAGTTGTTATGTTGTCTCTTTCTGATCCAAACAAGAAGTGTGTTAACTCTAACATCGCTATGGCGTAACGATTATCGCCCTTGCATTGCTGAGACAAGAAAATGAGAAGGTGTACAAGGAAAAGGATGTCAATTTAAAAAAAGCCGTTCTTGACATAAGGATTTAACTCATGGATAACGGACGAAGAAAGAACAAATAAATAAAACTGTCGGAGGCTACATATTTAGGTTTGACAGGGAACAGTTGGCCGTGTTCACTTTCTATGCGGTTTCGCCTTATGTCTTTTGGCGTGTGCTGAGACTGTTATGATGGGGACTACAGCTACCGTTCTTTGTTTGGGAGATGAGTTAGTAATTCGGATGATTCCATTGGCACGGGCGGTTGAGCAATTATGGATTTTAATTCGTTTGCAGTGATACCGGGGCCTTCCATAACCAAATAACCAAATATTTAGGTTTTGCAGAATAATGTTTAATATTGCAGAATAATATTCAGACAAGAAAACAGAACAGAGAATTGAAGCTTTTGAAATGTGGATATATAGAAGAATAGGTAGAATTTGATGGAAGGAAACAAACGACGAAGTCTTAAAACAGCTAAAAATGAAAAGAGAACTACTAAACACAACTCACATGGACGAGTAACATCAAAAGATGGACAAGTCAGCCTATGACAACCTGCGCCATCAAAGCAAGAGACAGAGCAGAATGGCGCTCCATGGTAGCCAACCTTCGATGCGGAGACGGCACTCAATGATGATGAGAATAATGTTTATAATATCACGGATGGCTAAAAAATATTTGTAATGATGTCTTTCTAAAAGAAAATCACCATTATGTGCCATACCGGTTGGCGTAAGCGATCATGTCCTTCCACATTCTTGTATCAACAGCACATTGCATCAATTTTGTTGTTGACTGTTTCCCATGTCATGACACCAAGCTATCTAGTATCTTCTCTCTTTGCCGTCCGCGATCTCTCTTTTCGTGCATTTTGCCAGTTGTAACCAAGTATTCTAACTTTCCTCTTCTCATGATGTATCCGAAAAATGTTGATTGTTTCTTTCTGATGATTTTTAGGAGCTCCCTTTTGTGTTTGACCTTTTTGAGAATGTCCTCATTGGTCTTTTTTAACTGTCCAGGGAATTTCTCAGAAATGCCATCTCTGTGGCCTCTAATCGTCTTTGCATTTGTTTGCCTACTGTCCATGATTCGCTTCCATAGGTCAGAACTGGATCTATATAGCACCGATGAACTCTCTTTCTCACTTCTATTGACATAGATTTGTTGCATAAGACGTTTTTCATTTTCTGAAATGCTAATTTGGCCTGAGCTATTCTGCTTTTTATTTCCGCGGTGCATCTCCCATCTGATGTTATTATTGTACCCAAGAATTTGACGCGTTGCATTTATTTAAGATTTGCCCTGGTTATTTCTATGCTAAGCCAACATCTAACTAACCTTATTAAAAGCCTCTACGTCAACAGAAGCTGCAGGGTCAGAACAGCAGCAGACTACTTCGAAGTTAGATCAGGCGTAAGACAGGGGTGCGTACTATCCCCCCTACTGTTTATTACATACATGAACCATATATGCAAGCTAGCCAACCCATCAGAGACAGAGGAGATCAACGAGCTTTTATTTGCAGACGATCAGGCACTAATAAATGAAACAATAGAAGACCTACAAGAACACTTAAACAAACTCAACATATCAGGCACAAAATACAACATAAAAATCAACATCAACAAAACAGAAGTCAACTAAAACAAGTAGAGGAATTCAAATACCTAGGAAGTCTAATGACAAACGATAATTCTCAAACAGCAGAGATAGAATCAAGATGCAACAAAGCTTGTCAAATCATCGGACAGTTATCACCACTATTGTCCAACAAGGAAATAACTCTGGAGGCAAAACGAGCACTATACGATACAATCTTCATCCCAACGCTGTGCTACCAATGCCAGACCTGGACCCTAGATGCAAGAACAATAAGCAAAATAACCTCTACATAGATTAAATGTGTTAGACGAATGACAGGAAACAGTCTGAGAGATAAGATCAGAAATGAAGAACTGAGGAAAAAGCTAGGAATAGCCCCCGCCATAGAATATATAAGGAAACAACATATAAAATGGTTTGGCCACGTGACAAGGCAGAAATAAGAAAACATAACACAACGAGCCTTCAACAAACATTGTGAGAACACCAGACCCAAGGGTCGACCACAAAAAAGATGGATCGATGGAATATTAGAAGCACTATGAAACATAACAGCAGCAGAGGCGAACAGAAGAGCAAAAGACCACAAATTATATCTCCCCTCGACGCTGAAAGGCAGATGAGGAAGGAAGAAGAAGAAGATTTATATGCTGTATTATTATGATGATTGTTTCTTCGTTGTGACCATTACTCCTGTATTCTTACTATTTAGACTGAGACCTTTCTAAAAGATGCGAAACAAAGAAAACACAACTTGTTGCAAACATCAGGGGGAAATAATCCTTTGTAGTCCATCTTGTGCGCTTGCTTGTTTATTAATAATGGACGGGCCTCGACTTTGTTCAAACCCAAAGAATGATTGAGAGAAATGGAGAAGGTTGACGAAGTCTGTCAGTGGTACCTTAACGACCCCTGGGAGAAGGCTGACGAAGTCTGTCAGTGGTGCCTTAACGACCCCTGGGAGAAGGCTGACGAAGTCTGTCAGTGGTGCCTTAACGACCCCTGGGAGAAGGCTGACGAAGTCTGTCAGTGGTGCTTTAACGACCCCTGGGAGAAGGCTGATGCACTCTGTTAGTGGCGAGCTCAAGGACCCCTAGGAGAAGGCTGACGAACTCTGTCAGTGGTGAACTTAAGGACCCCTGGAAGAAGGCTGACGAACACTGTCAGTGGTGCCCTGAAGGACCCCTGGGAGATCGGATGACAAACTCTGTCAGTGGTGCCTTAACGAATCCTGGGAGAAGGTTGACGAACTCTGTCAGTGGTGAGCTGAATGACCCCTGTGAGAAGACTGACGAACTCTGTCAGTGGTGCCAAGAAGGACCCCTGGGAGAAGGCTGACGAACTCTGTCTGTGGTGCCCTGAAGGACCTCTAGAAGAAGGCTGACGAACCCTGTCAGTGGTTACCAGAAGGACATCTAGAAGAAGGCTGACGAACACTGTCAGTGGTTACCAGAAGGACCTCTAGGAGAAGGCTGACGAACTCTGTTAGTGGTGCCTTAACGAATCCAGGGAGAAGGCTGACGAACTCTGTCAGTGGTGCCCTGAAGGACCTCTAGGAGAAGGCTGACGAACTCTGTCAGTGGTGCCCTGAAGGACCTCTAGGAGAAGGCTGACGAACACTGTCAGTGGTTACCAGAAGGACCTCTAGGAGAAGGCTGACGAACTCTGTTAGTGGTGCCTTAACGAATCCAGGGAGAAGGCTGGCGAACTCTGTCAGTGGTGATCTGAAGGACCCCTGGGAGAAGGCTGACGAACTCTGTCAGTGGTGCCCTGAAGGACCCCTGGGAGAAGGCTGACGAACTCTGTCAGTGGTGCCCTGAAGGACCTCTAGGAGAAGGCTGACGAACTCTGTCAGTGGTGCCCTGAAGGACCTCTAGGAGAAGGCTGACGAACTCTGTCAGTGGTGCCCTGAAGGACCTCTAGGAGAAGGCTGGCGAACTCTGTCAGTGGTGATCTGAAGGACCCCTGGGAGAAGGCTGACGAACTCTGTTAGTGGTACCCTGAAGGACGTCTAGAAGAAGGCTGGCGAACTCTGTCAGTGGTACCCTGAAGGACGTCTAGAAGAAGGCTGGCGAACTCTGTCAGTGGTTACCAGAAGGACCTCTAGGAGAAGGCTGACGAACTCTGTTAGTGGTACCCTGAAGGACGTCTAGAAGAAGGCTGGCGAACTCTGTCAGTGGTACCCTGAAGGACGTCTAGAAGAAGGCTGGCGAACTCTGTCAGTGGTGATCTGAAAGACCCCTGGGAGAAGGCTGACGAACTCTGTCAGTGGTTACCAGAAGGACCTCTAGGAGAAGGCTGACGAACACTGTTAGTGGTGCCTTAACGAATCCTGGGAGAAGGCTGACGAACTCTGTCAGTGGCTCCCTGAAGGACCTCTAGGAGAAGGCTGACGAACTCTGTCAGTGGTGCCTTAACGACCCCTGGGAAAAGGCTGACGAACTCTGTCAGTGGTGCCCTGCAGGAACCCTAGGAGAAGGTTGACAAAGTCTTTCAGTGGTCCCCTAAGAGAAAGTTGACGAAGTCTGTTAGTGGTACCCTAAAAGACCCCTAAGAGAAGGTTGACGAAGTCTGTCAATGGTGTCTTAGCGGCCCCTAGGCGAAGGTCGACGAAGTATGTCAGTAGTGCCCTAAAGGAAACCTTGTAGAAGGTCGACGAAGTATGTCAGTAGTGCCTTAATTGAAACCTTATAGAAGGTTGGCAAAGTATGTCAGTAGTGCCCTAAAGGAAATCTTGTAGAAGGTTGTCAAAGTATGTCATTAGTGCCCTAAAGGAAACCTTGTAGAAGGTTGGCAAAATATGTCAGTAGTGCCCTAAAGTAAACCTTGTAGAAGGTCGACGAATTATGTCAGTAGTGCCCTAAATTAAACCTTGTAGAAGGTTGACGAAGTATGTCAGTAGTGCCTTAATGGAAACCTTGTAGAAGGTTGACGAAGTATGTCAGTAGTGCCCTAAAGTAAACATTGTAGAAGGTTGTCAAAGTATGTCAGTAGTGATCTAAAGGAAACCTTGTAGAAGGTTGTCAAAGTATGTCAGTAGTGATCTAAAGGAAACCTTGTAGAAAGTTGTCAAAGTATGTCAGTAGTGATCTAAAGGAAATCTTGTAGAAGGTTGTCAAAGTATGTCAGTAGTGATCTAAAGGAAACCTTGTAGAAGGTTGTCAAAGTATGTCAATAGTGATCTAAAGAAAACCTTGTAGAAGATTGTCAAAGTATGTCAGTAGTGATCTAAAGGAAACCTTGTAGAAGGTTGTCAAAGTATGTCAGTAGTGATCTAAAGGAAACCTTGTAGAAGGTTGTCAAAGTATGTCAGTAGTGATCTAAAGGAAACCTTGTAGAAGGTTGTCAAAGTATGTCAGTAGTGCCCTAAAGGAAACCTTGTAGAATGTTGGCAAAGTATGTCAGTAGTGCCCTAAAGGAAACCTTGTAAAAGGTTGGCAAAGTATGACAGTAGTGCCCTAAATTAAACCTTGTAGAAGGTCGACGAAGTATGTCAGTAGTGCCCTAAAGGAAACCTTGTAGAAGGTTGACGAAGTATGTCAGTAGTGCCCTAAAGGAAACCTTGTAGAAGGTCGACGAAGTATGTCAGTAGTGCCCTAATGGAAACCTTGTAGAAGTTCGACGAAGAATGTTAGTAGTGATCAAAAGGAAACCTTGTATAAGGTTGTCAAAGTATGTCAGTAGTGCCCTAAAGGAAACCTTGTAGAAGGTTGGCAAAGTATGCCAATAGTGCCCTAAATGAAACCTTGTAGAAGGTCGACGAAGTATGTCAGTAGTGCCCTAAAGGAAACCTTGTAGAAGATTGGCAAAGTATGTCAATAGTGCCCTAAAGGAAACCTTGTAGAAGGTCGACGAAGTATGTCAGTAGTGATCTAAAGGAAACCTTGTATAAGGTTGTCAAAGTATGTCAGTAGTGATCTAAAGGAAACCTTGTAGAAGGTTGTCAAAGTATGTCAGTAGTGATCTAAAGGAAACCTTGTAGAAGGTTGTTAAAGCATGTCAGTAGTGCCCTAAAGGAAACCTTGTAGAAGGTTGTCAAAGTATGTCAGTAGTGCCCTAAAGGAAACCTTGTAGAAGGTTGACTACGTCTGTCAGTAGTGACCTGAAGGAAACCTAGAAGAAGGTGTTCAAAGTTTGTCAGTGGTGTCAAAAGGACCCCTAGGAGAAGGTGTTCAAAGTTTGTCAGTGGTGTCCAAAGGACCCATAGAAGAAGCTGTTCAACGTTTGTCAGTTGTGTCTAAAGGACCCCTAGGAGAAGGTATTCAAAGTTTGTCAGTGGTGTCTAAGGGACCCCTAGGAGAAGGAGCTCAAAGTTTGTCAGTGGTGTCTAAAAGACCCCTAGGAGAAGGAGCTCAAAGTTTGTCAGTGGTGTCTAAAAGACCCCTAGGAGAAGGAGCTCAAAGTTTGTCAGTGGTGTTCAAAGGACCCCTAGGATAAGGTGTTCAAAGTTTGTCAATCGTGTCCAAAGGACCCCTAGGAGAAGGTGTTCAAAGTTTGTCAGTGGTGTCCAAAGGACCCATAGGAGAAGCTGTTCAAAGTTTGTCAGTGGTGTCCAAAGGACACCTAGGAGAAGGTGTTCAAAGCTTGTCAGTGGTGTCCAAAGGACACCTATGAGAAGGTGTTCAAAGTTTGTCAATGGTGTCCAAAGGACCCATAGGAGAAGGTGTTCAAAGTTTGTCAGTGGTGTCCAAAGGAAACCTAGGAGAAGGTGTTCAAAGTTTGTCAGTGGTGTCCAAAGGACACCTAGGAGAAGGTGTTCAAAGTTTGTCAGTGGTGTCCAAAGGACCCCTAGGAGAAGGTGTTCAAAGTTTGTCAGTGGTGTCCAAAGGACACCTAGGAGAAGGTGTTCAAAGCTTGTCAGTGGTGCCCAAAGGACACCTAGGAGAAGGTGTTCAAAGTTTGTCAGTGGTGTCCAAAGGACCCCTAGGAGAAGGTGTTCAAAGTTTGTCAGTGGTGCCCAAAGGACACCTAGGAGAAGCTGTTCAAAGTTTGTCAGTGGTGTCTAAAGGACCCATAGGAGAAGCTGTTCAAAGTATGTCAGTGGTGTCCAAAGGACACCTAGGAGAAGGTGTTCAAAGTTTGTCAGTGGTGTCCAAAGGACCTATAGGAGAAGCTGTTCAAAGTTTGTCAGTGGTGTCCAAAGGACACCTAGGAGAAGCTGTTCAAAGTTTGTCAGTGGTGTCCAAAGGACACCTAGGAGAAGGTGTTCAAAGTTTGTCAGTGGTGCCCAAAGGAACAATAGGAGAAGGAGCTCAAAGTATGTCAGTGGTGTTAAGTGGCCCCTAGGAGAAGGAGCTCAAAGTTTGTCAGTGGTGTCCAAAGGACACCTAGGAGAAGCTGTTCAAAGTTTGTCAGTGGTGTCCAAAGGACACCTAGGAGAAGGTGTTCAAAGTTTGTCAGTGGTGCCCAAAGGAACAATAGGAGAAGGTGCTCAAAGTATGTCAGTGGTGTTAAGTGACCCCTAGGAGAAGGAGCTCAAAGTTTGTCAGTGGTGTCTAAGGGACCCCTAGGAGAAGGAGCTCAAAGTATGTCAGTGGTGTTAAGTGACCCCTAGGAGAAGGAGCTCAAAGTTTGTCAGTGGTGTCTAAGGGACCCCTAGGAGAAGGAGCTCAAAGTTTCTCAGTGGTGTCTAAAGGACCCCTTGGAGAAGATGTTCAAAGCTTGTCAGTGATGTCCAAAGGACCCCTAGGAAAATGTGTCAAAGCTTGTCAGTGGTGTCCAAAGGACCCCTAGGAGAAGGTGTTCAATGCTTGTCAGTGATGTCCAAAGGACCCCTAGGAAAATGTGTCAAAGCTTGTCAGTGGTGTCCAAAGGACCCCTAGGAGAAGGTGTTCAAAGTTTGTCAGTTGTGTCCAAAGGACCCCTAGGAGAAGGGGTTCAAAGTTTGTCAATGGTGTCCAAAAGACCCCTAGAAGAAGGTTGACGAAGTTTGTCAATGATGCCATAAATGACCCCTAGCAGATGGTCCACGAAGTCTGTCGGAAATGTCCTAAAGGACCTCTAGGAGAAAGATGACGCAGTTTATCTGTGATGCAAAAAAGGACTCATATGAGAAGCCTCTGGATTTTTATTTCAGGAAACAAATAATAATAAATGAATATTATTATAGAGGGGAACTTCCGAGGCGATAATCAGTGAATCAATTCAGAGGAAGAGGTATGTTTACAGCACTCGGAAAAATGACAAATAATCAACAACAGAAAAAAATATGGACCAAAGCAGGATCGAACCCTGAACTCAGTGGCACAGCGGCTTTCCACGAAAAGCCAAACGCTAGGGAACACTGCCACTCCAACTGAGTGCATTGTATTTGACGACCCCCGATAGAAAAAATCCTTTCTGTCTACCACGGGTTTCGAACACCGGACGACGGTTTTTCAGCCAGCGAAACAGTGGATTTCGCCACACGACCACATACTCCTCCTTAAGCTTACTTATCTGCTATGAACTGTCAATATCTAGAACGAATCACAACTTATCTGCTATGAACTGTCAATATCTAGAACGAATCATAACTTATCTGCTATGAACTGTCAATATCTAGAACGAATCACAACTTATCTGCTATGGGGGACTGGTTGGTCTCGAGGCAAGACGCCGGCCTCGAAACAGAGAGGTTGTGGGTTCAAATCCCAGCTGCACCAGTTGTGATTTTAATTTATGATTTCTCTCTGCGGCAACCACCCCTGGTCTCAGCAGCGAGGCCCGGCTTGAAACGTCAGTTACTCATCGACGGAAAAAATATAAGTACCTCCGAAGACGGAGTTATCTGCCTGTGCGGAGAGGGATCCCTGTGCACACGGCTGCCAGGAAAAAACGGATTAACACGCAAAATTCCTTTCCTAGTATCTAGGGACTTCGTCAGAGGTCAAAGATGGCGAACGAAAAAAAAAATCTGCTATGAACTGTCAATAACTGGAACGAATCACAGCTTATCTGCTATGAACTGTCAATAACTGGAACGAATCACAACTTATCTGCTATGAACTGTCAATAACTGGAACGAATCACAGCTTATCTGCTATGAACTGTCAATAACTGGAACGAATCACAGCGTATCTGCTATGAACTGTCAATAACTGGAACGAATCACAACTTATCTGCTATGAACTGTCAATAACTGGAACGAATCACAGCGTATCTGCTATGAACTGTCAATAACTGGAACGAATCACAACTTATCTGCTATGAACTGTCAATAACTGGAACGAATCACAGCTTATCTGCTATGAACTGTCAATAACTGGAACGAATCACAACTTATCTGCTATGAACTGTCAATAACTGGAACGAATCACAGCTTATCTGCTATGAACTGTCAATAACTGGAACGAATCACAACATATCTGCTATGAACTGTCAATAACTGGAACGAATCACAGTTTATCTGCTATGAACTGTCAATAACTGGAACGAATCACAGCTTATCTGCTATGAACTGTCAATAACTGGAACGAATCACAACTTATCTGCTATGAACTGTCAATAAATTCATCACGATCACACTTTAACTAGTCCAATCCAGAAATAGAGCAAAAAACACGTCACGAAGGATACACGTGTCTCTACTTATTTGAAAAATGGCAGCCAAACTATTGGCTGCTGACTGCAGCGGGTCGTACAACCCGCAGGGAAGTCTTTTAATTGCATTATTCTAATGACAACACAAGTTGCTAGTTAGTTGAGATTGTCAGGGGAAGCAGATTTACCCGGGACCATGCTGTGAGACGTCCCGTCGCGATGAAGCTGGGCTGGCGGCCAGTAGGCCAAGTTACCTGTGACACAACGTTACAAGCTGTTACATAGCAACCAAACAAGCTGAAAATAAATTGCAAAATTATTTTTTTTTTGGGTAACGTGGGGGGGGGGGGGGGGGGGGGGGGGGGGGGGGGGGGGGAGAGAGAGAGAGATACAGATTAAGTATAGAATGCTGAGGAAATGAACATAGCCAACAAACGACCTTCAAAGAAAGTTCATGGCCAATTTCCTTTTCTTGGAAATGCTTTCTCCGCAGCCTTGGTAATCGCGTGTAGAATATGGGTATTAGTGTCCATATTTTTTACGGACCAGCAGTACAATTTTTTAGTGATGTAGACGGCACAACATCAAGTCGCCCTTACTAGTAAGAAAAAACTTCTGATGCCCATTTTTAGAGGCTGGCGAACTTCTAAATCCTGTTAGCCCGAAAAAAAAAAAAATAGCCGGTACTGGGAATCAAACCCAGGTCGTTTGCTCTTCTATCTCTCCAATGTGGCCGGTATTACGCCCATGATGCTTTATTTTCCAGAAAAAAATCCAGTACCCATTAAAGGCTTGGTGAACCTAAGCCGTCGGTTGGGATCGAACCCTACCTCTTGTCCTTTGTAGTCCAGTTCACTAACCACTGAGCTATCGCGGCTCAAGTTTGATTAATGTTTTTTTTTCCCGTTAAATCAACTATTTTAGCGTCATGAATGTCTCTTATCTATTCTGTTAAATCAACTATTTAATGTCGTGAATATCTCTTATCTATTCTGTTAAATCAACTATTTAATGTCGTGAATATCTCTTATCTATTCTGTTAAAGCAACTATTTTAGTGTCGTGAATGTCTCTTATCTATTCTGTTAAAGCAACTATTTTAGTGTCGTGAATGTCTCTTATCTATTCTGTTAAAACAACTATTTTAGTGTCGTGAATGTCTCTTATCTATGTTGTTCGGACACACAAGTATGACGTCATGAATGTCTCTTATCTATGTTGTTCGGACACACAAGTATGACGTCATGAATGTATCTTATCTATTCTGTCAGGACAACACTTGTGACGTCATTAATTTCTCTTATCTATTCTGTTTAGATGACTATTTTGGTGTCATAAATTTCTCTTATCTACTCTGCTCAAACAAGTATTGGCGAAGTTTTTCTTTAAGAATAAAGTCAACTCTTTCTTCTTGAAGATCACATTATTTGTGCTGTAGAAATAAATCCTTTTCGTCATCAATAGTTGTTTCCCTTGGCAAGTGATAACGGCAGGGATACATCACAGGGAGACATTGCAGGGATACATCACAGGGAGACATTGCGGGAAGACATCACAGGAACACATCGCAGGAAGACATCGCAGGGAGACATCACAAGGAGACATCACAGGAAAACATTATAGGGAGACATCGTAGGGAGACATCGCAGGGAGACATTGCAGGAAGACATCGCAGGAAGACATCACAAGGAGACATCGCAGGAAGACATCGGAGGGAGACATCGGAGGAAGATATCACAGGGAGACATCACAGGAAGACATCGCAGGGAGACAATACAGGAAGACAACTTAAGGAGACATCGTATGGAGACATCACAAGGGGACATCGTAGGGAGACATCACAGGGAGACATCGCAGGAAGACATCACAAGGAAACATCACAGGAAGACATCGCAGGGAGACATCACAGGAAGATATCACAGGGAGATATCGCAGGAACACATCGCAGGGAGACATCGCAGGAAGACATCGCAGGAACACATCACAGGAAGACATCGCAGGAAGACATCGCAGGAGATATCACAGGAAGACATCGCAGGAAGACATCGCAGGAATACATCGCAGGAAGACATCGCAGGAAGACATCGCAGGAAGACATCGCAGGAGATATCACAGGGAGACATCACAGGGAGACATCGTAGGAAGACATCGCAGGAAGACATCACATGAAGACATCGCAGGAAGACATCGCAGGAGATATCACAGGGAGACATCACAGGGAGACATCGCAGGAACACATCGCAGGGAGACATCGCAGGAAGACATCGCAGGAAGACATCACAGGAAGACATCGCAGGAAGACATCGCAGGAGATATCATAGGGAGACATCACAGGGAGACATCGTAGGAAGACATCGCAGGGAGATATAGCACAGGGAGATATCGCAGGAACACATCGCAGGGAGACATCGCAGGAAGACATCGCAGGAAGACATCGCAGGAACACATCACAGGAAGACATCACAGGAAGACATCGCAGGAGATATCACACAGAGAGATATCGCAGGAACACATCACAGGAAGACATCACAGGAGATATCACACAGGGAGATATCGCAGGAACACATCACAGGAACACATCGCAGGAGATATCACACAGGGAGATATCGCAGGAACACATCACAGGAACACATCACAGGAACACTCAATCGCAGGAAAACATCGCAGGAACACATCACAGGAACACTCAATCGCAGGAACACATCGCAGGAACACATCGCAGGAACACATCACAGGAACACTCAATCGCAGGAAAACATCGCAGGAAGACATCGCAGGGAGACATCACAGGAAAACATCACAGGAAGACATCACAGGAAGCATTATAACATCTCAAATCAGTTAACGAGGATACCACAAAACTTTTCAAAGAGAGGCCTTCATGAGATGAGCGCGCTGCTTAGGTCATGTTCTTAAAATGTCTAGCGCAGTTGTACCGAAAGTAGAACCTGGGCGGAATCTTTTCTTTCTTTCTGTATTTCATTGGATGACTACTACAGGAATTAATTAACCTCTTTGATGTCCGCTCTTAGAAGGACGTTAAGTGGGTGTAGATACGCTGTGTTTTCAAGTTTGCAGTAGAACTGTGATATTTGCGCCTTTCGGCCCAGCAGGTCCGTTTTCAGCATGTTATTTTTGAGAACCGGCTGTCTTATTGCTTTGATCCCTACTCGCTTGGCCAGACTAGATCGGTTAGTCTTGTTTTTGGAGGCACCGCGAAGAGGTGGGTAGGGTCAGGATGGTTCTGGTTCACCGATGCTCGCGCAACACATCAGCTGTAGGTCGCTGGCAACTTCCAGCTCTGCTGATGTGACGATGCAGGGGATGACAGTGACTAGGGCATTCATCTGGTTAGAGTCACAAGACTACGCCCACGCCTGTATACTGAGTGATTCGATGAGCATGATAAGAAAAGTGGGGGCGGGATGTGTACGTATGCAATGGGTAGATTCATTGCAGAAGTCAAAAATATGTAAGATCACCTTTGTCTACGTCATAGGACATGTGAGATTACGGGGAAATGAAAGAGCGGACGGGTTGGCTAGCTGCGCTATTGTTGAGGACGGTCAACCAATGGATTGAGCGGACATCATCAATGCCCTCCGGGAAGTGGAATAGACATAGAACCTCGACAACCATGAGTCCCCGTCACTCCTTCGGATGAAAGAGATGGGAGTTAAGATGGGCACAGCCAGAAACGATAAACTTAGTGGCCGTGTAAGAAGACTTATCAACCAACACAGAACTGGAGTCGTCAGTCGCTGGACACTGAGGGAATTGCTGAGAGGGGATCTGAGCACCTATGGGCATGTTCGGAGTGCAATGATAATGACCCGCAAATAACTCAATAATTCATTTATACATCTGCTGCCGTTAGGCCCCTTTTGCCTCCGGGGAACTCAAGAGGAAGACCAATAAAGACTTGGCGACGAAAGGCTGATAGAGATCTGAAGGAAAACAGCTTTACGTGAGTTGGGCTTGAAAGTTGGCTCAAGACAGGGGCCTGTGCCATCAATCAGAGGTTGTTAGATGTCACCGACGATCAGAGCATACCTATCAGAGGATGTAAGGTGTCACCGACGATCAGAGCATACCTATCAGAGGATGTAAGGTGTCACCGACGATCAGAGCATGCCTATCAGAGGATGTAAGGTGTCACCGACGATCAGAGCATGCCTATCACAGGATGTAAGGTGTCACAGACGATCAGAGCATGACTATCAGAGGGTGTAAGATGTCACCGACGATCAGAGCATGACTATCAGAGGATGTAAGATGTCACAGACGATCAGAGCATGACTATCAGAGGGTGTAAGACGTTACTGACGATCAGAGCATAACTTTCAGAGAGTGTAAAATGTTACAGACGATCAGAGCATAACTTTCAGAGAATGTAAGATGACACAGACGATCAGAGCATGACTATCAGAGAGTGTAAGATGTTACAGACGATCAGAGCATAACTTTCAGAGAATGTAAGATGACACAGACGATCAGAGCATGACTATCGGAGAGTGTAAGATGTTACAGACGATCAGAGCATAACTTTCAGAGAATGTTAGATGTTACAGACGATCAGAGCATGACTATCAGAGAGGTCACATCTCAGGAAGAGCAATGAAAGACTTCAGAGTAGCATGGAATAGGAGTCAAGTTCCAATATGGAGACAAGCGGCTAAAGCGCGTTGTCAAATGTTTTCCTTTGTTACAAAATATACATCTCATCACTGGTGAAGTACAATTTGTTGCAACACATATTTATATCATAGCCAACCTTATGTCAGGGAGCCGCGATAGCACAGTGGTTAGTGAAGTGGACTACAAAGGACAAGAGGTAGGGTTCGATCCCAACCGACGGCTCCGGTTCACCCAGCCTTTATTGAGTACCGGATTTTTTTATTTTTATTTTTTTTTTGGGGAGGGGGGGGAGTAAAGCGGCACGGGCGTAATACCGACCACATTACCCCAAAAATCATGTGCCGAAGATCTGTAAAATTTATAGTCACTAACACCATATTCCGTATACGTCACTTGGTGTGACGGGGGTACTTTACTTTTTTTTTACAACCTTAAGTCACAATTTTTTAACTCTTGTCAGAAAATGATGAAATATTTGTTTCTTCTTCGAGATCATAAACATTTCGTGTTCTTTGCTTGGGTACAATTTATGATTTTTATGATTTTTACAGACAATATTTAAACACGCTGCAAATTTACCTTAATTATGTGGAAGTTCGTTCAAGATTTTCTTAGAAGAAACATGAAATGCTCATTTTGAACCGCCTGGTTGTTGCTACAGCAATACAGACTGTAAAACTCGTAAATAGAAACCAAGCAAGGGTTACGGTTTGTTTTTAAATGTCGAAAAAGCACAAGTCTTTCCTGATTACCTGACAGGAGAGACACAATTGTGACAAAGGGTTGACCATGATAGAAATATTTATTTTCAACCATTTTTACTTCACCGATCATCATCAAGTACCGGGCCTGCTGGCGAAGGTGATCATGTCTCTCCACAATTTTCGATCTCGACAGTTATTTATCATTTCTGTTGTTGGCCTTCTGCCAAGCCATTCTCTTAAGCTGTCTGGTATTTTTTCTCTTTGCTTTTCTCTGTCTCTTCGTCTCTCAATTTTTCCAGTTGTTACAATATATTCCAGCTGTTCTCTTCTCATTACATGGCCAAAAATTGATGATTGTTTCTTCCTAATATTGGAAATTAGCTCTCTTTTTGCTTTGGTCTCTTTCAGAACGTTTTCATTACTCTTCTTAGCTGTCCGTGGTCTTCTCAACATTCTTCTGTAAAATCACATTTCTACAGACTCCAGTGATTTTATTTTTTGTTGTCCTATTGTCCATGATTCACATCAATATGTTAAGACTGACTCTACATAACATTTAAGAACTCTTTTTCTTCTTTCGATTGTCAAAAATAGATTGCATAGTAGCTTCCTTATTTTTTGGAAAGCTGCTTTTGCCTGAGCCATTCTGCAACTCACCTCTGTTGTACATCTACCATCTCACCTCTGTTGTACATCTACCATCTCACCTCTGTTGTACATATTCCGCCTGAGGTTAACACAGTTCCCAAATATTTAAATTAAAGCTTTAATATTGTTACTTCACCAATGCTGAGATAAAAAGAATAGAAATGGCGAAAAGTAATTTTATTGTCATGAAAAAACTACTAACATCAAAACAAATAACACGAGGGCTAAAACTAAGAATAACAAAATGTTGTATCTTCTCAACATTCCTGTATGGTGCAGGAACATGGACATTAGACAAGAAAACTGAACAGAGAATTGAAGCTTTTGAAATGTGGATTTATAGAAGAATAGGTATAATTGGATGGAAAGAAAAGAAAAGAAACGATAAAGTATTGAAACAACTAAAAATGAAAAGAGAACTACTAAGCACAATTCAAACAAGACAAATGCAATTTTTGGGGCATGTTAAAAGATACAGCAGATAACTAAAAGTAATCTTGAAAGGGAAAATACAAGGCAAATGAGGCAGAGGCAGACCAAGACTAACATGGACGAGTAACATCAAAAGATTGACA
Organism: Megaustenia siamemsis; assembly: GCA_032433765.1. Classification (NCBI taxonomy): domain Eukaryota; kingdom Metazoa; phylum Mollusca; class Gastropoda; order Stylommatophora; family Ariophantidae; genus Megaustenia; species Megaustenia siamemsis. Next base: position 20,583,664 of record JAVIAB010000025.1, on the reverse strand, counting down.
AGTCAGCCTATGACAACCTGCACCATCAAATCAAGAGACAGAGTAGAATGGTGCTCCATGGTAGCCGACCTTCGATGTGGAGACGGCACTCGATGATGATGATGATGAATGCTGAGATAGATAATGTCTTCAAATAATGGCAAACATTTGTGAACTAGCTCTAGATGTGAACTAGCTCTAGATGATCATAATGACCCTATGGCAAGTGTAATTTTTTTGGAGAAAGTTGGATCAGAAGAGAGTTTGTTTCTGTTGAGAAAAAGTTTGGAAATTAACATTAAAGAATAGACAGGCGTCCCCAAAGATTGCCTTAAGATACAAGAAGACGGTTGACGAAGTCTGTCACTGGTACCTCAACAGCCTTCATGGTTTCGGAATGAAGAAGTAGAAGAAACAATGTAACAATGTAACAAGTGATATAATATGGCAGAGTCTGTGGAAACTTGTTCAAGTCATTTTACTTCTAAAATGATTATCAACATGTTAATGTTACTTATAATATAAATTAGTCCGGCTTGTTGCAGGCGCTACTGAGCTAAGTGCTCTGTGTACACCGTGAGCTGTGTGTCTCATCAGTTTTGATCATGTTTCGATATTCCAATTGCTTTCGATGAATGATGATATCGTATGACAGGGAACAGTTGGCTGTGTTCACTTTCTGCGCGGTTTCGCCTTATGTCTTTTGGCGTGTGCTGAGACTGGGGGCTACAGTTACCTTTCTTTGTTTGAGAGATGAGATTCGGATGATTACCCTGGCACGTGCGGTTGAGCAATTATGGATTTTAATTCGTTTGCAGTGATACCGAGGCCTTCCATAACCAAGTAACCAAATATAAATAATCTAAGCTATGCTGATGATACAGTCTTAATCGCTAAGAGTGAAAATGAGTTACTGGGAATGTTGGACATTATAGTGAAAGAAAGCAAAAATAAAGGACTCAGCCTTAATAGCAAAAAAACAGAAGTGATGGTAACAACAGAGAAAAAGACATCAACTCTGTGCACAATAAAGACAAGTGGAACAATATTAAAACAGGTAAATGAATTTAAATATTTGGGAAATTTATTAACCTCAGATGGTAGGTGTACAAAAGAGATGAGATGCAGAATGGCTCGGGCAAAAGCAGCATTCAAAAAAATGAGGAAAATACTATGCAATCCATTTTTGACAATAGAAACAAGAGAAAGAGTTCTTAAATATTATATAGTTCTTATATATTATGTAGAATCAGTTTTAACACATGGATGTGAATCGTGGACAATAGGACAACAGACAAGAAAATCACTGGAGTCTGTAGAAATGTGGTTTTACAGAAGAATGTTGAGAATACCATGGACAGCTAAAAAGTGTAATGAAAACGCTCTGAAAGAGGCCAAAACAAAAAGAGAGTTAATTTCCAATATTAGGAAGAAACAAACATCATTTTTTGGCCATGTAACGAGAAGAGAACAGCTGGAATATATTGTAACAACTGAGAAAATTGAGGGACGAAGAGATAGAGGGAAGCAAAGAGAAAAGATAGCAGACAGCTTAAGAGAATGGCTTGGCAGAAGGTCAACAACAGAAATGATAAATAACTGTCGGGATTGAAAGTTGTGGAGAGACATGATCACCTACGCCAGCTGGCTTGGTACTAGATGATGATGATGAATGTTACTATGTAACTTTACGTGTCCAATATGTTACAGTTTTCTTGGTAAACTGAACCAGTCAGATGCAAGCACAACATGTGAGGACGCTTAAGAAGTTTGTCAGGAACAAATATATGAGCCAACGAGTACGGAACACAAAGGCTACTAGAAAATCGATGTCTAGCTACTATCAGCTAGGCAGGGAAGATGAAGTAACAGTTTGTAGGCACCGAGCAGGCGGTAACAGATTGAAGTTTAGTTATTTCAAGAGCTGGACTATAGTGGCCTCTGATAAATGTAGGCTCCGAGCAGGTGATAACAGATTAAAGTTTAGTTATTTCAAGAGCTGGACTATAATGGCCTCTGATAAATGTAGGCTCCGAGCAGGCGGTAACATACTGAAGTTTAGTTATTTCAAGAGCTGGACTATAATGCCCTCTGATAAATGTAGGCTCCGAGCAGGCGGTAACAGATTAAAGTTTAGTTATTTCAAGAGCTGGACTATAATGGCCTCTGATAAATGTAGGCTCCGAGCAGGTGATAACAGATTAAAGTTTAGTTATTTCAAGAGCTGGACTATAATGGCCTCTGATAAATGTAGGCTCCGAGCAGGCGGTAACAGATTGAAGTTTAGTTATTTCAAGAGCTGGACTATTATGGCCTCTGATAAATGTGACTGGCACATGCAAAATGACAGCTGCTACAGAAGTGTACATTTGATTAACGGAAAAAAAACAGCTTTTGTGGCCATCACCATCAATCTGGACAAACTCTGTGGGTGTGTCGCCAACCCTGAGCTAACCAATGATGTCTTTGAACTTATTAAGGTCGAAGTGGGGAACAGATGGCTGTGTTCACCCTCTGTGCGGTTTCACATTATGTATTTTGGCGTGTGCTGAGACTGCTTTGATGGTTTTTTGTTTTTAAAGGACCCCGTCCCGCCAAGTGGCGTATAGGGAATATGATGTTAGTGACCATACATTTTACAGACCTTCGGCACATGATTTCTGGGGTAATGTGGTCGGTATTACGCCCGTGCCGCTTTGCTTTCCCAGAAAAAATCAGGTACCCATTTAAGGCTGGGTGAACCCGAAAGCCATCGGTTGTGATCGAACCCTACCTCTTGTCCTTTGTAGTCCAGTTCACTAACCACTGAGCTATCGCGGCTCCCTGTGATGGGGGTTGCAGTTACCTTTCTTTGTTTGGGAGATGAGATATTAATTCGGATGATTCCACTGGCACGGGCGGTTGAGCAATTATGGATTTTAATTCGTTTGCAGTGATACCAGGGCCCTCCATTACCATGACCATAAGGTCGAAGTCTACAAGTGTGACCATCGTCGGCACCATACCATGACAAGATGTATGAAAGTGTCACCAACCTTGAGCTGACCAATGCTGTCTTTGAACTTAATAAGATTAAAGTCTGAAAGTGTGACTATCGTCGGCACCATACCTTGGCAAGATGTATGAAAGTGTCACCAACCTTGAGCTGACCAATGCTGTCTTTTGAACTTAATAAGATTAAAGTCTGAAAGTGTGACTATCGTCGGCACCATACCTTGGCAAGATGTATGAAAGTGTTACCAACCTTGAGCTGACCAATGCTGTCTTTTAAACTTAATAAGATTAAAGTCTGAAAGTGTGACCATCGTCGGCACCATACCTTGGCAAGATGTATGAAAGTGTCACCAACCTTGAGCTGACCAATGCTGTCTTTGAACTTAATAAGATTAAAGTCTGAAAGTATGACCATCGTCGGCACCATACCTTGACAAGGTGTATGAAAGTGTCACCAACCTTGAGCTGACCAATACTGTCTTTGAACTTAATAAGATTAAAGTCTGAAAGTGTGACCATCGTCGGCACCATACCTTGGCAAGATGTATGAAAGTGTCACCAACCTTGAGCTGACCAATGCTGTCTTTGAACTTAATAAGATTAAAGACTGAAAGTGTGACCATCGTCGGCACCATACCTTGGCAAGATGTATGGACATGTAACCCAGTTTGCTGATTGATGTTTGTTTTTGAACTTATCAAGACTGATGGCTGCAGCAGATTGACAGACAGACCTGCTGCCGGAGTGGATGCAGCTCTTGGATGGCTCTACATTGAGCGCACGGGGGAGCACAAGCGGTAGGGTCGGCGCACCATCAGCCGACCAAGACCTAGCATTTCTACCTCCTCGCGGTCTCCCCTGGTAACAGTGCTTCAAAACAGATGGTTAATAGAAGCTAGGATCGCCGTGTTCTCCGTAGTGGTGGCTGTTACTAATATAGAGGAACCAGTATTTCAGTACCTCTGGGCTGGACTAGTAGTTTCCCAGCATAGCCTGGGACAGACGAACTCCAACCTCTCCAGTAAGAGCCGGGAATGTCAAGAAAGCAATTACAACCCGCCACATCTAATCGAGTCAAAGAGCAGCAGCTCGTATCAACTCGTGACAATCAGTCAATCAATCAATCAGTCAATCAACATTGAGCGCGTTAACCTGTGTGTACTGTCCAGGGCACGCTGGTGTACACGGTAATGAAATAGCCGATAAGGTCGGTGGTAGCTCTGACACTGACTGCGGCTTGACTCTGGACAAAGAGGACATTACCAAGTTTGTTCTTCATTCCTTAAGAGACAAGAAGGAGAATGGATTGGATAATGATGTATAAGTAGTAGTAGCCGTGGTTTATGCTCCTGGTTTTTTAGTTGACCAAAGAATAGGGTATACCCTACGAAGTCCAGTACCCTATGAGTACAGGAGTTATATAGAGACTACGGCAAGCCGCGGCAAGCTGCGGCAAGCTGCGCCAAGCCAGAGTGATGCAATGATATATATGTATAGTGCATGAAGGGGTTGGTGGTTGAGGGATAATTGAGTCATGAGTGATGGACATCAGTTTTTCCCGCCAAAGTGACTTCCAATAGGAACTAGTGTGTGTGTATGTTGTCCGGCTATAGACCACGCCCACTCCGGAAGTGAAACTACCATATTAGGGAGTAGTGATACGTTAGTTATTTCATAGTTATGGTGAGTATATATACATATAATAGTAATAAGTTAATAGTTATTATATCTACGTGGACGTAAATGGGCCCCGTATTTAAGATATGGACCGTAAGTAGATATATATATATATACATATATATATTGGCAAATCTTGCTGGCGGTATTAACGAACAGTCATTTTCTCCTACCGTGGGACATAATGACCCAATCAATTCTGTTCGCGCGTGAGGTTATTGATTATTGTCTCCAGCGCGAAACGCAGCAAGTTGTGTAAACTAATGAGCGATCTGTCTCGGTACGCGGTTAGCAGACAATAAGACATAGGTTAACAACAATACTTATGGTCTCGATACGCGTATCGTGTTATCAAATAAGGTTCGTAAGTTATAAAATAACGACATAAAGCTACCTCGCGACAGTCGTAGGTATGGATCCAACCTGGAATCATCCGTTTACGGCGCTAGTCGCAGGACCGACGGGATGCGGAAAAAGTGTGTTTGTTAGGAGATTTATCGACCACGTGTCAGAAATGGTCAGACCCGCTCCGGAGGAAATAATCTACTGTTACGGCGAGTGGCAATCGATGTACGATACGATGAAGGGTGTTCAGTTTAACGAAGGGCTACCCGACATGGACCAATGGCGAGGAGATAGGACACGTCTGTTGGTCATAGACGATCTGATGAACGAAACCGACGATAGGGTCACGAAACTATTTACCAAGGGAAGTCATCATAGAAATATAAGCGTCGTGTATATAGTACAGAATCTCTTTAGCAAAAACAAGGAACAGCGGACGATAAGTCTCAACAGTCATTACATAGTTATGTTTAAAAACCCGAGAGACGGGTCTCAGATTACGAATCTGGCCAAACAAATGTACCCGGGGCGCGTGTCGTACGTGCAAGAAAGTTTTAAAGACGCGACATCGGCTCCACACGGGTATTTATTAATTGACCTTCGGCAAGAGACGCCGGATCATCTAAGGCTCCGAACCAATATTTTTCCTAAAGAACAGCAGGTAGTCTACATCCCAAAATAAGGAACATGGGCGAATCGGTCAAAAGACACGGAGAGATGTTGCGTTTTCTGTGCTCGGCTAAACCACCAGCTGTAAAGGCCGCGATGAAAACAGCGTCGCCTGATCTCATAAGAACTCTGTGCGAATGTTGCCACAACGTGTTAAAAGGTAACGTTCGGCTCACGCCGGCTCAGAAGAGACGGTTGCAGCGCCATAAACACGACCTGAGGATTCTCGCACGAAAAAAGACGACCGTGAAAAAGAGAAAACAGATTCTACAAAAGGGTGGTTTTATCGGCGCTCTGATTAAACCAGTTCTGGGTATCCTGAGCGGTATTCTGGGCATGTGAACGATGGCCAAGAAAATGATTTTGATCGATCCTCGACTGGTAGAGTCTGTAAATCACCACCAAGTCGCGTATACGCCACCCGAGTCACTAAAAGACACCCTAGGAGATCTGGATACGCAAATGCAACGAGTCCTGGAAAGAGAGGACATATCACCACGCGACAAAGCCAGAATGTATCAGCAGACATTGCAACGGTATCTGCAACGTCTCGATCAGTACAGACACAAACCTCTAGGTGTAGTGGACATTAAACAGGCACCCCCATCCCCCGACGCGCCTACAACACCACCAACTGCGGTACTTAAAGATGAAGTCGACGAAAAAATTCCTCAGTCAGCGCCAAGCGCGCCTAGGCCGAAAACGAAAACGGTCACTCACAAAGAAGTTGTGGGCACGTACAGGCTCAGAAAAATAAGAAAAAGTAAAATTCCAAAACCAAACTGGGAGTCATGGCCAAACGAGTAGATAAGATGTTAAGAAGCCATTACTACGATCCGAATCGACCGGGTGCCTACGGGGGTGTGGGTGGTTTACAGCGTAGTACAAAACTAAGCTCTGCAAAAATTAAAGAATGGCTGAGTCTACAGGATGCTTATACTCTACACAAACCCATTGTTAGAAAATTTAAGAGACGACCCATCATCGTGGGTGGTATGAACCATCAGTTCCAGGCTGATCTGATCGATCTGAGACAATTAAGAAGATACAACGACGCGTTCTCGTATCTCGTTACGTGTATCGACGTTTTTGCAAAGTATGCTTGGGCAGTTCCGATACGGGCGAAAACTGCAAAAAATCTAGTGGAGGCCGTGAGCGAAATATTTGCCGAGCGCAAACCGATAAATCTTCAAACGGACAAAGGATCCGAATTCGTCAACAAAACTTTCCTAAAGTTTCTCAAGGAAAATGGAGTCCATTTCTTCACTACGGAGAACGAGGATATAAAAGCAGCGATCGTAGAACGATTTAACCGAACGTTAAAAGAGAAAATGTGGAAATTTTTTACGAAAACGAACAAATTGAGATATGTGGATGCGTTACCCGCCTTACTCAGAAACTACAATAATTCGTATCACAGGAGCATTAAAATGGCGCCGGTCCACGTAAATTCGGCCAATCAAGAACAAGTCTGGAACACGTTGTATAATAAACTATCGGGGAGAGACAATAGGCAGTCAGTGGCGATCAATAACCGTTATAAAGAAGGTGATCGAGTTAGGATAGCTCAAGCCAGAGCTAATTTCAAAAAGGGGTATACACCAGCGTGGACGGAAGAACTGTTTACAATCAGTCGTGTAAACAAAAACACTAACCCGGTAACCTACGTTGTGAAAGATGATTCTGGTGAAGAGTTGAAAGGGTCGTTTTATACAGAAGAGCTTCAGAAAGTCGGCGAAAAACGGGTGTATCGAATAGAAGCCATCTTAGAAGAGAGGAAAGTTGGTGGAACAAAACAGTACTTAGTCAAATGGTTCGGTTACACCTCGGCATTTAACACTTGGATTTTGAGCGATCAAGTATCGAGATACAGAGACTGACGAAATGGAGGGGGATGAACACGTGCAAACTTTTCTGAGTGCAGTAGTTGACCGAGAAGAAACGAAGAACGACGAAGGGACCAGTCATGATAGCAGAACCTCTCTCTGGCCTGTTTTCGGTAAACTGCTCCCGCGAATGGAAATCGTTTTTCTCTGTCAAATGATCGTTATATATGCCGTAATCGGCGTGGCTTTATTTAATCTGACGGGTGGAAACGGTGAGGGTCAGGACGGAAAGATTTGGATCGCGCTCCTGAGCAGTTGTCTGGGTTACATGCTTCCAAATCCCAAGTTAGAGACGAGACGATGAAACAAGGAAGATGAGTTTTTACATCACAGCCCCCAGCAACGCTTCGATGCAAATTTATCCTGAAAATAGTCCTGGAAACTTTTTCGTCAAACTCCCTCAAACTATCGAACTGAACGCAAACTACGAAGTCGGTTTGGTCGAGATACAATTTCCAAACACTCATTTCAACGTCCTACCCAGAGATATCTGGATCCGTTACGAAGCCTCCGGTAACACAGCAGTAACAATGGAACTGGCGCCGGGGTTATACAATACAGCGGATAACTTTATCGATGCTTTAAATAAAGTGATTTTGGAAAAAACACCCGGCGTCAATATGAGATTTTTTTATAAAAAAAACGAAAATAAGGCCATCTTTAAAGTCGTTGAACAAGGAGCCTCGGTTACCATAAGCGAGGAATTGAAAAGTATCTTAAGCTTCCCATCGAATCGCGTGACAGACGCTAACGTGGCCCTACACGGCGAGAAAGAAATAGATTTGGAAGCTCAAACTAGAAACGTGTATGTCTATTGCGATCTAGTGTCACCCAGAGTGGTGGGGGATGTTCTGGTACCCTTACTGAGGACAGTTCCTATTTTGGAGAAAACCACCACATCCATATTTCGCATCTACGACAAACCGCACTATGTCCCCCTGAGCAGGTTCTCCTTCGACAGGTTAGAAATTCTTTTAACTAACGACAGGGGAGTTGCGATCCCATTTACATCCGGAACGTCGGTACTGACGTTACATTTCAGAGCGCGGAAGCACTTCGATCTGGTATAATGGTGAGACACACGCCGCTTCATCGAAATGCTAAGTTATACGAAGAGTGTTGCTTTAATCAAGCCGGCCACGGCCTCCCGGTATTTGTCGGAGGTAGAAGTCAGCGAGGTCGCGGTATCGGAAGTTTTTTCGGAGGCATCGGAAGAGCAATTTTACCGTGGCTAAAAACAGGAGGTAAGGCATTACTCAGAGAAGGTGTCGGCACGGGACTACAAGTCGCGCAAGACGCATTGGCGGGAAGAAATATTGGAGAGTCGTTTAAAGAAAGAGCTAAGGAATCCGGTCAGCGTTTAATTCAGGGAGCCATCAGTCATCTGGCCGGTGGCGATACAGGCCAACAAACCGGAAGCGGTAGAAGAAGGAAAAGACGAGCAGCTCCACCTGGGATGCCGGCAAGAAGAATAAAAACGACAAAACGACGCGATCACTCTCATTCCGCGTCCAAGAAGGCTAAGAGGACAAACTATTCGGACATATTCGGTTAAGCGATATGGCGTTAGTGCATCCCAAGTCTTGCGAGTGTTTCCATTCTGGACTAGATTTGTTTAGCGTTCCACCGACTCAGACATCTCTCGATTCTGCCCAGTTTGTAGAAGTTTCCCCCCTGGCCTCTCTGGCATCGGGGGCCCCTATAGAATTTTCCATCAGCGGAAATTCGGACGAATACATCGATTTTTCCAACACGTATCTGCATATGAGAGCAAAAATTACGCTGTCCAACGGTGACAATATACCAAATGATGTTGAAGTTGCGCCTGTGAACTATTTTCTGCACAGTCTAATCTCGCAAGTCGACGTATCTCTCAACGATACTTTGATTTCAGCTTCTGAAAACACCTACCCTTTTCGAGCATACCTAGAAGCCACTCTCAACCATAGCAAGGAATCTAAGAAAAGTTATCTCACGAGCGCGCTCTACTACACCGATACTCCCAAACACGCGGATGACACCCAAGGTGACTCCAATGCGGGTCTTAAAACTCGTCGAAATCTGGCCCGAGGTAGCCATGAGCTGGATATGATAGGGCGACTTCACTCTGATATTTTTGCTCAGGAGCGTTACATGCTAAACAGGGTTGACGTGAAAATTAAGTTGACCCCCTCAAAGGACGTATTTAACATCATAGCTCACGACAAAACTGTCGGTTATAAAAGTGTCATCACCTACGCCGCCCTGTTGGTGAGGAAAGCCTCAGTTAATCCGGCCATTTCGCTGGCTCACGAAAAGGCTCTCTTACGAGGCAATGCGCGATACCCCATGAAGAGAGTTTTGATTAAAACATTTGCCATTCCTAAAGGCATGTTATCTCATTCCCAAGACAACCTTTTCCTGACTCAAACACCAACGCGACTAGTCCTCGGCTTACTGGACTCGGCTGCATTTAATGGAAGTTACGACACCAACCCCTTCAATTTTAAAAACTTTGGCCTTACCTACTTAAACATCACCGTCGCCGGTCATAGTATTTGGGGTAAACCTCTATCTACCGAATTTGACCGCGGTCAGTACGCTCGCGCCTACTTCAAGTCTATGTTGGCGTTGGGTCTTCTGGGAACAGACGCTGGTAACGGAATAGATTATTACGACTTCAAGAACGCCTACACTCTTTTTGCATTCGATCTCAGCCCTGGTCTTTTGAACGCCGAACAATTTGAGCTGGCAAAATCAGGGCCCGTCGTCATCGAGCTCAAATTTGCGACGATCACGCCTAACCCTATACAGGTCCTAGTTTACGCAGAACTGGATTCCGTGCTGGAGATCTCTAAAACGAGACAGATTCTTACAGATTACACAGCGTAAACACTTCGACAATGAATACGAGAGATATTCTCAAAGTACTTATGTCTGACATTTTTGTGAGACGGTGTTCCATTGTTAGCGTAGTGGCTCGCAATCGGTTACCTCGGTATATCGATCCAACTAAAACAGCAGCCTTCGTTATCAATACAGATCCCAGCTATCTACCTGGCTCTCACTGGGTCGCCCTCTACTACAACGCTATGGGGCAGTTTGAGTATTTCGACAGTTTCGGGTTTTCTCCCAGACATACCGAGATCATCGATTTTATCGAGAGGAATTCGAACAGACCTCTCATCTACAACTCGCGTCAGTTACAAGATCTTGTTAGTAACGCGTGTGGACTGTACTCTGTGTATTTTCTACTGATTAAAACACGACGAGGATCAATGCAAAGGGTCTTAATGTCGTTTACCTCATCCACCAGACAACACATAAACGTTCGAATCGTGTATCGACTACTAGCACCGAAGCTTATGGCGCAAAATTTAAAATTTCTAGTGCAATGACGTCAGTGGCTAAAAATATCGCAGACAAGTCTGGACACGAATTTTAGTGTTTAAAAATCCGGACTAAACCGGATCTATAATCTGACCTATGCTATAAAAGTCGCGGGTGAGAAAGCGCCAGTCACACATCGCTCAGTGCTGAGATACAGAAGATGCTGACAAACGTCGAGGCTGCACCAGTTGTCGATGTACCCACTAGCTGGGTCTACGTTACAGCAGATCGTGAAATGGTCAAACCATTGGCTACAGGGCTGAAAGTAGCGTCTGTGTCTTCATACAGAGGGTCGACTATGATCCATATTCGAAAATTTTTCGGGACATCGAATTTAAAATATCCCACCAAGTATGGGATCACGTTGAATCGTTCAGAATTTGAACAGCTCGTGTCTATGCAGGACGAGTTATTGGCCGAGTATGATCGTCTCGAAACCAATGCAATAAAACCAGAAACTCATACATTGAACGAACCCGACATCAGACTAGATCACACACTTCCAGCATCCACGTCGCCGAGTATCGAGCCATATTCCATAAATACTGGCTTTTACATGGCTCCTTTCTACGATACTGACAACTTCGAAAGTAGTCAGCCAATACCAGCACTATCTCCGGGTCATCTTAGAAGAAACGAACAGCTCGTGGCTATGCAGGACGAGTTATTGGCCGAGTGTGCTCGTCTCGAGGCTAATGCAACAACACTACAGCCTCTTCCCTCGAACGCGCCGTCAACCACGGCAGATCATAGACTTCCAGTATCTACATCACCAGGCAACGAACCTTATTCGATAAATAATGGTTCTTACAGGACTCCCGTGTACGATACTGACAACGTTGAAAAGATTCAACCAATAACAACGCTTGTCCCTGGTCATCTTAGAAGAAGAAAGAGGCTGAGGCTGAACATTTAGATGTTGTGTTTTAATGTCGTGTCTAGATGTACTGCATGAGCAGTATCGGTGTTGTGTTGTATCAATAAAATATATATATAAATTACAAAACATGCCTCGTGTTATTTGTCATTTATGTGTACGTATATAATGGATTGTATAGGTGTGAAGGTCATAGATGTTGTAACTCGTTTTTTTTCTGTTTTACACACAGGTATACTAGTAGTACACCAAGGACACTGATAGTATTCATAGTATTCTTACGAGACAGTACCACGTGACATGTATATACAATAAAAAAAAACTGCATACTTTATAATATATTTTAATACAATATAAACGTGACAACGACACAAACATATGTTCATTATCACTGGACATAAAACTATCACAGAAGTATCATTGTATATACATAATATATATATAAATACTCTAGATACCTAACGGGAAAGTCGTCACATTGTCGTTGTGCACACGGCGTTTGATGTAGAAATAAGAGAGAGAATTTCTGTGCTGTGTATATGTATAGACACTCGATTTATATCGTTTAAAACCCACATTTTTCCCTCCCTGCGCCTGTTGTGTCTTGAGAACCTTCATAAATATATCTTTGTCTAGTTTATTGTGATGTTTGCTAAGCCCTTTAGTACTAGTTTTTGAGTAATCTCCAAAACAGTGGTATGTTTTACTACATAACGACACCATCCCATCCCCTTCGTACTCTAACTTAAATAAACCCGGGGTACGTTTATGGTACAATTTTGTTTTTTCGCAGTCTCGACAATCTACCTTAAATTTACCTTTACTCCTAACAAACTCCTCCCGATGAACGCTACAGGTCTCTGAGGGGAACCACTGATCGTACTCGTTATAAAAAGTTTCGAGTAAAGGCGGTCTAACGGCGGCAGCTAAACTAGGTTTACTTAACGCCAAATACAGACTGTCAGTGTCCATTTCACACAACTGAAAGTATGATCTCTCTACGAACCGGTCTAAAAAATCGTAATAAAATTGCAACATCCGTAGCTTGGCGTATTGATATACAAAGTAGCCGATTTGTAGCGGAAGGTCCCACCTCGTCGTCTTTTTTAACATTTCCACCTCGAATATATTCCCTACTCCTAAATCTGTCATATGTTTAAATAGGGGGTCGTTAACGAGCTTGGAAGCGGACTCACCCTCGCAGTACGCGACGTTCGAGTGTTTCGCTTTATCGGTGAGCGTTTTTCCGTACGCCGAATTTCCTAACAACTTCATGGTCTCCCCCGTAATGGACTGCGTCTCATCTACATCCCCTTTTCGTCTGGCGTCGGATACGGTGTCCCCAAATTGTTTGAAACAACTAACAGGGTGGTATTCGATCACTTGGTAGATGTTGGTTACCTCTAGACCGTGATCCAAATACCATTTTAATAAGGGGGTGGCCAAAAGAATTTTCTTCCCGATATAACTACCTATCAGGGTACGTCTAGGGGTCGTCAATAATTTATTTTTCACGGCGTATTCCTTCATAAGCTCTCCTATATCGTCTCTACACACGTCTACGTTTTTAAAGATGGGTGTCATTTCGCTAAAATATTCCTTGAGAGAGTCGGGGACATGAATATCGCATTCTACAAGACCAAACAGCGTTTCGTCTTTAACAGCTTTCAAAATCTGCGCGACGGTTAGTGGTAATTTTTCCTGGGCATACGATGGTTTTGATCTGGGGAGGGCTTGTTTAAGAAACGGAATAATTGTGCTATCGGTTTTCTTTAGCTCTTCCCACTCACATTCCCACATCTCAACCACGTCAACTCCAACGTCATTGGTTAAATATTCGCGAATTTCCCGGGTCTTGTCGTATAGCTCGGACAAGGGTTTTTTGTTTATAGGGTTAACACCTTTGTGTTTTTCAGTGAGGTGACAGATATGACCATGAAACACACAACCATGATACTGCCAGATTTTATTACTCTTTTGACAGAAGCCATCCACTCTAATCCTACGAGGTCCCAGTGGTACCTCACCCCCGTTGTATTGAGTTCGCAACTCAATGTTGTGTTTGTGAGCTACCCACGTCAACCACTCTCTACTCTGCTGATCGTAATAATTAACTTTACGTTGTCTAAACCCGTCCTCAACTTTTCGTATAATTGGAAAGTCAGTGGGCATTTTCTGCATCAACGCCCAGAGATACAGAGCGTTTGCGTCGTAGCCTTTAAGACTCTCTACTACGTATTGAGGATTACCTCTGATTCGAGTCTCGTCCTTCTCGTGGTGGCGATGAAAGATTATGCTCGGGCCACCCACTATATTATCTCTAAGTGTTTTATGAAGCTCTGCCTCGCGTTTACCGCATAACGAAAAGACTACGTTTTTAGGTATGGTGTTGAAGAGGTATCTTAACGTCACACCGGGGACTGAAATGGCGTCCTTAAACATATCTACACCTAAACCGGCGTAAAATTCGATCTGTTTCTCTAATGCGAGTAGGAAGGGCCCGACATCCTTGTTGTTATACCAAACAAGAAGATCTCTGAGAGTGGACATGTTATTGTCCGCCCATATCTTGTTACAATACGCGTACTCTTCGTTTGAAATATTACAGTTTTTAAGCGTCGAAAAGAAGGCCTCGTGAGGGGGGAGAGAGGTTTCGTCTAACTTTTTTAGGTCGGTAATATACTCGTAACAAAATACGCCTTTAGTCTCTTTAATCTTGTACGCCGCCAAGTATTTACTATAAGAGAACCCCGGGGCGAGATAATTTATAATATCTAAGAACTTTAGTCGACTGGTGGAGATGCACATAAAATTATTATTGCGCTTAACGATAAACTTGAAGGGCGAGGTCACCCTTTCTTAGTTTTGTTTTGTTTCGGCTCTTCTTCATCATCTTCTTTTACATCTTCATCATCTTCTTCTTCATCGTCATCATCTTCTTCAACGTCATCTTCTTCTTCTTCAACGTCATCTTCTACTTCTTTTTCTTCATCACCTTCTTCATTCGCTTTTTCTACTTTGTTCGCCGCAGCTACGAAATGTCTTATTAAATATGGTTTGATAACGTTTAAGTCATACTTTCCAGAGTTGAACCCTATAACGGGGAGCTCTTTCAGGTATGACTCGAGTTTCCCTATGAGGTCACTACAGTCACCCCTGTCTCTTAAACTGTCAAAAACCTGTTTGAAACTGCCGCGTAAGATTATATACGACCGTTTCGCTAATGTCTCTAGATAATCTATCATTTTACTCACTAATTTTTGAGAATCACCTTCGCTCACAAAACATACTGGTTTCTCATAACCCGGAATATTACTGGCTACGGCACAAGACATTGGAATATGCCTGGCTACATATTCGGTCACACTACTAGTGTTTCCATCTGTCGTCGGTACATTACTAAAGTAACATTCATAATCGTACGTCGCTCTGTAGGGATACACATAATTATTAGGAACTTCTATACCCCTATTAGCTATCGTTTCGAGTATACCCTCTTTGTTCCTATAAACTCCTCCGATATACTTGTCTTTTCGCTTATCCCCGGTACATGTCTTCTCGTGTCTACCCATATCCCAACATTCTTTCCACAATTTTCCACATTTGGGACACGAAAAAGCCTGGGCCGCCTTATCTATATCCTCTATATACATAAAATGTTCTTCGTAAAATAGAACTCGTAAGGTGTCGCTAAAAGTCGTACTACCTCTTAGCATTGGGGACAGGGCTTGTTCTTTGTCAAAAGCGAAGACGTCCACGTTAATACCGAAACACTTTTCTAGAGAGGGAATCTGCGCTAACGTTACACCGGGGAACTTGTCGTCTATATCTAGCCCCTGATTTTCTTGCCACTGTTTCAGGAGATCGCGAGTGGGTGTGTGTAAATTACTGAGATTACCACCCCTAAATAACGCTACGCATCTAAAGAAACAGAGATTATCAGTATAGGGTGGTCCATGCTTGCTATTTTGTAATGTATAAATGAATTTATTGTTTGTAATGTGTTGTGGCAGGTCGGTGGTTAGACAGCCGATAGGATATTCTACGAAATTATAGAGATAGAACGAAGTGCTGGGAAGGGTTTCAACGCTATATTTAGTGCTCGGTCTATTATGATTTGCGTGGTTTAAGGGGTCACTATCTTGTAGTTGTGTGAGGAACCTATCAAAATCTGCTCTGTTATTTATAACCATCGGAGTTGAAAGAATTAAACTGTTATTGAAACTACTATGGAAAAACCGAAGGTCATTGTTTTCTTTATTCCTCAGGATGAAATTGTGAGAATAATTTATTTTAAATCTACGTGTTTGGTTATTAAATATGGGATTTAGGATATTTGCCCAGTTTGGCAGTAGCTGTGAATTTGGATTATGGAAGACTGTGTGGACTGACAGATGTCTGTTATTATTACTATGTGACCTTATTGCGGACCAGTTGTCGACATAGACCTGTCTAACATCTGCTGGTAAACTAGCTAAACTGTCTAATTCTAGATCCTTTCGCGCCTTCTTGCTGTGTTGACTCTCTATCGATTGTTCATTATTCCGCTTCCTCTTAATTGTTGGTTCAGCTCTGGACTTTGAACAGGTCGTCGGTATCGAAGCTGATGAGGTGGCGGAGGTGGTTGATGCTGATGAGGTGGAGGTGGTTGATGCTGCTGTTGTGGAGGTGGTTGACACTGCTGTTGTGGAGGTGGTTGACACTGCTGTTGTGGAGGTGGTTGATACTGATGAGGTTGATGGTCTTGTCGAGGATGCTGAGCTTGTACTTGACGATATCGCTAGTTGGTGTTTATTTTTAATATGTGTTCTTAGATTGTCCTGTCTGTTAAATTCGCATACACATATAGGACACTGGTATGTATGTTTATTGTGAACAGTGTCTACATGCCGATCTAGATGGTTTTGGGTAGTAAATATTTTCCCGCAGTCTTTACACGAGTATTTAGTATTAATGTGTACAGATGATATGTGCTCTGTACTGTCTCTTGGTGTAGACTGGTCACCCCCACGAGTGTTATCTACTCGGGGTTTCTTTATAGAGTGTTCTTCATCCCAGGTCTCTGCAACGTTGTTGTCTGTTGCAGAGAATACTGTCGGGGCCCTTGATGTAGCCGGTGCTGGTGCCGGTGATATAGATGCACATGCTGCGTGTTTCTTCGCCACATGTTTGGTAAGATTTGTGGATCTTGTAAAGATGCAGCCGCATATAGGACACGGGTATCTCTGTTGGCCGTGCGCACTATCTACGTGTCTGGCTAGATCGTGTCGCCGTGTAAAGCTTTTCCCACACGTTTCACACACGTGGCGTGGTCTGCTTACAAGTTCGTTACGTGAGGCCATCTGCCAACGAGATAAAACCACTCATTTAGTGTGCGTACCAAAAATACATTGAAATAGTATACATATATAACATGCGCTCGCACACGCACGCGCGCGCACACATACACACATACACGCGCACACAAACGCATACACGAACGCACACATACTATATGTTACTAGACAGTTATTAGTTATCGACCTCTTCGTTAGCACACATAACCTCACCAGCTCTCATGTCTTACATCATCCTCGTACAACTTAACACTCATCCGTCGCTCTTACTATCATAAACGCTATAGCCAGATATGACTCATTTCTCCGCTTTCGCTTGTTTATTATAACTGTCTTTCAGCGTCTACCACCGCTATATCAGACCGTTTCAAATCTTTCTTTCTTTCTTTCTTTCTCTCCCTCTCTCTCTCTCTCTCTCTCTCTCTCTCTCTAGCTCTCCCTTATCAGTAC
This sequence comes from Megaustenia siamemsis, assembly GCA_032433765.1. NCBI lineage: Eukaryota > Metazoa > Mollusca > Gastropoda > Stylommatophora > Ariophantidae > Megaustenia > Megaustenia siamemsis. Next base: position 20,566,082 of record JAVIAB010000025.1, on the reverse strand, counting down.
TTTAATCTTTACACTCAAAAACACATTATCAACATCTACGTACTTATTACTTAACTAAAACACGCATCCATTAACAGTTAGTTTTAAATATTATATTTTGTCGGTGAGCGGGTATCTAGGTGTTTACTAAAGCTTTTATCGACATATTTGAGTCTCTATCCCTATCATGTTCATATCGCTATCGTAACCATACCAATTTTACAATATGTGTTTGTACTAACGCGACTGAAACTATAAGATTCATGAAACTTAACACATCGCTCAGTTTGTGTGACTCACGCGTAATGTATAGCCGAACATGTCCAGACATGTTTCACATTATTGATTTCACGTACCACGCGCTCTTCTGACTGTATCTTATATGGATTCGAAAATGACTAATTATGATTGTGAAATATGTGTGGCTACAATTTCGAACGAATTTGTGGTCTTAGCTGTTGACATTATCCACACTTACGATAGCACTAAAAAGAAGCTTTCCACGTTTTATAAATCAATGGCTAAACTGGTCTATACGGTATCAGGGAGATATGACTCGTTATTCGCTGGTATAACTCTGGGAGTCGGGGATAAGGACATTTACGCCTCGTTTGCGACCATTGTGGTTTATATGGTTTCAGATGGAATTTTAAACTTTGGGCGCCTCGTGATTATTTATACGCTGGCTTATCGTTAATTAAGAACCATGTCAAAGACTTTTACGATTCTGATACAGATATATCTTCTCTGGAAAAGAGCTTCGCTTTCTTTGCTGGGCTGTTTATCGGTGGATTATTCGGAGACTGGGTTGTAAAAAACGGAGGTTGGAAAAAGTTCCTAGACTTCTCTAACGAAAAGGATACTACGATGTGGACTCTATTTCGTAACAGCTTTGCTCTGTGACCGTTACGATACTTACCGAACACGTTCCTATATGTTACGTAATTCATTTCCATTAATAAAACTATGATAATAAACACGCATTGTTATGTATTTTAAGCAAAATTTCAACTTACCTGTATTCTTATAAGGTTGGTTTTTAAAGGCTGGTTCTCCTTGCTTCTCCGACGGTGTTCAGTATAACACCTGTGGTTATCTGCTGTTAGATTTACAGCTCTGATAGGATAATATCGGTGAGGCTCTGGTGGTAGATTTACAGATATGGAAACGTATCTGGCAGTGTTATCACTGTGGGTACTTCGTGACTGACTGACCGACCGACGCTAGTCGAATGAATATATTAAACCGTGTACGCGCCTTTTTTTACATGACCTGTTGCGTTTCGCGCTCGCTGTAGAAAATAATCAATAACCTCACGCGCGAACAGAATTGATTGGGTCATTATGTCCCACGGTAGGAGAAAATGACTGTTCGTTAATACCGCCAGCAAGATTTGCCAATATATATGTATGTATATATATACCTACTTACGGTCCATATCTTAAATACGGGGCCCATTTACGTCCACGTAGATATAATAACTATTAACTTATTACTATTATATGTATATATACTCACCATAACTATGAAATAACTAACGTATCACTACTCCCTAATATGGTAGTTTCACTTCCGGAGTGGGCGTGGTCTATAGCCGGACAACATACACACACACTAGTTCCTATTGGAAGTCACTTTGGCGGGAAAAACTGATGTCCATCACTCATGACTCAATTATCCCTCAACCACCAACCCCTTCATGCACTATACATATATATCATTGCATCACTCTGGCTTGGCGCAGCTTGCCGCAGCTTGCCGCGGCTTGCCGTAGTCTCTATATAACTCCTGTACTCATAGGGTACTGGACTTCGTAGGGTATACCCTATTCTTTGTCAACTAAAAAACCAGGAGCATAAACCACGGCTCCTACTACTTGTATACACTGAGAGACTTCTTCTATCCTTCCTCTGCTGCCGTTGGCGACTGAGAGACTGAGGAGTCTAAATGTGGAAAAGGGATCTGATCGACCCGGAGCGCCTAGTGGGGAAAGCAGATGTATCTACAATCAACACCACGCAGGAACAATCCGCCTTTACACGTATCGAGAAATGATGTAGGGACGGTGGAGTGGATAGGGGAATTTCCCAACTGCAAATAAACTGATTGGGAGCCGCGATAGCTCAGTGGTTAGTGAACTGGACTACAAAGACAAGAGGTAGGTTTCGATCTCAACTGACGGCTTCCGGGTTCACCCAGCCCTAAATGGGTACCGGATTTTTTTCTGGGAAAGTAAAGCGGCACGGGCGTAATACCGACCACATTACCCCAAAAATCATGTGCTGAAGGTCTGTAAAATGTATGGTCACTAACACCATATTCCCTATACGCCACTTGGCGTGACGGGGGCTCTTTACTTTTTTTTTTTTTTTTACTTTTTTTACTAATTAAACTGATTCCGTGAATAGAATAGAATAGAATAGAATAGAATAGAATAGAATAGAATAGAATAGAATAGAATAGAAGTGTAGGCAGATGCAGTGTCATAAGTGCTTTTTTTGTCTTAATCGAATCGTATTTAATATTCCACTCATTCTTTTAGTGTGTTTACAGCTGTTATTTTATTTAATTTTTTTTTCCTCCCCGATTCTCCCCATTAAAAAAAATATCAACATTTGTGTAATACTTCAACTTCTTTCTCTCTACTGTTTTATTCTTTGTCTTCCATTTCTACGTTTGCCACGCAATGAATCTTCCTCGTGTGTGCCCAACATAGTGTTCCTCGCGATGCCCATTGTTTCTTCTTCTTTCCTTCATTATTCGCCATTCAGCGTCAAAATGGTATATATAGATTGTGACTTTTCCCTCTTCTCTTAGCTTGTTCTGCTGTTATGTTTCTTGATATTTCTAACATTCCATTAATCCATCTTTTCGTGGTCGGCCTTTAGCTGTGATATTCTAGGAACAGTTTATGAAAGGTTGTGTTTCGTTGTGTTGTATTTTTGTCTCCCTTTCTCACGAGTAATCTATTACCCCTCCACCCTCTCCTTCTTTCACTTCCATCTCCCTTCCATTTCCCCCATATCTCCTCTCCTTTCTTCCCTCCCCTGCTCTTGTTTTCCCCCACCCTGACATCATCTCACCAGGCGATATTCAGGGTCCATATTACATATTTGTAAGTACGTTGGCATCCTTCCATAGGAACCATGATCCCTATTTACCAACATATATTTACAATTACATCAGCACTACAATTGTTTGTCTGTTCTCCACTTACATTAAAAACCCTAATCAATACATATTCTGCAATTTTATATTGCAGTTCTACATTACTCTCCTTCTTTTCTTTTTTTTTTTTTTTAGAGCTGCTTCACAGCTGTCTCCCTTTCCACAACCCTGCATCGCCAGTCCTCGATAATCCCCCTATTACACCTCCTTTATCGCTAGTCCTCGATAATCCCCCTATTACACCTCGTTTATCGCCAGTCCTTGATAATCCCCCTATCACGCCTCATTTATCGCCAGTCCTCGATAATCCCCTTATTACACCGAATTTATCGCTAGTCCTCGATAATCCCCCTATTACACCTCAATTATCGCTAGCCTCGATAATCCCCCTATTATACCTCATTTATCGCCAGTCCTCGATAATCCCCCTATCACGCCTCTTTTATCGCCATGTTTGTCTGAGTAACTTCGGGCTATGTTTGCTTGTTTTTACTCCAAATATACACTTCCCTATCTTTAGTGATTACCTGTGTCACGCATGACTGCATCTCTCGTCTCATTCTACTTACTATCTTATTATCTCGTCCGACTTCCAGCCGAATCACGTGACTGATCCCCTCCTCCCCACTTGTGTCACATTGACTCACAGTCATCTACTCGCTGGGAGCTTTTGGATCTTGTCTCACTTAAGTCTCCCTTTAGCTTTATATATGTATATATTATATAGCTTACTAATTTTCACATATCTATTGTTATCGTCCGATATGTAGCACATCTCTCTTTCGTTTCATCATTTCATCTCTTATCCTTCTGTTTATTTCTCCTTGATTTACCTGTCTCGCTATCCTAGGCAATATACAAAACAATTTTTCTACCACCTCTGTGCTATCAGTGACAGAATTGGACTCTGGACTCTAGAACAATAAGAAAGATAACGACCACCGAAATGAAAAGTGTCAGAAGAATAACAGGAAACAGCTTAAGGGACAGAGTAAGAAACACCGACCTGAGGAAGAAACTCGAAATTGAACCATCAAATACATAAAGAAACAACAGATAAATTGGTTCGGCCACATAACAAGACAAAAAGAACTAACAATGACTCAAAGAGCCATAAACAAATGCTACAAAAAAAAAAAAAAAAACGGCAGATTAAGAGGAAGACCGAGAAAGAGATGGATAGAGGAATACAAGAGTCACTAGGAGGAATAACACCAGAAGAGGCCAACAGAAGAGCAAAGAATCGCAGATTGTATCTCCCCTCGACGCCAACGGCAACAGAGGAAGGATAGAAGAAGAAGCTCATCCTAGATGTAGTAGAGTTTATCTTTATTTCGTTGTTCGTTTGTGTCCTCGTTTTCTGAGGAAGGCCGAAACGCCAGTGTTTTTTTTTGTGTTCCTTTCTTGTAAAGCTGTCACCTTGTAGGGGTGTACGTTACACCCCACTACTTGTTCCTATCTTTTTATCAAGTGACCAGACCAATTTCTGCTTCCGCTGTATGTGTTCTTTGGCGGGAATTACTTCAAGATTTTATCTTACTTATTCTCTTGAGATCTAATTTCCCATGTTGTTTCCTTGCCTCACATCTCAAGACATTATATTACAGGTCTACATTTCGCTATCTTTATGCTGTTTCCTGCCTCACATCTCAAGACGTTATATTACAAGTCAAAATTTCGCTATCCTTATGCTGTTTCCTGCCTCACATCTCAAGTCGTTATATTACAGGTCTACATTTCGCTATCTTTATGCTGTTTCCTGCCTCACATCTCAAGTCGTTATATTACAGGTCTACATTTCGCTATCCTTATGCTGTTTCCTTGCCTCACATCTCAAGACGTTATATTACAGGTCAACATTTCGCTATCTTTATGCTGTTTCCTGCCTCACATATCAAGTCGTTATATTACAGGTCTACATTGCTCTATCTTTATGCTGTTTCATGTCTCACATCTCAAGACGTTATATTACAGGTCTACATTGCTCTATCTTTATGCTGTTTCCTGCCTCGTTTTCCTGCGAGTTTTCACCCATATGTACTCGGTCGGCTGTCCAGAAGTGTTCGGAAACTTCTGGATATTGTCGCTTCAAGCATCGAAACTCACGATGCGAGGCGGCATTCCTCACCTTCCCAGAGTAATACCCTGGTACCCATTTCTGCCAGCGGTTGCTTCGACCGCGGGGGTATATTTTTTTTTAACCACGAGTACAACTCACACTGCTCCCAGCGGGAAGCACGGGTTGTCCGAGCGTCGGTAGTCACGTCGGGTGGGTTTCCCATCTAGGCTACCGTGGCCCCCCTGTAGCAGAGTATTAGAAGAAAGACTGTTATACATTGCTTGTATTTGATGCTACACGTTTATTACAATTTATCCAATCGCTCGTGTCATCAGGTTCAAACCGATACAGAACATCCCTTCCTAATTAATACATATCAAAGTTGAAGTCAAATGAAAGAAAGAATGTAGCGTGCACAATCAAAAGCGTTGTTAATGGAAAATAAATATATAATGACATTACACTTTCAATCGATAGGGGCGGCTATCTGGGATTAAGGAATTAATGTCATTTCGCACTTAAAGTGAAAAGGGACACAACTCTAATTTTTCACACTTTTCCGGCTTGATGATATTTTGTTTTGTAATGTCAGCAGTAGTCTTGCATATCTCTACTCATGCCATTGTACGGAGTGAGTCACCACCAAGTAGAGATATGCATGAGCCTTTATGAACGTAGTGACACTACAGTAAGATCTTCAGCAGGCTACTCTAAATACTTCACCATTAACTCCGGAGTAAGACAAGGCTGCGTGCTTTCCCCTTTACTTTTCATCACATATATGGACAATATATACAAATTAGCATGCCCAATCAAAGGAAATATACCAACACGGATGATAACAAGCGATAACACAAAAGTGAACGAAATATACGTACCAGAAAACAACAGAAGAGAGGAAGAAATAAATGAAATACTATTTGCAGACGACCAAGTTCTGATACACGAAACAACTGAGGACTTACAAGAACATATCAACAGGCTAAACAACACTTGTAAACAATACAACATGAAGATCAACATAAGCAAAACCGAAGTAATGGCAATAGCGAGAAAGAAAGAAAACTAAACATCATAATAGATAATGCGACTCTGAAGTAAGTAGACAATTTTAAATATCTGGGTAACACGTTAACACAAGACAATAACCAAGAAACAGAGATAGATATAAGGTGTAACAAAGCATGCCAAGTTATAGGCCAAGTATCAACACTATTGAAAAACAAAGCAATAACTACGGAAGCAAAAAGGGCAATATACAAATCAATTTTTCTACCAACTCTGTGCTATCAGTGCCAGAATTGGACGCTGGACTCTAGAACAATAAGAAAGATAACGACCACCGAAATGAAATGTGTCAGAAGAATGACAGGAAACAGCTTAAGGGACAGAGTAAGAAACACTGACCTGAGGAAGAAACTCGAAATTGAACCAGTCATCGAATACATAAAGAAACAACAGATAAATTGGTTCGGCCACAAAACAAGACAAAAAGAACTAACAATGACGCAAAGAGCCATAAACAAACGCTACGAAAACGGCAGATTAAGAGGAAGACCGAGAAAGAGATGGATAAAGGAATACTAGAGTCACTAGGAGGAATAACACCAGAAGAGGCCAACAGAAGAGCAAAGAATCGCAGATTGTATCTCCCCTCGACGCCAACGGCAACAGAGGAAGGATAGAAGAAGAAGCAGAAGAATGGCAGTAAATTGGTAAATATTTCAATAACGATAATTAGTTGTTGGTTTTTATGCTTGAAGTTTAGTCCGGGCAGCGCAGCGACATACAACTAGCTCTTTTGTTTTGTTTTTTTAAACGAGAAAGGTTTTTTTGTCCTCACTTGAACATAGAATCTGTTTTACCATTCGTCTCCGGTAAGACTAGATACTTGTTCATCTTCTTCAACGCTTACCTGCGCTAAGTGTACATCGATGCACTGTATCACTAATGTTACAGCAAAGCGATATCTGCTCATTTTGGGCCCGATACATCCGTCTTCGGCATGTATAGATTTGTTTAAATCTTCCCTGGGCCTCGTACATCCCAGGATAATGCGCATGGCTTCATTTTGTATTTTCTCCAGCCTATCAATTTGAGTCGTACTGACAGTAAGAATTGCCAGGGCACACTTGATTGGTGCGAGGACTAATCCCTGTAACAGAAGAGTAAGTAGCCTCTGCTCGATGTTGGCAGCTGCCATGAAATGAAATCAGAGATAATTCAAAAGATGAATGAAACTGACTTTTGGCTTCCTGTATTCTTCTATTTATTTCCACCTTACATTATTCGTCGCTAGGTATTTATGTGAGAAATATATATAAGGAAATCACGCAGAGTAGTAAGCCATTTTAGACTGCTGTCATCACGAAGAGGACATCAGTGTGCTAGGTTAAAGTTGAGACAGCGAATCAATTCAGAGGAAGAGGTATGTTTACTGAGACAGTTGTGTCCGATCGGGTATAGAGGCAGTAGATTCGATCAGAAGTGTTGCGGAGAATAAGTTCAATTATCACATGCCAAGTGTAGCGTGAACCTTCAAATTCAATACAGTAAGATGTCGACGCCTGGGGGGGGGGGGGGGGGGGTCATGACCGAGACGGGCCCACCTTCCCTAGAGTGTCAAGAAGCTAGAGGGCCAAAACACAAGCGCGACAGGATCTTCTCCGATGATCAGGTGTCCGTCCTCCCCCCCCCCCCCCCCCGCTGAGAAACTCTGTATAAAGAGTTTCCTATTATTGTACGAAAAAGAGTTCTTAAATGTTATGTAGAGTCAGCCTTAACATATGGATGTGAATCATGGACAATAGGACAACAGACAAGAAAATCACTGGAGTATGCAGAAATGTGGTTTTACAGAAGAATAGAAAGAAGGTCAAAGCAAAAAGAGAGCTAATTTAGATTATTCATCATCATCATCATCATCATGTGCCGTACCGGTTGGCGTTGGCGAAAATGTCCATCCACAATCTTTTATCCACAGTGCTTCGTATCAGTTCTGTTGTTGACTGTTTTCATTGCCATGACACCAAACTATCCAGTATTTTCTCTCTTTGTCGTCCGCGATCTCTCTTTCCTTTTATTTTGCCAGTTGTAACCAAGTATTCCAACTTTCCTCTTCTCATGATGTGCCCGAAAAATGTTCATTGTTTCTTTCTGATGTTTTTTAAGAGCTCCCTTTTTGTGTTGGCCTCTTTGAGAACTTTCTCATTGGTATTTTTAGCTGTCCAGTGAACTTTCAACATTCTTCTGAGAAATCCAATCTCTGTGGCCTCTAATCGACTTTTCATTTGTTTGTCTATTGTCCATGATTCGCTTCCATAGGTCAGAATTGATTCTATATAGCATCGATGAACTCTCTTTCTCATTTCTATTGACATAGATTTGTTGCATAGAAACCTGAAAAAATGCTGGCTGAAATCGGATGCACTGGGCCACTGGCGCAGAACACAGTGCAACGTATTAACGGTGTTCAGTCAGAGTGGATCTGACAGACTCTAATTGTGATGTTCTGTCTGTGGGGCGATCAACACACTTAGCCTGACAGCTGACTTCATATGAGAGTCTGGAATCCTTACTCTGATTGAGTCCTGAACGCAGAGAGAGAGAGAGAGAGATTTTCCTGAAATGCTATTTTGGCCTGAGCTATTCTGCTTTTTATTTCTGTGTTGCATCTTCCATCTGATGTTATTATTGTGCCCAAGTATTTCAAACGTCCAATATTAGGAAGAAACAATTATCATTTTTTGACCATGTAATGAGAAGAGAACAACTGGAATATATTGTGACGACTGGGAAAATTGAGGAACGAATAGATAGAAGGAAGCAAAGAGAAAAGATACCAGACAGCTTAAGAGAATGGATTGGCAGAAGGTCAACAACAGAAATGATGAATAACTGTCGAGATCGAAAGTTGTGGAGAGACATGATCACCTACGCCAGCAGGGCCGGTACTTGATGATGATTGTATGAATTAAGAAACTATGTTAATGGGTTTGTTTTGATTGTAACTTCTTTACTGTTTACTCTGTTACAACAATAACTTTAGGGGACTTGGGTGGTCCAGAAGTAAGCCGTTAGCCGCTGGAAAGGAAGGTCCCGGTTCGAGCCTCGTTTCCGGAGGCGGTGGCAATTTGCCACTCCGAGTTTGTGCTTTCTTAGTGTCTTCCCCTTCTCCTGGTCTCTGGATAATGAGACCCGATGCCTAGCCCTCTCGGGTAACGACGAAGAAATAATAGGTCCCGCCTGCACTGTGCGCACGTTGAAACAGTTACAAGTCGAAAAGAATAGGCTAAAGGTGGCCGCTGCCAGGGCAAAATTGTTAAGCAAATCTACTCATGCCGAAAGTAGATGGTGTCGGGCCGAAAGATGCAGATATAGCAACATTTTTGTAAAACTAACGACACAACACAACAACGCCCAATTAACGGGTGAGCGCCGATGAAGAAAAAGAAAACAAAGTGCCAAAGAAATATCAGTGGACAAAGAGATGCGACAAAGACAATGGCGCTGGATACACACACCTCGGCAGGAAAATGAGAGTGTTACACGACATGACCTTTTTGGAATCCCAAAGGAAGAAGACAAAGGGGGAAGTCAAAATATACTCGGAGAAGACAAGTAGAAGCAGAGATGAAGAAGACAGGGAAGACATGGAACGGTCTTAAGAGAGTGGCACCAAACAGGACGACGCGGGAAGTGTTTGTGGAAGACCACAGCGAGTTGAAAAGAAAGAAAAATAAAACTGTTCTTAGCTGAAGGCAATAGTTCGTTTTAGTTGGTCACGTGTATGGTAGTTATCAATTTGTTATCACTTAGATGATTCTGCACTCTTCTGTTGAACAGAATGATTTCCTGGCAGTTGAGCACGTGTTATCGATAAAAGGGATAACTCTTCCTGTCCTTCAAATAGTCACATTATAAATTCGGTGTCTTTGATAATGATAAAGTGAGGAGGTGACGCCATTCTTTTGTTCGAGACCACACAAATGAAGCAAATTGGACTTCGTTACCAGTATGGTTAGTGGAGGTAGTTGGTGGGTACTTTCGGTGTCAGGCGCGGCCGGTATCCAAGGAGTTTTGATCACCCATCATCATCATGTGCCATATCGGTTGGCGTAGGCGATCATGTCCTTCAACAATCTTCTATCCACAGTGCATCGTATCAGCTCTGTTGTTGACTGTTTTCCATGCCATGACACCGAGCTATCCAGTATTTTCTCTCTTTGTCGTCCGCGATCTCTCTTTCCTTTTATTTTGCCAGTTGTAACCAAGTATTCAAACTTTCATCTTCTCATGATGTGCCCAAAAATGTTGATTGCTTCTTTCTGATGTTTTTTAAGAGCTCCCTTTTTGTATTGGCCTCTTTGAGAACTTCCTCATTGGTCTTTTTAGCTGCCCAGGGAACTTTCAACATTCTTCTGGGAAATCCCATCGCTGTGGTGACCACTGGGCATTAAAAATTATCTTTATTATACATTTGGTGCAAAATTCAAATTGGTCATGTACGCAATCATAGTTTTGAAATACTTATAAAATATTCATCCGGTACAATCTTTAAAAGATTACCAAACGCATTGCAGTACGTTCCGGCTAAAAAAAAAGTACTGCTTATAAATAATTACATAGTTTGTCATTTATGTGAAGTAGAACTGGGTGAGAAGTATGTTGAACCAGTAACTGATTATCAAGTGGAATAATCTAGAATGCAGCGTCCCACCCTGAAAGTAAAGTTACTAAAAGTGGAACTACAAGTGTGAGAACTAACAACATGCAGTAGTAGAATGGTGGTCGACTGTTGGCCGGATATATGTAGCCCCAGAGGTTTCGAACGCAGAGACAAAACAGACTTTATGGATGTCTTCCAGACTATCCCGTTTTTTTGGACTGCCATTTCCACCGTTTGGCTCCCTTCTCTAGTCTGCTTGTTTTCTCTGCCCTGCTGTTCGGTCTAAAAATACTTCGCATTATTTTCTCAGGGGGTGGCTGGTTCACTCCAATCAGGCGGCCGGGCTCGGGCTAAGCTTAAAAGGTTGTCTCCCCAGGGAGTCCCCTCTTGGGTGTTGTTAGCTCCGAGCCAATCCAATATTCATTTCTGACGCAGTTCCTCTACTCCCACCCCCCCCCCCACACTTTTAACATCACCTTTCTACCCCATGCTGTGCACTGTTCTCAGGAAAACCCGGGTAGTCGTCTAGCAGCGAATTTCTAGCCAGCGTGTGGATTTTCAGAGTAGTAGTTTCGCTTCTAAGGCCTACTCAGCTTAGCGTCGCAGTGGCCGTAGCCTGTAGATTATACGTGATTTGGAAATATATATGGAGCTTTATTTATCGTGTAATCTGAATTGTGGTATTATATGAAATATAGTGCGCGCCGAGTCTGCCCGAACGTAACGTGTAGCTAGCAAGTTAGCATTCCTGTGTTAAAAGATACACTTACCTCTGTATTCTTAGTTACGCGTTTTGTTATCGAATTGTATTTGTTATGTGTTAACGATCAATTTGTAGATTTAACAGAGTGAAATGTTAACAGTTAATTAGGAGTTGGCGATCTTATAAGTGTTTTTTAGAATTTGGAAATAACTCAGTGCAGTTTTGTTTTATAAAGTGTTTATAATTCTTCTCTTTTGCTTTTGTTTATTAAATGCTGCTGTTTCTATGCTTCAATGATTTCTGTTGAAATGTTCATATGGATAGTGTGTGTCTTTATATTAACTTTTGCTTTTGTTTATTTTTTTTTCTCATTCAATTTTTTTTTAAATTTGATTTTTTCCTCCATTAAGATATTTCTACACGTCATTTCTGTGTCTTTTGAACATTAGATTCGTAGTACTTTTTTGTGTAACATGTTTTAGCAATCACTTCGTGACGGAGACAAATATTTGTGACATTTTTTCATATGATTTCTGTTTACTTTTGGGAACATTTCTTCACGTGATTTCTTGATACTTTTAGTAACATTTCTTCACGTGATTTCTTATTAATTTTGGCACATTTCTAAACGTGACTTCTTATTAAATTTTGACACATTTCTTCACGTGACTTCTAATTAAATTTTGACACATTTCTTCACGTGATTTCTTATTAAATTTTGACACATTTCTTCACGTGATTTTTATTAAATTTTGACACATTTCTTCACGTGATTTTTTATTAAATTTTGACACATTTCTTCACGTGATTTTTATTAAATTTTGACACATTTCTTCACGTGATTTTTTATTAAATTTTGACACATTTCTTCACGTGATTTTTTATTAAATTTTGACACATTTCTTCACGTGATTTCTTATTAAATTTTGACACATTTCTTCACGTGATTTCTTATTAAATTTTGACACATTTCTTCACGTGATTTTTTAATTAAATTTTGACACATTTCTTCACGTGATTTTTTATTAAATTTTGACACATTTCTTCAAGTGATTTTTTATTAAATTTTGACACACTTCTTCACGTGATTTCTTATTAAATTGTGACACATTTCTTCACGTGATTTCTTATTAAATTGTGACACATTTCTTCACGTGATTTCTCCCAATGCGACGTCTGTGTATAAACCTTGGTAAGTCCAAGTATAAAGATGCCATTTATAGAGCCTCATTAATGTGAACTTAAATATGAGAAAAGCTAAGGCACGTGATTAAAAAGATGTCGCATTTAGAACAATCATCATCAAGTTGCATGCACACAGGCGTAGGCGATCATGAATCTTCACATAGTCATATCCCTGATGTTATTAAATAGTTCTGCTGTTTATTTTTTCCCATGCCATGTTGATAATATACCTGCGATCTGCTATTCTTTGTCGCTGTCATCTTTTGTCTCATGTTCGTTTTATTGCGTCTGTTGTTATATTTCTAAGTTGCCCCCTTTTTTCAGTGACATGGTAGCGTTTGTTATTTGTGATTGCATGGGAAGTGCCGTGACAGTTTAAGATATCATCATCATGGTTCATCATCATCATCATGTACCGGGCCTGCTGGCGAAGGTGATCATGTCTCTCCACAACTTCCGATCTCGACAGTTATTTATCATTTCTGATGTTGACCTTCTGCCAATCTATCCTCCTAAGCTGTCTGGTATCTTTTCTCTTTGCTTCCCTCTATCTCTTCGTCTCTCAATTTTCCCAGTTGTTACAATATATTTCAGCTGTTCTCTTCCCATTACATGGCCAAAAAATGATGGTTGTTTCTTCCTAATATTGGAAATTAGCTCTGGCGATTCAGGATTGTGTAAAGAAGTTACGACGGTGGTTTTATGTTGCCTTCCGTCGGTTTGTTTACGGTTGACTCCGCTAACCTTTGACTAAAAAGTCTCACCCACAAGGCTGTGGGGTTGTTTTACTTCGGGGTACCCTCCCTAAGCCTTTTACTCTCCCGAGCTTACTTGCAAGGCAGCAGGGTAGTCACAGGTTGTACTGTTTACTGCATACCGTAGCAGGTAAAATTACCCGAGCTGACAATGAAATGGTTACCGCGACAATTTGAGATATCAATATCTCGATGATTACCGCGACAGTTTGAGATGTCAATATCATTATGATTACCGCGACAGTTTGAGATGTCAATATCATTATGATTACCGCGACAGTTTGAGATGTCAATATCATTATGATTACCGCGACAATTTGAGATATCAACATCATCATGGTTACGGCGACAGTTTGAGATATCAATATCTCGATGATTACCGCGACAGTTTGAGATGTCAATATCTCGATGATTACCGCGACAGTTTGAGATGTCAATATCTCGATGATTACCGCGACAGTTTGAGATATCAATATCTCGATGATTACCGCGACAGTTTGAGATATCAATATCTCGATGATTACCGCGACAGTTTGAGATGTCAATATCTCGATGATTACCGCGACAGTTTGAGATGTCAATATCTCGATGATTAGCTCGACAGTTTGAGATGTCAATATCTCGATGATTAGCTCGACAGTTTGAGATGTCAATATCTCGATGATTACCGCGACAGTTTGAGGTGTCAATATCTCGATGATTACCGCTTCAGTTTGAGATGTCAATATCTCGATGATTACCTCGACATTTTGAGATATCAATATCTCGATGATTACCGCGACAGTTTGAGATGTCAATATCTCGATGATTATCTCGACAGTTTGAGATGTCAATATCTCGATGATTACCGCTTCAGTTTGAGATGTCAATATCTCTATGATTACCTCGACATTTTGAGATATCAATATCTCGATGATTACCGCGACAGTTTGAGATGTCAATATCTCGATGATTATCTCGACAGTTTGAGATATCAATATCTCGATGATTACCTCGACAGCTTGAGATGTCAATATCTCGATGACTATCGCGACAGTTTGAGATATCAATATCTCGATGATTACCCCGACAGTTTGAGATATCAATATCTCGATGATTACCGCGACAGTTTGAGATGTCAATATCTCGATGATTATCTCGATGATTATCTCGACAGTTTGAGATATCAATATCTCGATGATTACCTCGACAGCTTGAGATGTCAATATCTCGATGACTACAGCGACAGTTTGAGATATCAATATCTCGATGATTAGCTCGACAGTTTGAGATATCAATATCTCGATGATTAGCTCGACAGTTTGAGATATCAATATCTCGATGATTACCGCGACAGTTTGAGATGTCAATATCTCGATGACTTCCACGACAGTTTGAGATATCAATATCTCGATGATTACCGCGACAGTTTGAGATGTCAATATCTCGATGATTACCTCGACAGTTTGAGATATCAATATCTCGATGATTACCGCGACAGTTTGAGATATCAATATCACGATCATTACCGCGACAGTTTGAGATATCAATATCTCGATGATTACCTCGACAGTTTGAGATGTCAATATCTCGATGATTACCTCGACAGTTTGAGATATCAATATCTCGATGATTACCGCGACAGTTTGAGATATCAATATCTCGATGATTACCTCGACAGTTTAAGATATCAATATCTCGATGATTACCTCGACAGTTTGAGATGTCAATATCTCGATGATTAGCTCGACAGTTTGAGATGTCAATATCTCGATGATTACCGCGACAGTTTGAGATATCAATATCTCGATGATTAGCTCGACAGTTTGAGATATCAATATCTCGATGATTACCTCGACAGTTTGAGATGTCAATATCTCGATGATTAGCTCGACAGTTTGAGATATCAATATCTCGATGATTACCGCGACAGTCTAAGATATCAATATCTCGATGACTACCGCGACAGCTTGAGATGTCAATATCTCGATGATTATCTCGACAGTTTGAGATGTCAATATCTCGATGATTAGCTCGACAGTTTGAGATATCAATATCTCGATGATTACCGCGACAGTTTGAGATATCAATATCTCGATGATTACCGCGACAGTTTGAGATGTCAATATCTCGATGATTACCGCGACAGTTTGAGATGTCAATATCTCGATGATTACCGCGACAGTTTGAGATGTCAATATCTCGATGATTACCGCGACAGTTTGAGATGTCAATATCTCGATGATTACCGCGACAGTTTGAGATATCAATATCTCGATGATTACCTCGACAGTTTGAGATATCAATATCTCGATGATTACCGCGACAGTTTGAGATGTCAATATCTCGAGGATTACCGCAACAGTTTGAGATGTCAATATCTCGATGATTACCGCGACAGCTTGAGATGTCAATATCTCGATGATTACCGCGACAGTTTGAGATGTCAATATCTCGCTGACTACCGCGAAAGTTTGAGATGTCAATATCTCGATGATTACCGCGACAGTTTGAGATATCAATATCTCGATGATTACCTCGACAGTTTGAGATATCAATATCTCGATGATTACCGCGACAGTTTGAGATGTCAATATCTCGAGGATTACCGCAACAGTTTGAGATGTCAATATCTCGATGATTACCGCGACAGCTTGAGATGTCAATATCTCGATGATTACCGCGACAGTTTGAGATGTCAATATCTCGCTGACTACCGCGAAAGTTTGAGATGTCAATATCTCGAGGATTACCTCGACAGTTTGAGATGTCAATATCTCGATGATTACCTCGACAGTTTGAGATGTCAATATCTCAATGATTACCGCGACAGCTTGAGATGTCAATATCTCGATAATTACCGCGACAGTTTGAGATGTCAATATCTCGCTGACTACCGCGACAGTTTGAGATGTCAATATCTCGATGATTACCTCGACAGTTTGAGATGTCAATATATCGATGATTACCGCGACAGTTTGAGATGTCAATATCTCGATGATTACCGCGACAGTTTGAGATGTCAATATCTCGATGATTAGCTCGACAGTTTGAGATGTCAATATCTCGATGATTAGCTCGACAGTTTGAGATGTCAATATCTCGATGATTACCGCGACAGTTTGAGATGTCAATATCTCGATGATTACCGCTTCAGTTTGAGATGTCAATATCTCGATGATTACCTCGACATTTTGAGATATCAATATCTCGATGATTACCGCGACAGTTTGAGATGTCAATATCTCGATGATTATCTCGACAGTTTGAGATATCAATATCTCGATGATTACCTCGACAGCTTGAGATGTCAATATCTCGATGACTATCGCGACAGTTTGAGATATCAATATCTCGATGATTACCCCGACAGTTTGAGATATCAATATCTCGATGATTACCGCGACAGTTTGAGATGTCAATATCTCGATGATTATCTCGATGATTATCTCGACAGTTTGAGATATCAATATCTCGATGATTACCTCGACAGCTTGAGATGTCAATATCTCGATGACTACCGCGACAGTTTGAGATATCAATATCTCGATGATTAGCTCGACAGTTTGAGATATCAATATCTCGATGATTAGCTCGACAGTTTGAGATATCAATATCTCGATGATTACCGCGACAGTTTGAGATGTCAATATCTCGATGACTTCCACGACAGTTTGAGATATCAATATCTCGATGATTACCGCGACAGTTTGAGATGTCAATATCTCGATGATTACCTCGACAGTTTGAGATGTCAATATCTCGATGATTACCGCGACAGTTTGAGATATCAATATCTCGATGATTACCTCGACAGTTTGAGATATCAATATCTCGATTATTACCTCGACAGTTTGAGATGTCAATATCTCGATGATTACCTCGACAGTTTGAGATATCAATATCTCGATGATTACCGCGACAGTTTGAGATATCAATATCTCGATGATTACCTCGACAGTTTGAGATATCAATATCTCGATGATTACCTCGACAGTTTGAGATGTCAATATCTCGATGATTAGCTCGACAGTTTGAGATGTCAATATCTCGATGATTACCGCGACAGTTTGAGATATCAATATCTCGATGATTAGCTCGACAGTTTGAGATATCAATATCTCGATGATTACCTCGACAGTTTGAGATGTCAATATCTCGATGATTAGCTCGACAGTTTGAGATATCAATATCTCGATGATTACCGCGACAGTCTAAGATATCAATATCTCGATGACTACCGCGACAGTTTGAGATATCAATATCTCGATGATTACCGCGACAGTTTGAGATGTCAATATCTCGAGGATTACCGCAACAGTTTGAGATGTCAATATCTCGATGATTACCGCGACAGCTTGAGATGTCAATATCTCGATGATTACCGCGACAGTTTGAGATGTCAATATCTCGCTGACTACCGCGACAGTTTGAGATGTCAATATCTCGAGGATTACCTCGACAGTTTGAGATGTCAATATCTCGATGATTACCTCGACAGTTTGAGATGTCAATATCTCGATGATTACCGCGACAGCTTGAGATGTCAATATCTCGATAATTACCGCGACAGTTTGAGATGTCAATATCTCGCTGACTACCGCGACAGTTTGAGATGTCAATATCTCGATGATTACCTCGACAGTATGAGATGTCAATATCTCGATGATTACCGCGACAGTTTGAGATGTCAATATCTCGATGATTACCGCGACAGTTTGAGATGTCAATATCTCGATGATTAGCTCGACAGTTTGAGATGTCAATATCTCGATGATTAGCTCGACAGTTTGAGATGTCAATATCTCGATGATTACCGCGACAGTTTGAGATGTCAATATCTCGATGATTACCGCTTCAGTTTGAGATGTCAATATCTCGATGATTACCTCGACATTTTGAGATATCAATATCTCGATGATTACCGCGACAGTTTGAGATGTCAATATCTCGATGATTATCTCGACAGTTTGAGATATCAATATCTCGATGATTACCTCGACAGCTTGAGATGTCAATATCTCGATGACTATCGCGA
>JAVIAB010000025.1:20515048-20545048 GCA_032433765.1 Megaustenia siamemsis | reverse complement strand
GATCATCATCATCATCCATTATCATCGTCGTCATCATCATCCATTATCATCGTCGTCATCATCATCCATTATCATCGTCGTCATCATCATTCATTATCATCGTCGTCATCATCATCCATTATCATCGTCATCATCATCATCCATTATCATCGTCGTCATCATCATTCATTATCATCGTCGTCATCATCATCCATTATCATCGTCGTCATCATCATCCATTATCATCGTCGTCATCATCATTCATTATCATCGTCATCGTCATCATCATCATCATCCATTATCATCGTCATCGTCATCCATTATCATCGTCTTCATCATCCATTATCATCGCCATCATCATCATCCATCGTCGTCATCATCATCATCCATCATCTTAATCATCATCATCCATTATCATCGTCATCATCATCATCCATTATCATCGTCATCATCATCATCCATTATCATCGTCATCATCATCATCCATCATCGTCGTCATCATCATTATTCATTATCATCGTCATCATCATCATCCTCATTACCCATTACCATCGTCATCATCATCATCCATTATCGTCGTCGTCATCATCATCATCCATTATCATCGTCATCATCATCATCCATTATCATCGTCATCATCATCATCCATTATCATCGTCATCATCATCCATTATCATCGTCATCATCATCATCCATCATCGTCTTCGTCATCATCATCCATTATCATCGTCATCATCATCATCCATCATCGTCGTCGTCATCATCATCCATTATCATCGTCATCATCATTCATTATCATCATCGTCATCATCATCTATTATCATAATCATCATCCATTATCATCGTCGTCATCATCATCATCCATTATCATCGTCGTCATCATTCATTATCATCGTCATCATCATCAGCATCATCCATTATCATCATCATCATCCATTATCATCATCATCCATTATCATCATCATCTATTATCATCATCATCATCATCCATTATCATCGTCATCATCATCATCCATTATCATCGTCATCATCATCATCCATTATCATCGTCATCATCATCATCCATCACCATCATCATCATCGTCATCATCATCCATTATCATCGTCATCATCATCATCCATTATCATCGTCATCATCATCATCCATCATCATCATCATCCATCATCGTCATCATCATCATCCGTCATCGTCATCATCATCCATTATCATCATCTTGCGGTTTGTCCATGTTGGACAGCTACTGTGAATGCTTCTCTGTCCAGTGCGCGGTGTCCAGAGTCTGCAACAGTCAATCCCAGTTCGTCAGTGATATCCTTCATCTACCTTCTTCTAGGTCGTCCTCTCTCACGTTTACATGGACTATGCCCTCCACAATTATCTTCTCCAGGCTAATATCTTATTGAACATGCCCATAATATATTGACAGTTTCAAGCAATATCGAATGTAGGCTGATAGTGTAGTCCAATAGGACATTCAGTGTAGTCCAATAGGACATTCAGTGTAGTCCAATAGGACATTCAGTTGAGATGTTTCACAAACTTCAAGACAAGCACACAGCAACAGAAGTTCGGCTTCTGGGATTCATGACACAGGTCAGCCTATCCCCTCCACTTTAGAGTTCTAGAGGGAGAATAAAAAAAATGGTATGGTGAAAGCTTTACGTGATTGACAGACAACACAAATTTGAACAATGTTTCAGCTCAATAGGCCTTCAGCAGGAATAAACAAATAAAACGTACACACAGATGTGTAAGTAAATAAAACTAATTCTACATAGCTAACTAGTATTGGTGTGTGCGTGGTGTTTGTTTGTTCCTGATGAAGGCCTATTGAGCCGAAATGTCGTTCAAATCTGTGTCGTCTATTAATCACGTAAAGCTTTTACCATACCATTTTTTTCTATTTTATTTTTCAATTCTCCATCACATTTAGCTTTACTGCAGCTTCGCATTTTTATGCATTCATTTGTATTTGAGTTATTGAGTTATTATTGAGTTATTTGCGGGTCATCATCATTGCACTCCGAACATGTCCATAGGTGCTCAGATCCCCTCCTCAGCAATTCTCGCAGTGTCCAGCGACTGACGACTCCAGTTGGTTGATAAGTCTTCTTACACGGCCACTAAGTGTCTCATTTCTGGCTGGGCCCAACTTAACTCCATCTTCCGAAGAAGTGACGTGGATCTGTGTTTGTCGAAGTCCTGTGCTCTTCCCACATCTCGGAGGGCATTGATGATGTCCGCCCGATCCATTGGTTGCCCGTCCTCAACGACAGCGCAGCTAGCCAACCTGTCCGCCCTTTCATTTCCCCGTACTCCCGCATGTCCAGGGACATAGACAAAGGTGACCTTACGTATTTTGGATTTCTGCAACTACTCTACCCAATTCATGCGTCATTTGTATTTCTTTACCTTAAACCCCCCGCCCCTTTCTTTTCCCCCTCTTAGAGTTGTAGTTAATGACCTAAATTGGAGGATGGTAAGGTGATCGTTTGCACCTTTTGCAAAGCTTTATATATAATGATTTCCCCTACCTTGAGCAAAGAAGTTAGATTGCTTTGATCGAATACATTTCAAACATTAATTTGTGTATGCTGGCTTGATTCATCATCATCATCATCATGTGCCAAACCGGTTGGCGTAGGCGGCGACCATGTCCTTCTACAATCGTCAATCCACTGTGCATCGTATCAATTCTATTGTTGACTGTTTTCCATGCCATGACACTAAGTTTTCCAGTGTCTTCTCTCCTTGTCGTGCGCGACCTCTCTTTTCCTGTATTTTGCCAGTTGTAACCATGTATTCCAAGTTTCTTCTTCTAATGATGTGTCAAAAAAATGTTGATTGGTTTTTTTTTTCTGATGTTTTTTTTAGGAGTTCCCGTTTTGTGTTGGCCTTTTTGAGAATTTCCTCGTTGGTCTTCAGCTGTACAGGGAACTTTTAACATTCTTCTGAGAAATCCCATCTCTGTGGCCTTTCATCGCCTTGTCATTATTTAGAACCCTTTATTCAGTGAGCTCTCATTAGTCCTTTTACGTGGCCATGGGATTCTAAACACACTTCTGTAGAAAAAAAACATTATTCTTAACGTTTTGTTCTTATATCATCATCAAGTACCGGGTCTGCTGGCGTAGGTGATCATGTCTCTTCACAACTTTCGATCCCGACATTAATTTATCATTTCTGTTGTTGACCTTCTGCCAAGCCATTCTTTTAAGCTGTCTGGTATTTTTTCTCTTTGTTGTCCGCTATCTCTTCGTCCCTCAATTTTTCAAGTTGTTACAGTATATTCCAGCTGTTCTCTTCTCATTACATGGCCAAAAATTTATGATTGTTTCTTCCTAATATTGGAAATTAGCTCTCTTTTTGCTTTGGCCTCTTTCAGAACGTTTTCATTACTCGTCATAGCTGTCCATGGTATTCTCAACATTCTTATGTAAAACCACATTTCTACAGACTCCAGTGATTTTCTTGTTTGTTGTTCTATTGTCCATGATTCACATTCATATGTTAAGACTGACTCTACATAACATTTAAGAACTCTTTTTTTTAAGAACTCTTTTTTGTGGTTATATAATTATTCTAATTCTTATTTCACATTTTGAATACACGCGTAGATGAAGTTAAAATCGTTCACAAAATTACAAATCTTCGAAATTAACATAAAAAATGAATTCAGATAAATGTAAATTTGACACTTGTGACGTAATTGTGTTCATATTAACTATTTTGAACAAGTAAGTGCAAATAGGTAAAAGGATGACATTCGTGCGACTTTCAAAATAGTTCATTATATTAACATTTTGAACAAGGTAAAACATATGTTTGTTTAAGGGACAATTGAGCCGTGGTGAGACCAACGCCCAGCGCGTTATCCTATTGTCCCGACCAGTAGTTTGGTTTAAGCTGACAGCGGGGCCTAGTCTCGGCTTCAAACGACGACACGTTTGGCTTGTGTTGGTGACTGCATCCCTGGCCATGTCACGACGTAAACAAGCCCGCCCAAAGTCCTGTAAATGTGAGTACGAAATAAAAGCCCTCATTAATTATGCATGTTTTCACAGGATGTTAACTATTTACATTGATTTGTCTTCATGTTGTTGCTCCGCCATCGCTGTGGGTGAAAACAAAGCTGATATAATTGTCTGATGGAAAATGAAAATTGGAATCAATAGAAGACCTTATGTACCAGTCCGTTCCCTGCCTAGTGTAAATACATGCCTGATTGGATTTATCTTCAACTAAAAATGTTTCATCAGAATCATCATTGTCATTTTCTTCTTTTTCGCCGTCTTCTTCTTTATCTTCTTTCCTTGCTCATTTGTATTCATAGTCAAGGGGGAATACAATTTGTGACATCTATCTCATCCGTTTGTCTATCTCCTGCAGTTATGTTTCCTAGTGTCTTTAATTTGGTTATTTGGTTATGGAAGGCCCCGGTATCACTGCAAACGAATTAAAATCCATAATTGCTCAACCGCCCGTGCCAGTGGAATCATCCGAATTACTAATTCATCTCCCAAACAAAGAAAGGTAGCTGTAGTCCCAATCATAGCAGTCTCAGCACACGCCAAAAGACATAAGGCGAAACAGCAAAGAAAGTGAACACGGCCAACTGTTCTATCCATCAAACTGACCAAACAATCTTCTTCATTGTCGACCTTTCGGTCTAGTCACAGTTGTTTCTTTCAATCTTAAAGTGACATTTTAATTTTATTCTGAAGAATGTTGCTATATTTGTGAAAGAAGAAATCATGACAAAACTGATTGCTATTTTAATGGGGTGGTTCTAATTCCTGACACTGCACAAAGATTCTAGTAAAGACAATGTATCTGCTATTAACACTTTACTTCTTCTTCTTTCCTTTCTCATTTGCCGTTCAGCGTCGAGGGGAGATATAGTTTGCGGTCTTTTGCTCTTCTGTTCGCATCTGCTGCTGTTGTTTCCTAGAGTTTCTAAAATTCCATCGATCCATCTTTTTCGGGGTCGCCCCTTGGGTCTGGTGTTCTCGCAGCGCTTATTGAAGGCTCGTTGTGTTGTGTTTTGATCACTGCCATGTCACGTGACCAGCCCATTTTTATCTGTTGTTTCTTTATATATTCTATGGCGGGGGGCTATTCCTAGCTTTTTTCTCCGTTCTTAATATTTGATCTTACCTCTTATACTGTTTCCTGTCATTCGTCTAACACATTTCATCTCTGTAGAGGTTATTTTTCTTATTGTTCTTGCATCTAGGGTCCAGGACTGGCATTGGTAGCACAACGTTGGGATGAAGATTGTATTGTACCATTTCATGTGAGAGGAGAATATAAGGGTCTTGTCCCATTTTCTTTTTATGTAGATTTTTTAATGTCGGCTTTGTATGTAGACATTGAAGTAACTCACCACCTGACTATCTTTCCACGTTCATGCGTTTGAGACCGTCCGATGGAATATGCTGTCTTTATATGGATTTTACTCCCCTCATACAATTTCTTTGTTTTAATGGAGCCTGGACATACATTTGTTGGTGGTCTAGTGGTAGACGTCGGCCTCTAGACAAGAAGGTTTTGGATTTTTGGATTTGAATCCCACCACAGACGGTGGGAATTTTCCACTTCGAGGTTTCTTCGTGGCTTTAGCCTCCTTTTGTTTCTGGGTAATGAGATCCGATGTTAAGCCCTCTCGGATAACGGCAAAATTTAGGATGCTTCGTGTGCATTATGCGCACGTTAAAGAACGCTTGACAGTTGCAAACAGAAAAAGGCAGGTCTAAAAAAAAATTGCCGCTGCCAGGGCAAAATTAATAGAAACAAATCCTAAAACGGGAGCCGCGATAGCTCATTGATTAGTGAGTGAACTGGACTACAAAGGACATGAGATCTGGCTCCATCCTGATCGATGGCTTCCGGGTTCATCCAGCCTGAAATTGGTACCGTATTTTTATCTGGGAAAGTAAAGCGGCACGGGCGTAATACCGACCACATTACCCCAAAAATCATGTATAGAGGGTCTATAAAAAGTATGGCCACTAACACCATATTCCTTATACGCCACTTGGCGTGACGGGGCACTTTACTTTTTTTTTTTTTTTTTTTTTTAATCCTAAAACGTCAAAATTCGACAAGGAAGCGCGCCAGAGCTGATGGCTTGCGTCAGGATCGGTGAACCAGAACTATCCAGACTCTGCTCCACCTCTCCGTGGTGCCTCTAGTAACAAACTAACCCGTTTAGTCTGGCCAAGCGAGTAGGGATCGAAGAGGAAAGACAACCGGGTACTCAAAAATGTCGTGCTGTAGTCGGATGAGTTGGGCCGAAAGGCGCCAATATCACAGTTGTACTGCAAACCACAACACAACGGAGACACGCTCACTTAACGTCCTTTTAAGGGCGGATGATGAAGAGGTGCACTCTTTTAGTCATCGGGCGAACGCAAGCAAGCAAAACGTCAAAATTCTACGACATAAAAATGTAAACAAAATATGAGAGTGCCTCTGAAGTGGCGAGGGACACCTGAGCATATGGCTTCCGGTGTGAAGAAGGACATTTTATGTTCACTTACAATTCAGTTCCTCGGGACTTCGCTTGAAGTATAAAGCTGGTGAACGTAAACGGTACATTCGTCTCTTCAAGTCTGAATAAGCAAAAAGTAAAAGTAAAGTACCCCCGTCACGCCAAGTGGCGTATAGGGAAATATGGTGTTAGTGACCATACATTTTATAGACCCTCTACACATGATTTTTGGGGTAATGTGGTCGGGATTACGTTCGTGCTGCTTTACTTTCCCAGAAAAAAATTCCAGTACCCATTTAAGGCTGGGTGAACCCGGAAGCCGTCGGTTGGGATCGAACCCTACCCCTTGTCCTTTGTAGTCCAGTTCACTAACCACTGAGCTATCGCGGCTCCTGTTCTGAATGCTGGAAACACCTTTTTGTAGAACAGGTTCTGACGTCATTTTACTTAGGCCGCCGTGACGTATTCTGTTGAATTATTTTTCTTAGAGTTGTTTTTTTTGCGTTCGCCAACTTTTTTTTTTTTTTTTTTTTACTTTGACGAATTCCCCTTGAAACTAGGAACTGAATTTTGTGTGTTAATCCGTTTTTTCCTAGCAGCCGTGTGCACAGGGGTCTCTCGCCGCGCAGGCAGATAACTCCGTGTTCGGAGGTGCTCATATTTTTTTCCGTCCATGAGTAATTGACGTTTCAAGCCGGGCCTCGCTGCTGAGACCAGGGGTGGTTGCCGCAGAGAGAAATCATAAATAAAAATCTCAACTGGGGCAGTCGGGATTTGAACTCACAACGTCTCTGTCTCGAGGCCGGCGTCTTGCCTCGAGACCAACCAGCCCCTCTTTTCTTAGAGTTGATATAACAACACTTCGGGCAAACTCATTGGTGCTCGGTGGTTTTGAACAGATAGCGAGGTGTGTGGTTCGATGGCAAACATTCACAACAGGAGAAAATGGCCAGGTAGAAGATTGATGAAAAGAAAGAACACAGAGGGTCAACATTTGATGAAGTAGGTCAATTAATACCTCCATGTAAGTGATTTAATGTCGAGTGTAGACGCTGGTCGTTAACCCTTAGACTCAGGTTGGTCATCCGAATGGCAATACATTCTTGATTTCACAGGTTCTGCTAGAGGATTTGGAACTCCATTCCAAAGAAACACCATTCCAAACTCCATCTTTGACAATAGAAACAAGAAAATAGTTCTTAAATTTTATGTAGAGCCAGTCTTAACATATGGATGTGAATCATGGATAATAGGACAACATACAAGACAATCACTGGAGTCTGTAGAAATGTGGTTTTACAGAAGAGTGTTGAGAATACCATGGACAGCTAAGAAGAGTAATGAAAACGTCCTGAGAGAGGTCAAAGCAAAAAGAGAGCTAATTTCCAATATTATATTAGGAAGAAACAATCATCACATTTTGGCCATGTAATGAGAAGAGAACAGCTGGAATATATTGTAACAACTGGGAAAGTTGAGGGATAAAGAGATAGAGGGAAGCAAAGAGAAAAGATACCAGACAGCATAAGAGAATGGCTTGGCAGAAGGTCAACAACAGAAATGATAAATAACTGTCGTGATTGAGAGTTTTATAGAAAGATGATCACTTATGCCAGCAGACATGGTACTAGATGATAATATATATTTTGGGAGAATTAGCATTTATATATTATAGATCACAGGAGAATTAGCATTGTATATTGGGAGAGCTAATATTTGTTGTCATTTGCTAATATTTTTTGTCATATTCTAATATTTTTTTGTCATTTTCTAATATTTTTTGTCTTTTTCTAATATTTTTAGTCATTTTCTAATAACATTGAAAAAGAAAGTATTCAGTTGAGTTTTTTGTCCCTCATGCAAAGTTTGTGCTTTGTGTCCATCAAACTCAAGAAAAAATACAAACGGAAGTCCTAAGATGGCGGATCTAGTCCACGTTCTCTCGGTCGCTGCAGAAAGTGCATTGGGGGTCTGATTAATTTCGGTTCTCCGTTGCACTTTTCTGCGTTAAAGTCAAAATGATGATCTACTTATTACACCTGCGTCGCTAAAGCGAAGTCGTACGCCGGCAACAGTCCCTTTTTGACAAATCAAGTGTTGTGAATGAGACCTTCCACCGTCTAGACTTGTTCTGTGCTTTACGTCACATTGGTGCTGTTCTTGACCGTTGTTGGAATTCCTTGACGCAAGTTGTTTGCATGTTACTCATTAATGTGAAATACTTCGTCAGCCGCAGTTTTATCTCTTTAGGGAATTTGCACCGTGTTTTGTTCGTCGTAGGCTGCATTCACTAGAATAATCAAGAATCTAAAGGGCGCGTCATTGCTGTGTGTGCGACATTGTTATGTGTGCAACGTCATCATAAAAGCTCATCGTAAATCTCTAGACCGGCCTTACTCTAATCTTACGGTCTTTTGTTCGATGTGCGACAGGATAATCTGACGACTAACTGTGTGTTTATATGTTCGGAATTGGAGTCAACAACGATGGCCTAACATCGTCAAGCGCTATACATAAAAAAAAATAATTTTATGATCATCATTTTCAGGAGAACGTGAACTTCGGGGTATATGGTGGATAGGCGGCAGGAACCATTGAAGGCTATGCATGAAAAGTGTTCCTTGTTGCAGTTTCCTCATATTCCCAGTCCCTGGGGGACTTGTTGGTCTCGAGGCAAGACGCCGGCCTCGAGACAGAGAGGTTGTAGGTTCAAATCTCGGCTACACCAGTTGGGATTTTTATTTATGATTTCTCTCTGCGGCAACCACCTCTGTTCTCAGCAGCGAGACCCGGCTTGAAACGTCAGTTATTCATTGACGGAAAAAACACGAGTACCTCCGAAGTCGGAGTTATCTGCCTTTGCGGCGAGGGACCCCTGTGCACACGGCAGCCAGGGAAAAATGGATTAACACGCAAAATTCAGTTCCTAGTCTCTAGGGACTTCGTCAGAGATGAAAGCTGGCGAACGCAACAACAACAACAACTTCTTTCATAAAAAAAATAAATAAAATATACCATGTAATGAGAAGAGAACAACTGGAATATATTGTAACAACTGGGAAAATTGAGGGACGATGAGATAGAGGTAAGCAAAGAGAGAAAATACCAGACAGCTTAAGAGAATGGCTTAGCAGAAGGTAAAGAACAGAAATGATAAATAACTGTCGAGATCGAAAGTTGTAGAAAGACATGATCATCTGCGCCAGTGGATATGGTACCTGATAATGATGATGATGATTCCAAAGGTAGTAGATATGAGATAAAGACGATGATGCTGGATAGGGCGCTCTCTTCGAAAATCAACTGAAAGTATCGCACGAGATGACCTTTATTTGGAATCCCCAGGGGATAAGACAAAGAGGAAAGCCAAAATATACTTTGAAAAGATACGTGGATGCAGGGATGGAGAGTTTGGGGAAGACCTGGAACGATCTTGAGAGAATGACAAGATGCAGGGCTGTTTAGAAGATGTTTTTTTGAAGACAAATGCTCCACAGGGAGTCGACAGGAAGGAGAAGATAAAATCCAATGGTAATGCAATACCCGGCCTTCTATATCAACAAAATCCTTTAGCTCGGGGACTACAGCATGTTTCATCTCTCTGACTCACCTGCTGTAACTTACACTTTCTCTCAACAGCCAATCTGTGTGCTCAAGTGAGATCTTGATCAGTTTTGGGTCGTCGACCCTGTCGTGGTTCGTCCTTCCCCAGAGAAATTATGAATGTGTTTCGTGGTGTCGTTCCGTGGTGTTAAAGTTTGTTGTTTATTGTTTGTTGTTTATTGTTTGTTGTTTGCGCTCGCCAGCTTTAGATCTCTAGCCAAGTTCAGAGGGACTCAATTTTCAGTAAATAGCACTTTAAAAAAATTTTTCACACTGGCAGCGGTGTGCTCAGGTATCCCTCGCCATACAGGCAGATATTCTCCTACTTCAGATGTAATATCCTAATTTTATTATTCAGAGTTTTAACGTTTTGGGTACAGATTTTTTTCCTATTAATTTTGCCTGGGCTGAGACCATTTTTGGCCTACTCTTTTCAACTGCCAAGGGTTCTTAACGTGCTGATAATGCATACGAGGCCTCCGGTTTTTCGAGAGGACTAGACATCGGTTCTCACTACCCGATACGAGGTGAGGGTAAAACCACAGATTCGAGATATATATATGTAAAAAGAGTTCTTAAATGTTATGTAGAGCCAGTCTTAACATATGGATGTGAATAGTGGACAATAGGATAACAGACAAGAAAACCACTGGAGTCTGTAGAAATGTGGTTTTACAGAAGTATGATGAGATTACCATGGACAGCTAAGAAGAGTAATGAAAACGTTCTGAAAGAGGCCAAAGCAAAAAGAGAGCTAATTTCCAATATTAGGAAGAAACAATCATCATTTTTTGGCCATGTAATGAGAATAGAACAGCTGGAATATATTGTAACAACTGGGAAAATTGAGTGACGAAGAGATATAGGGAGGCAAGGAGAAAAGAGAAAACCACTCGTTCTGGTCTACCATGAACTGGTAGTGACTGGAGTCAGTGACAGTTGAACCACTCGCAGTGGTCTACCATGAACTGGTAATGGTAATGACTGGAGTCAGTGACAATTAAATCCACTGGAAATTGTACAGAATAGTCCTTATACACAAACACATACACTTACAAGTTACAGAAGGAAACTAATGAGCCGTATATTCAGGGAATAATCAAACATGATTCCTTTATATAATAGCATATATAACTATAAACACATATACAATTCATAATTGCGATCAATATCAGTAGTACCTACGTGATTCCTGTTTACATCGACATTTATGCCAGATTGACCGACGATGCCTCGTTAACAAAGATCGATGCAAACTCCTCTCTGAAGGGCGCCATCACCTGCCTTTTTTTTCAGCTGTAGAAAGCAAATATCATTCAGGATGGCTATTTAGTTTGTACAAAAATGTGCCGGGAGTTTTCTGCGGTCTTTGTGTGTGTTCGGAACTGAAGGATGTCACAGAGATAGTCTGATCGACAAAATCAATAAAGGTGTTTATGTCGCAAAGCATTATGGGAGAATAGTGTTCTAGTTGAGAGGAATCATCATTGTGTGCCGTGACAGCTGATTTTAACACTACTGTATCTTCCTCTTCTTTTCTCTTTCTCACTGATACCGAAGAGGTGTCGTGGTTTATATCATTTGTCGTTCTTGAGCTGCTCGAACTGTCTGAATCAGTGATTTTCCTTTGTTGTTACATGTCTATATCACTGCATCTATCCATCTTCTTCTGGGTCTTCCTCTTGGTCATTTTCCATGTATTCTTGAGAGCGCCCTTCATGGTGATTGGTGAGGATTCATTCTGACCAGGTGGCCCAACCATTTAAGTTGTTGTTGCTCTATATATTCTTGGCAGAGTTTTGTTCCTATTATTTTTCTTATGGTTTCATTTGGTATTCTATCTCTTCTTGTGTTGTTTGTTACTTTTCTCAAGCATCGCATCTCATATGTTTTGATCTTTCTTGAATGTGATTTAGAAGATATACAAGTGTATAGGTACACCTTTTTATTCATGTTATGTCTTAGGTTTTAAGTTATACAAGAATTGCATGTGTAAAATCATTGACATGTATGCATATATATATATACATATACGATATATGTGCTCTTTCATTATGAAATATGATTTTGTTATTTACGTGGACATTCTGATTCTATGACTTCATGATGTCACATAGAGCGATAAAAGAGATCAGTGCAATGAGCAGGCATTAGGTGGCGGAGTTCATTGCGCCGTGCGATGGTTAGCATATCTTTGAGGAGAGCGTAGTCGCTAACTTGCGTCCTCATTTATGTGAGATCTTTTATTTCTATCTTCAGATCTAGGTGCTCGAAAAATCCACAAACGCACCAACATTAAAAAAACAAAAACAATTCTAATTTATGACAGTGAGTCGAACAAGTACTTCTCACAACCAACAAGCCACTCTTTCCTCCAACCAACAACCCACCCTCTCCTCCAACCAACAACCCACCCTCTCTGCCAACAAACAACCCACCCTCTCTTCCAACCAACAACCCACTCTCTCTGCCAACAAACAACCCACCCTCTTTTCCAACCAACTAGCCACCCTCTCCTCCAACCAACAACCCACCCTCTCCTCCAACCAACTAGCCACCCTCTCCTCCAACCAACAACCCACCTTCTCCTCCAACCAACAAATTACCCTCTCCAACAACCCACCCTCTCCTCCAAGCAACAACACACCCTCTCTAACAACCCACCCTCTCCTCCAACCAACAACCCACCCTCTCCTCCAACTAACAACCCACCATCTCCTCCAACCAACAACCCACCCTCTCCTCCAACCAACAACCCACCCTCTCCTCGAACCAACTATCCACCCTCTCCTCCAACCAACAACCCACCCTCTCCTCCAACTAACAATCCACCCTCTCCTCCAACCAACAACCTACCTTCTCCTCCAACCAACTAGCCACCCTCTCCTCCAACCAACTAGCCACCCTTTCCTCCAACCAACAACCCACCTTCTCCTCCAACCAACAAATTACCCTCTCCAACCAACAACCCACCCTCTCCTCCAACCAACAACCCACACTCTCCTCCAACCTGTAACACCTGGGAAAATTTAGGGACGAAGAGATAGAGGGAAGCAAAGAGAAAAAAAAATACCAGACAGCTTAAGAGAATAACTTGGCAGAAGGTCAGCAACAGAAATGATAAATAACTGTCGAGATCGAAAGTTGTGGAGAGACATGATCACTTACACCAGCAGGCTTTGTACTTAATGATATCGAACTTCCGATGTAAAAATCTAAAATAACCCCCCTCTGAAAGCAACAACTCTTTCCCCTATGAACTTTGTATAATCATCTAGCTCAAGAGCCTCTCCCACTGATCTCACTTCTACAATCTCCTTCCACGCTTCTCACCGCCTTCTTAAATAGCGAGTCCAGCCAAGTTTGACATGCTGGCATATTGGCTATTCTCTGTTGGTCAGTTCCTGTAATTATGGGATCTGATTGGCTGAAATTGTGCTAACGTTTTTATGCAGCTAGGCTCTCGTGTGTTGAGTTATTCGTGAGTTATTATCGTTGCACTCCGAACACGTCCATAGGTGTTCAATTATTTTGCTAACATCCCATCATACCACACTCTCTTAATTGTTTTCTTAACTTTATCTGTTTAAGTCCATCTTTCTCTCATTTAAGAAAAATCCTGCCGGAGCCTCTGTTATATCTTCTCTTTACATGAACACATCTTCATCATCATCATCATCACTGAGTGCCATCTCCGCATCGAAGGTTGGCTACCATGGAGCGCCATTCCATTCTATGAACTCACATGAACACAAGATTACGATTATATCCTACTGATGTTAGCAACAAGATTTCTTTCTTACCTGGCCATTTTAGAACAAGAGACTGGTAACGTTGTGGTCGTCTGCCGACCTCAAGGTTTATGGCTCACATGCCAGATAAGACATTTTTTTCCTATTTAAAGGGCTCTCGACGTTCACCTACCTCTTGATATGGGTACCAGAGGTATTCTGGGAAGGAAGGGGGTCAAACTGGCCACACCCGGCCAGGAAGCTGAGACTAAGTTTAATTTAATCGACAGGCCATCCTCATTGCACACAGACAGGTTGATCAGTGCTGAGATCTCCCCTCAACGTGCAGCCACTAGCGACAAAAGCTAAGAAGTAGTGAAGTACCTACATTTCATATTCCAATTGCTATGGATCTATCTTTAACTTTTCTAACTTATCTTTTAGAACGCTCGTTTCTTTTTTCAGCACTCCATGGTATAAAAAAAAAAAGTAAAGTACCCCCGTCACGCCAAGTGGCGTATAGGGAACATGGTGTTAGTGACCATAAATTTTACAGACCATCGGCACATGATTTTTGGGGTAATGTGGTCGGTATTACGTCCGTGTCGCTTCACTTTCCCAGAAACAAATCCGGTACCCATTAAAGGCTGGGTGAACCCGGAAGCCGTAGTTTGGGATCGAACTTTGTCCTTTGTAGTCCAGTTCACTAACCACTGAGCTATCGCGGCTCCCACTCCATGGTATACTCAACATTATTTAATGAAACCACATTTCTGCGACATCCAAATATTTTTATAAGCCTTTTTTTTCTCGAAAATCCCATCTTACAAATTGCCACGACTTGTTCTATAAAACACAGAAATGTTGTCCTTACTTCCGTTGTTAAATGTGAATTTTTCTGAATACCCTTTTCACTATTTGTAACATTTCAACAAAGAATAAAGCAACAAGTACATTTTTACGTGCCACAGAATTATTGTTGTCAATGTTTAAGTGACTTTGCAATCTTATAATACATGCTTTTGCAATCTTTCTATTCTTCTTCATCTCCTTTGACTATTACTGCTGCTGCTGCTGCTGCTGCTACTACTACTTCTACTACTGCTGTTACTACTACTACTGCTGCTACTATTGCTACTACTGCTGCTACTACTACTTCTACTACTGCTGTTACTACTACTACTACTGCTACTATTGCTACTACTGCTGCTACTAATACCACTGCGACTACTACCACCACTTCTACTACTGTCGCTGCTGCTGCTGCTACTGCTGCTACTATTACTTATACAACTAATTTTACTAGTATTACATCGATTTAATTTACTGCCTTTACTACCACTACTACTTTTTTATGCTATTATTGCTGTTGGTATTACTACATTTTCTTTATACTACAACTGCTACCACTATAACTACGGCTACCACAACTACTACCACTACAAACACTACATCTACAACTACTACCACTGCACCTTCAACCACTACAGCTACATTGACTGTTATTACCACGATTTCTTATTTCTTTAATATTACTACTACTACCACAATTACAACTACTACTTCTGTTACTACTACTGTAACTATTACTATTACTGTAATTATTACTATTACTATTACTATTACAATTACTACTACTGCTACTGCTACTGCTACAACTACTGCTACTACTACTACTATCAGTACTATAACTATTACTACTACAGCTACTACCTCTGCTACCACTACTGTCTATAACTATAATTATTACTACTACTACTACTACTACTACTACTACAACTACCGATACTACTACTATTTATAACTATTACTACTACTACTACAACTACTGCTACCACTACTATCTATAACTATTACTACTATTACTACTATTACTACTACTGCCGGTACTACTATAACTATTACTACTACTACTACTACTACAACTACTGCTACCACTACTATCTATAACTATTACTACTATTACTACTACTGCTGGTACTGCTATAACTATTACTACTACTACTACTACTACAACTACTGATACTACTACTATCTATATCTAGAACTATTACTACTACTACAACTACCGACACTACTACTATCTATAACTATTACTACTACTACTGCTACTACTACTATCTATATCTTGCCGGTACTACTATAACTATTACGATTACTACTACTACTACAACTACTGCCGGTACTACTATAACTATTACTACTACTACTGCCGGTACTACTATAACTATTACTACAACTACTGCCGGTACTACTATAACTATTACTACAACTACTGCCGGTACTACTATAACTATTACTACTACTACTGCCGGTACTACTATAACTATTACTACTACTACTGCCGGTACTACTATAACTATTACTACTACTACTACTACAATTATCTATATAACTATAACTATTACTACTACTACTGCCGGTACTACTATAACTATTACTACTACTGTCGGTTCTACTATAACTATTATTACTTCTCCTACTATTATAGCTACTATAACTATTACTACTGCTACTACTACTACTGCCAGTACTACTATAACTATTACTACTTCTCCTACTATTATAGCTACTATAACTATTACTACTTCTCCTACTATTATAGCTACTATAACTATTACTACTTCTCCTACTATTATAGCTACTATATCTATTACTACTACTACTACTACTACTGCCAGTACTACTATAACTATTACGACTACTAATACTACGGCCGGTACTACTATAACTATTGCTACTTCTCCTACTATTATAGCTACTATAACTATTACTACTTCTCCTACTATTATAGCTATTATAACTATTATAGCTATTATAACTATTACGACTACTACTACAACTGCCAGTACTACTATAACTATTACTACTATTACTACTTTTCCTACTGTTATAGCTACTATAACTATTACTACTACTACTACTGCCGGTACTATTATAACTATTACTACTTCTCCTACTACTATGACAATTACTGCTTCTCCTACTATTATAACTATTACTACTTCTTCTACTATTATAACTATTACTACTTCTACTATTATAACTATTACTACTTCTCCTACTATTATAACTATTACTACTTCTCCTACTACTATGACTATTACTACTTCTCCTACTATTATAACTATTATTACTTCTCCTACTATTATAACTATTACTACTTCTTACTATTATAACTATTACTACTTCTACTATTAGCTATTACTACTTCTCCTACTATTATAACTATTACTACTTCTACTATTATAGCTATTACTACTTCTCCTACTATTATAACTATTACTACTTCTACTATTATAGCTATTACTACTTCTCCTACTATTATAACTATTAATACTTCTACTATTATAGCTATTACTATCTATCTATCTATTGACCTAGCCGTTATAGGGAATGTTCTATTAAAGATCTATCTGTCTACAGTTCTATCTCATTGTATTATAACTATAGGGTGTTTATAAAGTCTCACTACACTTGGTATCTAGGTCAATTTGAAAAAAAATGTTTATGACGTCATCACAATATGTGCTCAATGGTAAGTTCACTTGTTGCGACAGTTTTCTTAATGACTTGTCTGGACTTTTAAGGATTCTGTCTTGGATATCTAAACATATTTCATCATTCACAGCAGGCCTACCAGATCGTGGAGCATCTTCCACATTTCCAGTAGCAATAAACTTATTCAACAAATTTCTAACCGTAATGCGATGAGGAGGTTGTTTATCAGGAAATCTTGCTATAAATCTTTGAACAACTACCCGTGTGTATCGCACAATTGACAGTGGGAGCACATATTGTGATGACGTCATAAACATTTTTTTTTCAAATTGACCTAGATACCAAGTGTAGTGAGACTTTATAAACACCCTGTATTACTACTTCTCCTACTATTATAGCTATTATAACTATTACTACTCCTACTATTATAACTATTACTACTTCTCCTACTATTATAACTATTACTACTTCTACTATTATAGCTATTACTACTTCTCCTACTATTATAGCTATTATAACTATTACTACTTCTCCTACTATTATAACTATTACTACTTCTCCTACTATTATAACTATTACTACTTCTACTATTATAACTATTAATACTTCTCATACTATTATAACTATTACTACCACTTCTATTACCGTTTCTTCTTTTTTCAATTGTTCTCTTTTTTTTTCCCTGCACACACAATGTCTGCCTGGTGCAGGTGATCATGTCTTTACATATGTTTATCAAGTCACTACTTGATTTACCGTACCTTTCTCTCAATCTGTTTTGTTCATTTCTCCAAGTCTCCCTTTATAATTCTCCCATCAACTTGGTACATACTTGCGCTTGTTATTCTCCTTACATCACAGACAGGCAACGATGAGATCTGACTCAGGTAGTCCAGACTTGTCAAAAGCTCATTTTCATTGCAGAGCGGACAACTCCAAAGTGCTGAGTAGTTCCCCTTCTTAGCACACTCCCCTGCATGAAGCATGCCCGTCACACACTAGCGAAAGTACTAAAGATGGCATCATTATATTATTCATATAAAAGTCATGATCTTTATAGTTGGCGGGACCTCTTTTCATCATCATCGAGTGCCTTCTCCGCAACGAAGGTTGGCTACCATGGAGCGCCATTCTGCTCTGTCTCTTGCTTTGATGATGCAGGTTGTCATAGGCTGGTTTGTCCATCTTTTGATGTTACTCGTCCATGTTAGTCTTGGTCTGCCTCTGCCTCTTTTACCTTGTATTTTCCCCTCCAGGATTACTTTTAGTAGGCTGTTGCGTCTTTTAACATGGCCCAAAAATCGCATTTGTCTTGTTTGAATTGTGTTTAGTAGTTCTCTTTTCATTTTAGTTGTTTTAAGACTTCATCGTTTGTTTTCTTTTCCTTCCATCCAATTCTACCTATTCTTCTATATATCCACATTTCAAAGGCTTCAATTCTCTGTTCTGCTTTCTAGTCTAATGTCCATGTTTCTGCACCATATAGGAATGTTGAGAAGACATAACATTTTGCTATTCTTAGTTTTAGCCCAGGTGTTATTTGTTTTGATGTTAGTATGTTCTTCATGACATTAACATTACTTTTTGCCATTCCTATTCTTTTGTTAATTTCAGTTTTACATTTTCCATCACTGGTTATAGTAGGGACCTTTTTTAAAGATAACCTAATTACTTTTCTTGGATGTCCATGATAACCTAATTACTTTTCTTGGATGTCCATGATAACCTAATTACTTTTCTTGGATGTCCATGATAACATATTTCTTTAAAACAATTATTGCGTTGTCTCCTGTTTCTCTTTTCTGTTTTGCGGTTGCTTGAGAGGTATTCATCTTTTTTTTTCTTCTGCTTCTTTTTCTACGCCTTTTTCTTCTCGTTCTCTTCTTTCTTGTTCTTCTTCCTTCTACTGTTCCTTATTCTTCTTTGTTTCTTTTTCTGCGTGTCCTCCACCTCATTCGGATGTTGTTCATGTTGTGAAGAAGCTTTTCCACATGTTCCTTGTGTTGCCCCTGTTATGGACATACTTTTCCACATGTTCCTTGTGTTGCCCCTGTTATGGACAGACTTTTCCACATGTTCCTTGTGTTGCCCCTGTTATGGACATACTTTTCCACATGTTCCTTGTGATGCCCCTATTATGGACATACTTTTCCACATGTTCCTTGTGTTGCCCCTGTTATGGACAGACTTTTCCACATGTTCCTTGTGATGCCCCTATTATGGACATACTTTTCCACATGTTCCTTGTGATGCCCCTATTATGGACATACTTTTCAACATGTTCCTTGTGTTGCCCCTGTTATGGACAGACTTTTCCACATGTTCCTTGTGATGCCCCTATTATGGACATACTTTTCTACATGTTCCTTGTTTTGCCCCTGTTTTGAACAAACTTTTCCAATGTTCCTTGTGTTGCCCCTGTTATGAACAAACTTTTCCACATATTCTTTGTGTTGCCCCTGTTGTGAACAAACTTATAGTCACCTTTTTACGAGGAAAACTTCCGACATGTTCCTACTTGGAAGAAATGTTTCTCATTTTTTTTTTCAGTGAGGTAAACATCTACAAACCCCTTTTCTGTGAGGTAAACATCTACAAACTCCTTTTCTGTGAGGTAAACATTATCTTCAAACTCCTTTTCTGTGAGGTAAACATTATCTTCAAACTCCTTTTCTGTGAGGTAAACATTATCTTCATACTCCTTTTCTGTGAGGTAAACATTATCTTCATACTCCTTTTCTGTGAGGTAAACATTATCTTCAAACTCCTTTTCTGTGAGGTAAACATTATCTTCAAACTCCTTTTCTGTGAGGTAAACATTATCTTCATACTCCTTTTCTGTGAGGTAAACATTATCTTCATACTCCTTTTCTGTGAGGTAAACATCTACAAACTCCTTTTCTGTGAGGTAAACATTATCTTCAAACTCCTTTTCTGTGAGGTAAACATTATCTTCATACTCCTTTTCTGTGAGGTAAACATTATCTTCATACTCCTTTTCTGTGAGGTAAACATCTACAAACTCCTTTTCTGTGAGGTAAACATTATCTTCAAACTCCTTTTCTGTGAGGTAAACATTACCCACATACTCCTTTTCTGTGAGGTAAACATTATCCACATACTCCTTTTCTGTGAGGTAAACATTATCTACATACTTCTTTTCTGGAATTTTAAGTTCTTGTAAAATTTGTACTGTTCTCAGTCCATCGTATTCTAAAAGTTCCTCTGTAACATTTGCATTCCATAACATTGATGAATTTTTCAGTAGATCAGTCGATTGTCCATGTTTGACAGCTATATGTTGCTATGGGAAAACACTCTAGGTCTTTTGCTATATCAGTTTATGTTGTTTTTATGTTGTGCAGCTTTAATTTATTCATAATTATATCCAGCCTTCTTTTCTTCCTCTTGGTAGTCTTTCCATTGTTTGTTAAAATCTATTGATTCAAACATACAAATAAACGAGCTGATATTTTCCATATAAGCGGAACGTAATATCAATGAATGCTAATAAAGATGCCCTTAGCTCGGCGCTGTTTGGCAGTTTGAGCACCCTGACCACCCCCTCCCTGCTAAGCTATGCCAGCAGGGGTTTGACTCCTGGCAGGCTCTACCAAGTTAGGTAGATTTGGCTGGATAGGGGAGAAACAACAAAATAGGGGGACCCCCTGGTGCTACTGGCAGGGGTTAGTAACATCAGGGCTGGCAGCTCTATCGATGTAGATGAAGAAAAACATGTTACGGAAACAGCAGCGGGGCGCATTTTGCCGCGGTTTGGAGGGTCGGAATTGAGTTCTCGCAAAATTGGCGTAAAGGCTGTGAGAGAGATATGAGTAGTGTGGGGTAGACTTGGGGCACGACCCAGGCACTGCAAAGTGGATTAAATTTGTTGATGCCTTACCTTTTACGCCACAGAAGGGTCTATTATTCTGCACGTACGGAGCTCGTGGGCTTTCACGGTTCTTGTTAGAGACAGGACTGTGATGGGTGATAGTGGTACTTTCGTAGTGAATATAAGTCGTTTGACCATAGGATATATAGAACAACAACAACTTAAATGGTTTGGCCACCTGGTCAGAATGAATCCTTATCAATCACCATCAGGGGCGTTCTTCTCGAGAATGCATGGAAAAAGACCAAGAGGAAGACCCAGAAGAAGATGGATAGATGCAGTGATGGAGACATGTAACAACAAAGGAAAATCACTCATTCAGACAGTTCGAGCAGCTCGAGAACGACAAATGATATAAACCACGACACCTTTTAGGTATCAGTGAAAAGAGAAAAGAAGATGAAGACCATAGAAATGATCATCATCATCATCAAGCACCATGCTTGCTGGCGTAGGTGATCATGTCTCTCCACAACCTTCGATCACGACAGTTATTTATCATTTCTGTTGTTGACCTTCTGCCAAGCCATTCTCTTAAGCTGTCTGGTATCTTTTCTCTTTGCTTCCCTCTCTCTCTTCGTCCGTCAATTTTCCCAGTTGTTACAATATATTCCAGTTGTTCTCTTCTCATTATATGGCCAAAAAATGATGATTGTTTCTTCCTAATATTGATATATAAATTAGCTCTCTTTTTGCTTTGGCCTCTTTCAGAACGTTTTCATTACACTTCTTAGCTGTCCATGGTATTCTTCAATATTCTTCTGTAAAACCACATTTCTACAGACTTCAGTGATTTTTTTGTCTGTTGACCTGTTGTCCATGATTCACATCTATATGTTAAGACTGGCTCTACATAACAATAGAAATGATGGCTGTTTCAAAAGCATTAGCATGGCTTGAGACACCGCCTTATACACGTGTGTGTTTCCTCAGTGACTCAATGAGTATGCTCAGAAAGATCACGGCTGTACTCGACGGCAGTGGTTAGAGTCTCTGGAGAGGTCTATTAAAAAAAGTGTGTACTACATTTTCGTGTCAGGGTATACGGTTGTCAGAGACAACGAACGTGCTGCAGACATTTCAGTTTGGCTAATACTGAGTGCGGAACGGCAATGGACTGCGATGATATTCTGAATGTTCTCAGGGACGCTGGACGTAAAAGAAAACGGCTGATTCTGAATCCGCAACCATGATCAGACTTTACGAATATCATGTCAACGTGGGAGATGCCAGACGAGAGCGCTGCACAGAAATTCAAAAAGATTTGTCGACCAACACAACACCGGTGTCGTTAGTCGCTACACACTGAGAGATAACTTCGGAAGAGATCTCAGCACCTATGGACTTGTTCGATGTGCAGTGAGGATGACATGTCGACTAAACTAAACTAAACTTTACGTCACATTGTTTGTCACTGACTTGTTCGATGTGCAGTGAGGATGACATGTCGACTAAACTAAACTAAACTTTACGTCACATTGTTTGTCACTGACTTGTTCGATGTGCAGCGAGGATGACATGTCGACTAAACTAAACTAAACTTTACGTCACATTGTTTGTCACTGACTTGTTCGATGTGCAGTGAGGATGACATGTCGACTAAACTAAACTAAACTTTACGTCACATTGTTTGTCACTGACTTGTTCGATGTGCAGCGAGGATGACATGTCGACTAAACTAAACTAAACTTTACGTCACATTGTTTGTCACTGACTTGTTCGATGTGCAGTGAGGATGACATGTCGACTAAACTAAACTAAACTTTACGTCACATTGTTTGTCACTGACTTGTTCGATGTGCAGCGAGGATGACATGTCGACTAAACTAAACTAAACTTTACGTCACATTGTTTGTCACTGACTTGTTCGATGTGCAGCGAGGATGACATGTCGACTAAACTAAACTAAACTTTACGTCACATTGTTTGTCACTGACTTGTTCGATGTGCAGCGAGGATGACATGTCGACTAAACTAAACTAAACTTTACGTCACATTGTTTGTCACTGACTTGTTCGATGTGCAGCGAGGATGACATGTCGACTAAACTAAACTAAACTTTACGTCACATTGTTTGTCACTGACTTGTTAGCAACCTGTGGGTAAAGAAGGAAGGAAGACGATATGAAGCGGAAGTAGAAATGCTTTATTCTTGACACTTTCAAGATGGCATCTGAGCTGACAGCGTTCGGCAACACATAACTGACTGTTATTTTTTTTTTTATTAGCGTTCATCCTCTAAGTGGTGGCGAATGCTTTTTTTTTTGTCTCTAGTTTACGCCAAAGCCGCGATTTCTGCGTCTTTCGGCCCGATACATCCGTCTTCGGCATGAGTCAATTTTGGTTAAAAATTTCTGCCTGGACAGCTGCTATTTTAGGCTTACTCTTTTAGACTTTAAACTGGGGCGGGGTTTTTAACGTGCGCAAGTGCACACGGGACATTCCGTTTTTTGCGGGTTTCTTTTCTCTTTAGAGAACCAGACATCGAATCTCATTACCCAGAGACCAGGGATGGTTTCTCATCCCGCGAGGAAACCATGCTTTAGATTTTTGAAAAGTATTTCCACCGCCTTAGTTGGATATGAAACCTAGGACCTTACTGTTCAGAGGCTTATGTTTTACCTCTGGACCACTCGGCAATGAAACTATAATAACAATAGAATAATATAAGACTGTTTAATCATCATCAAGTACCGGGCCTGCTGGCGTAGGTCTCTCCACAACTTTTACTTATAAAGTTTACTTTTTTTTTTTTACAATGAGAGTCGTGTTTAATGTACGCTTAACGGCTCTGGATGATGATGCTAACTAAATTTATTGATAAATATCAGTTTAAAAGAAACGAAACAAAAAAAAAACAAAACAAAAACAAGACGAAACAAAATAAACGAAACAATTTATTTCTCACTGATGTTTTGAATGTCCTGAAAGTCTTCACACCGTTTCGTTTTGTTGTACAGGACAATCTTTACATACAAATAGGTTTCTCTTAAAAAGAGTTCTTAAATGTTATGTAGAGCCAGTCATAACATATGGATGTGACTCATGGACAATAGGACCACAGACAAGAAAATCACTGGAGGCTGTAGAAATGTGGTTTTACAAAAGAATGTTGAGAATACCATAGACAGCTAAGAAGAGTAATGAAGATGTTCTGAAAGAGGCCAAAGCAAAAAGAGAGCTAATTTCCAATATTAGGAAGAAACAATCATCATTTTTTGGCCATGTAATGAGATGGGAACAGCTGGAATAAATATATTGTAACAACTGGGAAAATTAAGGGACGAAGAGGTAGAGGGAAGCAAAGAGAAAAAGATACCAGACAGCTTAAGAGAATGGCTTGGCAGAAGGTCAACAGCAGAAATGATAAATAAATGTCAAGATCGGAAGTTGTAAAGAGACATGATCACCTACACCAGCAGCCGTGACACTAGATGTTGATGAGGTTTCTCTTGATGTTCAATTGCTATGACTGTTGGCGTAGATAAACATGTCTCTTCACAACTTCTGCTATTGAGTTATTGAGCTATTGAGTTATTGAGTTATTTGCGGGTCAACATCATTGCACTCCGAACATGTACATAGGTGCTCAGATCCCCTCCTCAGCAATTCCATCAGTGTCCAGCGACTGACGACTCCAGTTCTATGTTGGTTGATAAGTCTTCCTACACGGCCACTAAGTTTCTCATTTCTGGCTGTGCCCACCTTAACTCCCATTTCCATCATCCGAAGAAGTGACGTGGATCTGTGTTTGTCGAAGTCCTGTGCTCTTCCCACATCTCGGAGGGCATTGATGATGTCCGCCCGATCCATCGGTTGTCCGTCCTCAACGACAGCGCAACTAGCCAACATGTCCGCTCTTTCATTTCCTCGTACTCCCGCATGTCCAGGGACATAGACTAAGGTGACCTTACGTATTTTGGATTTCTGCAACGACTCTACCCATTGCATTCATACTTCTGCTCTCAGTTGTTATTATTCATTTCAGCTCTGAACTCTCTTACATGCTTTTCTCTTCATCTGTTTGGTATCTCTTTTCTCTGTTTCCACCGACATCTTCATCCCTTCCAACTGTATTTAGACTCTTCCCTACTTATTACATGGCAAAGCGTACCAATCGTCGTCTTTTGGTGTTTGTCAAATGTCTTTGTTTCTCTTTTGGCTTCTTAGTACATCTTTATGACTTGCTTGCGTAAAGGTAAAGTACGAGACTTGAACCGGCGTCTTAACACGCGAGTTTCCACCCATATGTGCTCGGCCGCCTATCCAGAAATGTTCGGATATTTCTGTATAGTGTCGCCTCAAGCATCGAAACTCAGATGCGAAGCGACATTCCTCACCTTCCAAGGGTAATACCCTGGTACCCATTTCTGCCAACGGCTGGGTCGACCGTGGGGGTATATTCTTTTCCAACCACGAGTACAATTCACACTGCTCCCAGCGGGAATCGAACACGGGTTGTCCGAACGTCGATAGTCCAGTCGGGTGGTTTTTCCAACTAGGCTACCGAGGCCCCGCGTTTACTCGTTGAGTAAAGGAATACAACTTCTCATCATCCGCCCTTAAGAGGACGTTAAGTGGTCGTGTATGCGTTGTGTTGTGGTTTGCAGTAAAACTGGGATAGTTGCGCCTTTCGGCCCAACACATCCGACTTCAGCATATGTGTATGACTTTTAATGGGGTTAATCTGTTAGAACATACTTGTGACTTTTAATGGGGTTAATCTATTAGAACATACTTATGACTTTTAATGGGGTTAATCTATTAGAACATACTTGTGACTTTTAATGGGGTTAATCTATTAGAACATACTTGTGACTTTTAATGGGGCTAATCTGTTAGAACATACTTGTGAC
This sequence comes from Megaustenia siamemsis, assembly GCA_032433765.1. NCBI lineage: Eukaryota > Metazoa > Mollusca > Gastropoda > Stylommatophora > Ariophantidae > Megaustenia > Megaustenia siamemsis. The sequence goes on along the minus strand of JAVIAB010000025.1, from coordinate 20,518,992 downwards.
TTTTAATAGGGTTAATCTATTAGATCATCCTTGTGACTTTTAATGGGGTTAATATATTAGATCATCCTTGTGACTTTTAATATTATTAATCTATTAGATCATACTTGTGCCTTTTAATAGGGTTAATCTATTAGATCATCCTTGTGACTTTTAATAGGATTAATCTATTAGATCATACTTGTGACTTTTAATGGGGTTAATCTATTAGATCATCCTTGTGACTTTTAATAGGGTTAATCTATTAGATCATCCTTGTGACTTTTAATTGCGTTAATCTATTAGAACATCCTTGTGCCTTTTAATGGGGTTAATCTATTAGAACATCCTTGTGACTTTTAATGGCGTTAATCTATTAGAACTTCTTTGTGACTTTTAATGGCGTTAATCTATTAGATCATCCTTATAATTGTTCATGTGGTTAATCTGTTAGAATATCATTATGACTTTTAACGTAGTTATTCTACTAATCATTATGTACCATACCGGTTGGCGTAGGCGATCATGTCTTTCCACAATCTTCTATCTACAGTACATCGTATCAGTTCTGTTGTTGACTGCTTTCCATGCCACGACACCAAGCTATCCACTATTTTCTCTCTTTGTCGTCCGCGATCTCTCTTTCCTTTTATTTTGCCAGTTGTAACCAAGTATTCCAACTTTCCTCTTCTCACGATGTTCTTAAAACCTACGTATGACTATTGATCTACGATATAAATAATGCTTTCATTTCTATGTTACTCCTATGCATCATCTGTTACTCATATGCATCATCTGTTACTCCTATGCATCATCTGTTACTCCTATGCATTATATGTTACTCCTATGCATTATCTGTTACTCCTATGCATTATCTGTTACTCCTATGCATTATATGTTACTCCTATGCATTATATGTTACTCCTATGCATTATATGTTACTCCTATGCATTATCTGTTACTCTTATGCATTATATGTTACTCCTATGCATTATCTGTTACTCCTATGCATTATATGTTACTCCTATGCATTATATGTTACTCCTATGCATTATCTGTTACTCCTATGCATTATATGTTACTCCTATGCATTATATGTTACTCCTATGTATTATCTGTTACTCCTATGCATTATATGTTACTCCTATGCATTATCTGTTACTCCTATGCATTATCTGTTACTCCTATGCATTATATGTTACTCCTATGCATTATCTGTTACTCCTATGCATTATATGTTACTCCTATGCATTATATGTTACTCCTATGCATCATCTGTTACTCCTATGCATTATCTGTTACTCCTATGCATTATCTGTTACTCCTATGCATTATATGTTACTCCTATGCATTATATGTTACTCCTATGCATCATCTGTTACTCCTATGCATTATATGTTACTCCTATGCATTATATGTTACTCCTATGCATTCTCTGTTACTCCTATGCATTATCTGTTACTCCTATGCATTATATGTTACTCCTATGCATTATCTGTTACTCCTATGCATTATATGTTACTCCTATGCATTCTCTGTTACTCCTATGCATTATCTGTTACTCCTATGCAATATATGTTACTCCTATGCATTATATGTTACTCCTATGCATTATATGTTACTCCTATGCATTATCTGTTACTCCTATGCATTATATGTTACTCCTATGCATTATCTGTTACTCCTATGCATTATCGCGACAGTTACTTCCCCTTTTCCGTCTTTAAAATGCCGTTAAATGGGCGCTGTTGCCCTTTTTTTTGTGTGTGTTTGATTAAGAACAAAGCTCATCTGCGCTTTTCGGCTAAACATAACCAACTTCCGCCCGGAATTTCTAGATCCAAGTTTTGCTTTCACTGGTTAATCTCTAATAAAGTATCCAGTCCGATTAAATTGCTTAGAGAAGTAACGATTACGTTAAACATCAAAACTGTAAGCAGAATCGATGCCAGTGTAAATCGATGTAGTTAAATCAAATATACATTTTTATAGAACAGCTAACCGATAGCCCGCCCTTTTCATACACACGGAGATACATAACATAAAATCTGAAATATACGTTTTGAAGTATAAAAATATTACAAAGGATATTTGAAAATAATCCGTCTCTTCGGAATTGCGTTCAGACACGTTTCTACGAAATGTCGACAAAGTGCCTGTCTTTTTCTATGAAAATAAATGATTTCCTATCTTTATGGCTTTCCAGGAACTTGTTTTATTGTGTCAAAAACAAGGGCATTGAGAACAGTGATTCTCAGAATGGGGAACGTAACTAATCAAAGGGGGAGAACCACTGATTTAGATCATTAAATATACATTTATATTCTCGCATTTGAATGTAAATATCTGGGAACAAATTTAACCTCAGATGGTAGATGTACAACAGAGGTGAGGTGTACAACGGAGGTGAGATACAGAATAGCTCAGGCAAAGCAGTATAAAAAAAAATTAGGAAAATACTATGCAATCAATTTTGACAATAGAAACAAGAAAAAGAGTTATTAAATGTTATGTAGAGCCAGTCTTAACATATGGAAGTGAATCATAGACAATAGGATAACAGACACACACAAAATCACGGAGCCATTAGAAATGTGGTTTTACAGAAGAATGTTGAGAATACTATCGACAGCTAAGAATAGTAATGAAAACATGCTGAAAGAGGCCAAAGCAAAAAGAGAGCTAATTTCCACTATTAGGAAGAAACAATCATCAATTTTTGTCCATGTAATGAGAAGAAAACAGCTGGAATATATTGTGACAACTTGGAAAATTGAGGGACGAAGAGATAGAGGGAAGGAAAGAGAAAAGATACCAGACAGCTTAAGAGAGTGGCTTGGCAGAAGTTCAACAACAGAAATGATAAATAACTGTCGAGATCGAAAGTTGTGGAAATGCATGATCACCTACGCCAGCAGGCATGGCACTTGATGATGATTTTAAATGGTTTCCAAGGTCCCTCCAGCTTCTTGACATGGGCGCTAGAAATATTTCCTGTGAAGGAAGGGAATTTTCATTTTCCGATGAAGGGAAGCGAGGAAGGAAACAGGCCACTTCGCCTATGAAGCTGTAGCTTGGAACAATGGCATCACAAACACTTCGTTATCCAACGACAGTTACTATGGGACTATCTTTACCTTTTCGACTTGTATTTTCTGCAATTTATTTTATAATTTAAGAAAAGAAGAATTAAGCTTTCTTGAGCTTTTGTTGAGATCTTATAATAGACAACTGTCTTAGTATGCGGTAGTGAATCGTAGACAAAGAAGAAAACGATTGACTGCATTAGGAATGTGAGTCTTCAGAAGAATGTTGAGAATAACTTGAGGGAATACCTTAGGGGTATCATGAGAGAATACCCTGAGGGAATACCTTGAGAGTCCCCCCAGCATACCATGAGAGAATGCATTGAGAGTACCCTGAGGGAATACCTTGAGAGAATACCTTGAGCGTACCCTGAGAGAATGCATTGAGAGTACCTTGAGAGAATACCTTGAGCGTAGATAGATAGATAGACAGATGGATGGATGGATGAATGGATGGATGGATGGCTGGGCGGACGTGTTATAGACCCACACGGACTCTTTGTTGTATTTAAATCTTGATGTTATATTATATTATATTATAACTTGACAGCAGAGCACGTTTATTTAGTTGATCGCAACAGGTAATTCATGACAAACTCTTTTTCTCTCATTATAAAATGATAATCAGTTTATTGATTTCTCTATTATTAATCTTGGCTCATGATCGTGCACTTATCTGAAATTAATCTTCGTTAATTCAGGACACTAAAGAGACTATCGTCGGTGACTATTTGAATGTCCGTAAGTGCATCTCTTTCATACAACATTATTCGTTTGTTTACTTACGAACTTGTAAGAATATTTTGCAGCACAATTCTATGAATCTTTCAACAACACTTTCCCAGCTTAAGTTCATAATGCTCTCTATCAACTTCTACTAAT
>JAVIAB010000025.1:20472548-20510048 GCA_032433765.1 Megaustenia siamemsis | reverse complement strand
AGACTTCATCAACTTAGGGGTAGTTGCAACATTACTGACAGACTTCATCAACTTAGGGGTAGTTGCAACATTACTGACAGACTTCATCAACTTAGGGGTAGTTGCAACATTACTGACAGACTTCATCAACTTAGGGGTAGTTGCAACATTACTGACAGACTTCATCAACTTAGGAGTAGTTGCAACATTACTGACATACTTCATCAACTTAGGGGTGGTTGCAACATTACTGACAGACTTCATCAACTTAGGGGTAGTTGCAACATTACTGACAGACTTCATCAACTTAGGGGTGGTTGCGACATTACTGACAGACTTCATCAACCTAGGGGTAGTTGCGACATTACTGACAGACCTCAGCCGTCACCAGTTATCTCTATCTTCAGTCATTATTTCGGAGTCCAGACTTTGATGTTATTTTCCCATCGCTTTCTCTGTCTACCTCTTCTTCTCTCTCCTTTCACAGTTCCCCAGATGGTATTTGCTAGGCCCGATGATTGAGATACGTTACCAAAACATTTCATGTTGTGTTACTTTACAATAGTCCAAACAATTACCCCAGGGAGAAACACTTGTTGATTCCTACTGGGAATCGAACTTCCTTCGCCTGGTTTGAGAGCAACAGATGCAGTCCACTCGGCTATGTAATCTATATAAGTAATAGATACTATACCCCTCTTGCTAAATAAAAAAAAAGGTAATTTACGAGTTTAACGTCCCAAATCATGTCTGCTAAACGAGTGATCTCCCCTCTCTGATCTGTCATACCTGAATTATCACATGTTTCTAGTTTGTGGGAATTTGATTTTTTGTTTCTTCAACAAGGTTTAGGTTAGGTTTAGGGTTAGGTTTAGGTTTAGGTTAGGTTTAGGGTTAGGTTTAGGTTTAGTTAAAACATTACTTAGTTTGAAATGTGGATTTATAGAAGAATAGGTAGAATTGGGTGGAAACAAAAGATAACAAATGATGAAGTTTTAAAACAACTGAAAATAAAAAGAGAACTACTAAATACAATTAAGACAAGACAAATGAAATGTTTGGGGCATGTTAAAAGACACAACAGCCTACTAAAAGTAATATTGGAAGGGAAAATACAAGGTAAAAGAGGCAGAGGCAGACCAAGGCTAACATGGACGAGTAACATCAAAAGATGGACAAGTCAATCTATGACAGGAGACAAATAATAATAAATGAATATTATTATAGAGGGAAACATCCGAGGCGATAATCAGTGAATCAATTAAGGGGAAGAGGTGTGTTTACAGCACTCGGAAAAATGACAAATAATCAACAACAGAAAAAAATATGGACCAAGGCAGGATCGAACCCGTACTCAGTGTCACAGCACCTTGCCACGAAAAGCCAAACGCTAGGGAACACTGCCACTCACTGGGTTGTATAGTGTCCACACTAACTACTGCTACTACTTGTTGCTGCACTCACTGAGTGGCAGTGTTCCCTAGCGTTTGGCTTTTCGTGGCAAGGCGCTGTGCCATTAGTACGGGTTCGATCCTGCCTTAGTCCATATTTTTTTCTGTTGTTGATTATTTGTCAATTTTTCCGAGTGCTGTAAACATACCTCTTCCTCTGAATTGATTCAATCTATGACAGCCTGCACCATCAAAGCAAGAAACAGAGTAGAATGGCGATCCATGGTAGCCAACCTTCGTTGCGGAGAAGGCACTCGCTGATGATGACCTTTAGAGCCGACAACTGCACAATTCAAGATTCAATGTCCAACGATTGTTACTTTTAAGCGTCGGACTTTTCACAGAACGCTTATTGTAACTCCCTTTATTTCGGCGAGCCTGTCGAACTCGGCAAGGGAGCTGATGCCTGTTGTTATCGCTTCTCACCTCAGTGTCCCTTTAGTGTTTGTCTAGGTTGACCTCTTTTTCTGTATATTCTCTGTTTGATTAAGCTTTGATTCATTTAGAAAAGAAATAGACTCAAAATGGCAACAAGGTTTGTAAAGTATTATTTATATCAAGTATAAAAGGGAGGCTATTATTTTACTTGCTGTTATCTATCTATCTATCTATCTATCTATCTATCTATCTATCTATCTATCTATCTATCTATCTATCTATCTATCTATCTATCTATCTATCTATCTATCTATCTATCTATCTATCTATCTATCTATCTATCTATCTGTTTATCTGTCTATCTATCTATCTATCTATCTATCTATCTATCTATCTATCTATCTATCTATCTATCTATCTATCTATCTATCTATCTATCTATCTATCTATCTATCTATCTATCTATCTATCTATCTATCTATCTATCTATCTATCTATCTATCTATCTATCTATCTATCTATCTATCTGGCTGCCTGTCTGTCTACATTCCTGTCTGTCACTCTCTCTCTTTCTCTCTCTCTCTCTATATATATATATGTCTGTTTGTTACATGTCTGTCTGTCTGTCTATTCGTCTGTATGACCTTTAGATACGTCTGGAGACAGTCCAGAGCTACAACCTGGGACATACTATAATTAATGATGGATAATGCACAATTGAAATAAACAAAAGAATAGGTATGGCATAACGTAACTTTAATGCCATGAAAAATATACTATATTCTCAACAAAGTGTGCCATGTATGTATTTATTTCCAGTTGGACCGACTTGAGAGCGTGAGGTTGGAGTCAACCCCACCATCATTTTATCGCCAAAACATTGCGTTTCAACTGCTCTACATGACGCGTTCATTTTTACATTGCGCAATATTTTTTAACGAGATGTAATCTTGTCAAACGATATTCTTACCAAAGTTCAGACTATGGAGAAAAAAAAAATACACACGCAATATTACTCTTCCTCGACCGTACGCTCGTGATGTTTCTGTACCAGTCTAGAAACACCCAGTGTGTATTGTATCACGTGTCTCCCAATGTCATTGTCCTCGGCTCTCCAGGGGCTAGCGTAACTATGGCAACCGCGATCCTATTCCCCAGGGAGCCGTCCTATCGCCTAGTACTCGCCGGCTACACGACCCCTGTCTCTGACCTTCTCCTACTGCGCCCACATGTGCGAGATTAGGCTCGGTCTGCCCCAGGGGGTCGCCGTTGGCAGGGGGGAGGTGTGTCCCGACTCGGTGATTTGGAGTGCTGCTTGCAAGAATTCAAACTGCCGTTGGAGATATCGATGGGAGAGAATCCCCAGTGCGATTTGACCCTGGAAATAAAGTGCCCTTGTTTACGTACGTGGCTGCGAGCTATGTACGTTGTTGTGTGGTGCATTGTGTGTTTCCACACACCGTGTGGGATTCACAGTGGATTTGAAGGACGCGCCTCCGAGGGACGTAGATACAGGGACAGAGGGGTAGATAACATTAAATCTATCTTTGGAATGAAATAACAAATAAAACCTTGTCATGCTTGAGTATGGTGTTTAGGTTTAGGGTTTGTTCATACTTTTCTTTTTTTTTAACCATAGGAACCATTTTAGGATAACTTGGTCAGCACTAAGCCAAGTCGTTTTCTTTCCAGAAAGACATTTCCAGTTTTCATATACATCAGTCTGAACAGCCTTTTCTTTCTTTCTTTCTTTCTTTCTTCTTTCTTTCTTTCTTTCTTTCTTTCTTTCTTTCTTTCTTTCTTTCTTTCTTTCTTTCTTTCTTTCTTTCTTACTTACTTCCTTTCTTTTTTGTTCTATCTGTTTGTCTGTCTGTCTGTCTTTCTGTCTGTTTGTCTGTCTTTCTGTCTGTCTCCGTCCGTCCGCCCGTCCGTTTATCTGGCTGCTTGTCTGTCTACATACCTGTCTGCCACTCTCTCTCTCTATATATATATATATAAGTCTGTTTGTTACATGTCTGTCTGTCTATTCGTCTGTATGACCTTCAGAGCCGACAACTGCACATTGGTAGCTATTCAAGATTCAATGTCCAACGATTGTTACTTTTAAACGTCGGACTTTTCACAGAACGCTTATTGTAACTCCCTTTATTTCGGCGAGCCTGTCGAACTGGGCAAGGGAGCTGATGACTGTTGTTATCGCCTGTCACCTCAGTGTCCCTTTAGTGTTTGTCTAGGTTGACCTCTTTTTCTGTATATTCTCTGTTTGATTAAGCTTTGATTCATAAACAAATGAAATAGAATCAAGATGGCAACAAGGTTTGTCAAATCATTGGACAGCTATCACCACTATTGTTCAACAAGGATATAGGTCTAAAGTAAGGTCACCTTTGTCTATGTCCCTGGACATGCGGGAGTACGGGGAAATGAAAGAGCGGACAGGTTGGCTAGCTGCGCTGATGTTGAGGACGGTCAACCAATGGATCGGGCGGATATCATCAATGCCCTCCGAGATGTGGGAAGAGCACAGGACTTCGACAAACTCAGATCCACGTCACTTCTTCGGATGATGGAAATGGGAGTTAAGTTGGGCACAGCCAGAAATGAGAAACTTGGTGGCCGTATAAGAAGACTTATCAACCAACATAGAACTGGAGTCGTCAGTCGCTGGACACTGAGGGAATTGCTGAGGAGGGGATCTGAGCACCTATGGACATGTTCGGAGTGCAATGATGATGACCCGCAAATAACTCAATAGGTCTAAAGGCAAAACGGGCACACTTACAATGCAACCTTCATCCCAACGATGTGCTACCAATGCTAGTCCTGAACCCTAGATCCAAGACCAAGAAAAATAACCTCTACTGAGATGAAATGTGTTAGACGAATGACAGGAAACCACATAAGACTTAAGATCAGAAATTAAGAACTGAGGAAAAAAAGCTAGGAATAACTCCCGCCATAGAATATATTAAAGAAACAACAGATAAAACGGTTTGGCCACGTGAAAATGCAGAAAGATCAAACACAAAACAACGAGCCTTCAATAAACGTTGCGAGAACACCAGACCCAAGGGTCGACCATGAAAAAGATGGATTGAGGAAATATTAAATACACTAGAAAACATAACAGAAGCAGAGGCGAACAGAAGTGCAAAAGACCGCAAACTATATCTCTTCCCCCTTCCCCCTCCTCCCCGACAGGCAAACGAAAAAGGAAAGAATAGACTTTATCATTTCGATTTAATAATGACGATTCCTGTTTCAAGAGCAAAGAATGTCAGTTAGACAACTGACCCATATCAAGCATGAAGCAAACATATCTTCCATTTTGGAACGGAACCGGAAACTCTTATTTGTTATGAAAAAAAGAAAAGAAAAGGTAAGCAATGTTCATTGCCCTGTAAAGATAGTCCACAATTATGGAATGCAACCGTGGACAATAAAACAACAAGGAAATCTGCAGAGATCACATTAATGTGTTTTTACAGAAGAATATTGAGAAAACTATAGACAGCCAAACGAAGTAAGGAGAGCTCTGGAGAAGAGGCAAACAGAAACGACCGCTTGTTGCCTAAATCATCATCATTATGTGCCACACCGGTTGGCGTAGGCGATCCTGTCCTTCCACAAACTTATATCCACAGTACATCGTATTAATTCAGTTGTTGACTGTCTTCCATTCACTACCACTACCACTACTACTGCTACTGCTACTACTACTACTACCACTACTACTACTACTGTTACTACTACTACTACTACTACTACTACTACTACTACTACCACTACTACTGCTACTACTACTACTACTACTACTACTACTGTTACTACTACTACTACTACTACTACCACTACTGTTACTACTACTACTACTACTACTACCACTACTACTACCACTAATACTACTACTACTACCACTACCACTACTACTGCTACTGCTACTACTACTACTACTACTACCACTACTACTGCTACTACTACAACTACTACTGCTACTACTACTACTACTACCACTACTACTGCTACTACTACAACTACCACTACTACTGCTACTACTACAACTACTACTGCTACTGCTACTACTACTACTACTACTACACTACTACTGCTACTACTACAACTACTACTGCTACTGCTACTACTACTACCACTACTACTACTGTTACTAAAACCACTACTACTACTGTTACTAAAACCACCACTACTACTGTTACTACTAATACTATTACTATTTTACTATTACCATTACTATTACTACTAACTACTTCTACTACTACTACTCCTAAGTACTACTAACTACTACTACTACTACTACCACTACCACTACTACTGCTACCACTACTACTGCTACTACTACTACCACTACTACTGCTACTACTACTACTACTACTACTGCTACTACTACTACTACTACTACTACTACCACTACTACTACTGTTACTAAAACCACTACTACTACTGTTACTAAAACCACTACTACTACTGTTACTACGTTCGTTCGTTCGTTCGCTTTCGTCAGCTTTGACCTCTGACGAAGTCCCACCCACTCAATTTTGAGTCCCACCCACTCAATTTTGTGGGACTGAATTTTGCGTGTAAAGTCTGTTTTATCCCATTACAGGATGCCCCTCGCCATGCAGGCAGATTTACTCCGACTTCAGAGGTACTAATTTTTAGGGAATTAGTAAAACCCAGGTGTCGATTGCGCTAACCGGACACCCACTGTTACTACTAATACTATTACTATTTTACTATTACCATTACTATTACTACTAACTACTACTACTACTACTACTACTACTACTACTACTACTACTACTACTACTAACTACTTCTACTACTACTACTACTACTGCCACTTACTACTACTAACTACTACTACTACTGCTGTTGCTACTACCACTACTACTACTGCTGCTACTACCACTACTACTACTGCTGTTGCTGCTGCTACTACCACTACTACTACTGCTGCTACTACCACTACTACTACTGCTGTTTCTGCTGCTACTACCACTAATACTACTGCTGCTACTACCACTACTACTACTGCTGCTACTACCACTACTACTACTGCTGCTACTACCACTACTACTACTGCTACTACCACTACTACTAATGCTGCTACTACCACTACTACTACTGCTGCTACTACCACTAATACTACTGCTGCTACTACCACTACTACTACTACTGCTACTACCACTAATACTACTGCTGCTACTACCACTACTACTACTGCTGCTACTACCACTACTACTAATGCTGCTACTACCACTACTACTACTACTGCTACTACCACTAATACTACTGCTGCTACTACCACTACTACTACTGCTGCTACTACCACTAATACTACTGCTGCTACTGCCACTACTACTACTGCTGCTACTACCACTACTACTAATGCTATTGCTGCTGATACTACCACTACTACTACTGCTGTTGCTGCTGATACTACCACTACTACTACTGCTGTTGCTGCTGCTACTACCACTACTACTACTGCTGTTGCTGCTGCTGCTACTACTACTACTACTACTGCTGTTGCTGCTGCTACTACCACCACTACTACTACTGCTGTTGCTGCTGCTACTACTACTACTGTTGCTGCTGCTACTACCACTACAACTACTACTGCTATTGCTGCTGTTACTACTACCACTACTACTACTGCTGTTGCTACTGCTACTACCACTACTACAACTGCTGTTGCTGCCACATGTCAGTGATTGCCACATGTCTGTGTCAGTGATTGCCACATGTCAGTGATTGCCACATGTCTGTTTCAGTGATTGCCACATGTCTGTGTCAGTGATTGTCACATGTCTGTGTCAGTGATTGCCACATGTCTGTGTCAGTGATTGCCACATGTCTGTGTCAGTGATTGCCACATGTCAGTGATTGCCACATGTCTGTGTCAGTGATTGCCACATGTCTGTGTCAGTGATTGTCACATGTCTGTGTCAGTGTTTGCCTCATATCTGTGTCAGTGATTGCCACATGTCTGTGTCAGTGATTGCCTCATATCTGTGTCAGTGATTGTCACATGTCTGTGTCAGTGATTGCCTCATATCTGTGTCAGTGATTGCCACACGTTTGTTGATCATTTATGAAGAAGACAAGTTTAGACTTTGAGGCCCTGTCTTTAATCTTCAGATTGAATGAGGTCATCGACACGCAAGTTCACGATTATTTTTAGCATGTGAATTTTGTTTTACAAGAGTAGTGAATCAAGAGTCCTCGGTGGCTGAGTGCTTAGTGCGCACTATAGTAGTCAGTAGGTTCAATTCCCCGATATGACGATTTTAAACAAATTGATCTATTCTGTTTATTGATTGATTTGTCCAGCAATGCTCGGAGTTCACCGACCTCAACCGACGACATCACCTCACAATGTGCCGTTAATCACAGAAAATTATGATAACCAAGAACACATTCCCCATACCCCTATCAAGGCTCCTGAATTCACCCAGCCACTTAAAGTGGGTACCGTAAATTTCTCCTCATCATCATCACTGTGCCATACCGGTTGGCGTGGGCAATCATGTCCTTCCACAATCTTCTATCTACAGTGCATCGTATCAGTTCTGTTGTTGACTGTTTTCCATGCCATGACACCAAGCTATCCAGTATTTTCTCTCTTTGTTTTCTCTCTCTCTCTCTCTCTCTCTCTCTCTCTCTCTCTCTCTCTCTCAATGACTCTTAAATCTGCGGCCTCACAGTTCCTTCCTTCCTTCCTTCCTTCCTTCCTTCCTTCCTTCCTTCCTTCCTTCCTTCCTTCCTTCCTTCCTTCCTTCCTTCCTTCCTTCCTTCCTTCCTTCCTTCCTTCCTTCCTTCCTTCCTTCCTTCCTTCCTTCCTTCCTTCCTTCCTTCCTTCTTCCTTCCTTCCTTCCTCCCTTCCTCCCTCCCTCCCTCCCTTCCTTCCTTCCTTCCTTCCTTCCTTCCCTTCCTTCCTTCCTTCCTTCCTTCCTTCCTCCCTCCCTCCCTTCCTTCCTTCCTTCCTTCCTTCCTTCCTTCCTTTGCTATCTCACTCCTCTCGCCGACCCCCGAACCCCTCCAGACCTTTTGTGACTAAAATTCATTGAATGTCCAGCTAACCAGTCTTTAGTCACACGTTGGCTGTCAATTATTTCAGTTGTAATTTGTCGTCTCACTGTCTCTCTGACATATATTGGTGCTTATTTAGCTACCGTCTCACTGTCTCTCTGACATATATTGGTGCTTATTTAGCTACCGTCTCATTGTCTGTCTGACTGGTGTTAGTGCTTATTTAGTTACCGTCACATTGTCTGTCTGACTGGTGTTAGTGCTTATTTAGTTACCATCACATTGTCTGTCTGACATATATTAGTGCTTATTTAGTTACCGTCACATTGTCTGTCTGACATATATTAGTGCTTATTTAGCTACCATCACACTGTCTGTCTGACATATATTGGTGCTTATTTAGTTACCATCACATTGTCTGTCTGACATATATTAGTGCTTATTTAGTTACCGTCACATTGTCTGTCTGACTGGTGTTAGTGCTCATTTAGTTACCATCACATTGTCTGTCTGACATATATTGGTGCTTATTTAGTTACCGTCACATTGTCTGTCTGACATATATTGGTGCTTATTTAGTTACCATCACATTGTCTGTCTGACATATATTAGTGCTCATTTAGTTACCATCACATTGTCTGTCTGACATATATTAGTGCTTATTTAGTTACCATCACATTGTCTGTCTGACATATATTAGTGCTTATTTAGTTACCATCACATTGTCTGTCTGACATATATTAGTGCTTATTTAGTTAGCATCACATTGTCTGTCTGACATATATTAGTGCTTATTAGTTAGCATCACATTGTCTGTCTGACATATATTAGTGCTTATTTAGTTACCATCACATTGTCTGTCTGACATATATTAGTGCTTATTAAGGTACCGTCACATTGTCTGTCTGACATATATTAGTGCTTATTTAGTTACCATCACATTGTCTGTCTGACATATATTAGTGCTTATTTAGTTACCATCACATTGTCTGTCTGACATATATTAGTGCTTATTAAGGTACCGTCACATTGTCTGTCTGACATATATTAGTGCTTATTTAGTTACCGTCTTATTATTGTCTGTCTGACATATATTAGTGCTTATTTAGTTACCGTCACATTGTCTGTCTGACATATATTAGTGCTTATTAAGGTACCGTCACATTGTCTGTCTGACATATATTAGTGCTTATTAAGGTACCGTCACATTGTCTGTCTGACATATATTAGTGCTTATTTAGTTACCATCATATTGTCTGTCTGACATATATTAGTGCTTATTAAGGTACCGTCACATTGTCTGTCTGACATATATTAGTGCTTATTTAGTTACCATCATATTGTCTGTCTGACATATATTAGTGCTTATTTAGTTACCGTCTTATTGTCTGTCTGACATATATTAGTGCTTATTAAGGTACCGTCACATTGTCTGTCTGACATATATTAGTGCTTATTAAGGTACCGTCACATTGTCTGTCTTACATATATTAGTGCTTATTAAGGTACCGTCACATTGTCTGTCTGACATATATTAGTGCTGTATCAAGGTACCGTCACATTGTCTGTCTGACATATATTAGTGCTGTATCAAGGTACCGTCACATTGTCTGTCTGACATATATTAGTGCTGTATCAAGGTACCGTCACATTGTCTGTCTGACATATATTAGTGCTGTATTTAGTTACTGTCACATTGTCTGTCTGACATATATTAGTGCTTATTAACGTACCGTCACATTGTCTGTCTGACATATGTTAGTGCTGTATTAGCTACCGTCTCATTGTCTGGTATATTTTAGTGCTATATCAGTTACCATCTCATTGTCTGACATATTTTAGTCCTATTTTATTGATCGTCTTGTTGCCTCTCTGGCATGTTTTAGTGTGTTTTTACTCGTTGTTGTTACTTTGTTATGTAGCGGTATGCATCGGCTCAGTGGCCGAGTGGTCAGCGTGCTCGCTTCCTGGTCAGAAGGGTTGGGGATCAACTTACAGATATTGCAGGTTTTATTTTCGGGCGATAAAGCTTCGAGTTCTCTCAGCATAAAAAAATTGGTACTAGAGAGTTCTATGTGCAGTAAAGGCAGCCTGGCGTGATGCCGACCACATCACCCAAAGATGCGCCGTGGTCATAGAAAAATATGATCACTGACACCAAATTGTCTGTCGCGCTTAGCAAGGCAGGGGAGGTAACCTGGACTATTACTTATCACTCTCGGGGGACTGGTTGCTCTCGAGGCAAGACGCCGGCCTCGAGACAGAGCGGTTGCGGGTTCAAATCCCGGCTGCACCAGTTAGGATTTTTATTAGCATCGAGGCCAGGCTTGAAACGTCAATTACTCAGCGATGAAAATATATGAGTACCTCCGAAGATGAAGTTATCTGCCTGTGCGGCGAGGGACCCATGTGCACACGGCTGACAGGGAAAAACTGATTAACACGCAAAATTCAGTTCCTAGTCTCTAGGGACTTCGTCAGTGGTAAGGTAAAAAGTTGGCCTAAGCAAAAAATTAAAAAAACGTATCACTCTCCAAGATAGATAATGAGAGAGAGAGAGAGAGAGAGAGAGAGAGAGAGAGAGAGAGAGAAAAGAAAGAGTGATCCGTTAGCCTGCTAACTCGGCTGGACTGAAAGCAAATGCAGAGAAAACTATCACTAGCACCACCATCATTTTTACTAGCACCATCATCATTATCACTAGCACCACCATCATTATCACTAGCACCTTCATCATTATCACTAGCACCACCATCATTATCACTAGCACCACCATCATTATTACTAGCACCTTCATCATTATCACCAGCACCATAATTATTATTACTAGCAACATCATCATTATTACTAGCATCATCATCATTATTACTAGCACCTTCATCATTATCACTAGCATCATCATCATTATTACTAGCACCATCATCATTATCACTAGCACCATCATCATTATCATCAGCACCATCATCATTATTACTAGCACCATCATCATTATCACTAGCACCATCATCATTATTACTAGCACCATCTTCATTATTACTAGCACCATCATCATTATTACAAACACCATCATCATTATTACTAGCACCATCATCATTATCACTAGCATCATCATCATTATTACTAGCACCATCATCATTATTACTAGCACCATCATCATTATCACTAGCATCATCATCATCACCATTATCACTAGCATCATCATCACCACTATCATCATCACCATCATTAACATCAGCACCAACATCATCATCATCATCCTCATCACCTACTTTATTCGCGTTGGCACCAGATACAACTAGCCTGAAACGTTTCTCTGTCCTGTTCGAGATCCCGGAAGTCTGCCTCAGTCAAGGCCACCATGTCCATGACATCTGGCACCCAACTTCATCTTAGCCTTTCCTTTCCTTTCCTACCTTGTACCATGCCTTCCACAGTGATCCTTCCAAGCCGTCATGTCGTTTTACATGACCCAACTATTTTATAACATCAAGCTCTCTTAAATATTAATTGGACTTCCGATCTAAGATGGCGGATCTAGTCCACGTCTTCTCGATCGCTGCAGAAAGTGCATCCAGGGTCTGATTAATTTCGGTTCTCCGTTGCACTTTTCTTCGTTAAAGTCAAAATGATGATATACTTAATACATCTGTGTCGCTAAAGCGAAGTCGTAGTTCGACAATAGTCCGTTTATGACAAATCAAGTGTTGTGAATGAGACCTTGCACCGCCTAGACTTGATCTGCGCTTTACGTCACATTGGTGCAGTTCATGACCGTTGTTGGAATTCTTTGACGCAAGTTATTTCCATGTTACTCATTAATGTAAACGACTTCGTCAGCCTCAGTTTTGTCTCTTTAGGGAATTTGCTTCGTATTTTGTTCGCCGTAGGCTGTTTACACTAGAGTAATCAGAAATGTAAAGGGAGCGAGATTGTGTGTTCGACATTGTTGTGCGCTACACATCGTAATGGTTCCCTAGACCGACCGTGCGCTAATATTACGGTCTGCTGTTTGATGTGAGACGGGGATAATTTGACGACTAACTGTGTGTCTTTATGTTCGGAATTGGAGTCAACAACGATGGCCTACAACTGATAGGCGGCGGGAACAATTGAAGGCTATGAATGACAAGTGTTCCGTGTTGCATTTTCCTCATATTCCAAGTCTCATGTCTGTGTTAGTTTCTAGTGACTCGGGCAGATGATGCTCGTAAACCTGGGAGGGCCGACCATCTAAGGGCAGAATCCCCCTACAGAAAAGACCATCTGCTGCCTTGCAGGAAGATTGGGGACAATCGAAGGCTAAGGAAAGCAAACCTGAACAAAATGCTGGCTGAAATCGGACGCACTGGGCCACTGGCGCAGAACACAGTGCAACGTTTTAACAGGTATTCAAGCAGAGTGGATCTGACAGGCTTAAACAGACAGCTGTCTTCGTGTGAGAGTCTGGAGTCCTACTCTGATTGAGTCCTGATCGCAGAGGAGAGAGAGAGAGAGAGAGAGAGAGAGAGAGAGAGAGAGAGAGAGAGAGAGAGAGAGAAATATTAATTTGTTGCAAAGTGGACGTCACTTACGACTAAGCGTCACTTACGACTAAGCGTCACTTACGACTAAGCGTCACTTACGACTAAGCGTAAAATAAGTTTATCACTTCAGAGATGGAGCCGCAATAGCTCAGTGGACATAAGGAATATGGTGTTAGTGGCCATACATTTTACAGACCTTCGGCACATGATTTTTTGGGGTAATGTGGTCGGTATTACGCCCGTGCCGCTTTACTTCCCAGAAAAAAAAATCCGGTACTCATTAAAGGCTGGGTGAACCGGAAGCCGTCGGTTGGGTTCGAACCCTACATCCTGTCCTTTGTAGTCCAGTTCACTAACCACTCAGCTATGTTGGTACTGTAAATGTTTATAATTTTACTACTTGTTCCTCCACTATCTTACTATTAATTCTACCACATCACTTCCTGTTTATGCCTATCTTTACTCATGGACTCATTTTTGTTATTTATTCTCCAGCGGAGGAATTGGACGATAGTGATGAGGCATGTATTCTGACGCCGGAGTCACTCAGAGAGGCGACAACAGACAAACCTGGTAAGTTAATCTTCTGCTTCCGTTCGTAAATAGATCGTCTTTTTTTTTTTTAACTTTACAAGAATACCACGACGTTCTTTATTATTGTTATCTTCAGTATCATTAACTTACTCATTTCTTGTAGCAAACATGTTACCATATTGGGTTTATGTTTTCTGTATGATATTGTTTTAATGCAACGATACTTCTTTTATACGCTCTATTCTATATCATCATCCTCATCAAGTGCTATGCATGCTGGCGTAGGTGATCATGTCGCTCCACAACTTTCGATCTCGAAAGTTATTTATCATTTCTGTTGTTGACCTTCTGCCAAGCCATTCTCTAAAGCTGTCTGGTATCTTTTCTCTTTGCTTCCCTCTATCTCTTCGTCCCTCAATTTTTCCAGTTGTTACAATATATTCCAGCTATTCTCTCCTCATTACATGGCCAAAAATGATGATTGTTTCTTCCTAATATTGGAAATTAGCTCTCTTTTTGCTTTGACCTCTTTCAGAAACATTTTCATTACTCTTCTTAGCTGTTCATGGTATTCTCAACAATCTTCTGTAAAACCACATTTCTACAGACTCCAGTAATTTTTTGTCTGTTGTCCTATTGTCCATGATTCACATCCATATGTTAAGACTGGCTCTACATAACATTTAAAAGTCTGTTTTTCTCGTTTCTATTGTTAAAAATGGATTGCATAGTATCTTCCTCATTTTTTGGAAAGCCCCTTTTGCATGAGCCATTCTGCATCTCACTTTCTATTCTATATATGAATCTATTTTACGTATACTTTTTTGACTCTTCACTTTTCTATAGGATTTATAATGTTTTATTTGTGTTTGTCACCCGACAAAGACCTTAAGTTGAAACGTTGTTGTGTTCTGTTTTGTCTTGTCTGCAACGTTAAAACATTGTGGTGTTAGTACTTAAAAAAAAACTAACTATGTTTTCTTCCCCTTCTCTCTCTCTCTCTCTCTCTCTCTCTTCTCCCCTCGGCAGTCTTCTTGATCTATCTCTGTTTTATCTTCTTGATCTATCTCTGTTTTATCTTCTTGATCTATCTCTGTTTTATCTTCTTGATCTATCTCTGTTTATCTTCTTGATCTATCTCTGTTTTACCTTCTTGGTCTATCTCTGTTTTACCCTCTTGATCTATCTCTGTTTTATCTTCTTGATCTATCTCTGTTTTATCTTCTTGATCTATCTCTGTTTTATCTTCTTGATCTATCTCTGTTTTACCTTCTTGATCTATCTCTGTTTTATCTTCTTGATCTATCTCTGTTTTACCTTCTTGATCTATCTCTGTTTTATCTTCTTGATCTATCCCTGTTTTATCTTCTTGATCTATCTCTGTTTTACCTTCTTGATCTATCTCTGTTTTACCTTCTTGATCTATCTCTGTTTTATCTTCTTGATCTATCTGTTTTACCTTCTTGATCTATCTCTGTTTTATCTTCTTGATCTATCTCTGTTTTATCTCATTGATCTGTCTCTGTTTTATCTTCTTGATCTATCTCTGTTTTACCTTCTTGATCTATCTCTGTTTTACCTTCTTGATCTATCTCTGTTTTATCTTCTTGATCTATCTCTGTTTTACCTTCTTGATCTATCTCTGTTTTACCTTCTTGATCTATCTCTGTTTTATCTTCTTGATCTATCTCTGTTTTACCCTCTTGATCTATCTCTGTTTTATCTTCTTGATCTATCTCTGTTTTACCTTCTTGATCTATCTCTGTTTTACCTTCTTGATCTATCTCTGTTTTACCTTCTTGATCTATCTCTGTTTTATCTTCTTGATCTATCTCTGTTTTACCTTCTTGATCTATCTCTGTTTTATCTTCTTGATCTATCTCTGTTTTACCTTCTTGATCTGTCTCTGTTTTACCTTCTTGATCTATCTCTGTTTTACCTCCTTGATCTATCTCTGTTTTACCTTCTTGATCTGTCTCTGTTTTATCTTCTTGATCTATCTCTGTTTTATCTTCTTGATCTATCTCTGTTTTATCTTCTTGATCTATCTCTGTTTTACCTTCTTGATCTATCTCTGTTTTACTTTCTTGATCTATCTCTGTTTTACCTTCTTGATCTATCTCTGTTTTACATTCTTGATCTATCTCTGTTTTATCTTCTTGATCTATCTCTGTTTTAGTCTCTTGATCTTTCTCTGTTTTATCTTCTTAATCTATCTATGTTTTAACTTATTAATCTATCTATGTTTTATCTTATTGATCTATCTCTGTTTTAGCCTCTTGATCTAACTCTGTTTTATCTTCTTGATCTATCTCTGTTTTACCTTCTATCTCTGTTTTACCTTCTGATCTCACTGTTTTATCTTCTTGGTTTATCCCTGTTTTACCTTCTCGAATACCTCTGTTTTACCTTCTTGATCTATCTCTGTTTTACCTTCTTGATCACACTGTTTTATCTTCCTGATTTATCTCTGTTTTACTTTCTGATCTATCTCTGTCTTTTTAGCCTCTTGATCTATCTCTGTTTTATCTTCTTGATCTATCTCTGTTTTATTTTCTTGATCTATCTCTGTTTTAGCCTCTTGATCTATCTCTGTTTTATCTTCCTGAAATCATTACATCCATTATTTTTCTCCCAAGACCACTATTTATTTGGTTTAGCTGTCATTATTGTTTGACTGTCTATCATCAGTAGTCTACAGTTGCTGATATTATTAGGAACCAGTTGACAACTTTGATCCCTGTTGTGCCCAGAGCTCGTTACCAGGCTGTTCCAGCTTCTGCCTTAAGGCGACTGTCGACTGGTTCGATCGTGATCTGACGGCTGCTCTGTGTACTTTTAAAATGAGAAGTCCGTAACTATTTTACCATGCGTAGTTTTGTTGACACTGATGTAGATAGGGCAGACTGTAGGCACAAACGAAGACGTGACAAGAAATGGCTGTTGATGAACCAAATAGGTTCCGTGGACGTCCATAGGGAATGTGGTTGATTCTCGCAGTGAGACATCATTTCATGAGACAATCATTGGGTTATATGTTGTCTGCAGAGAATAGCATTTATCATGGCACGTCTGAATGAATCTCTGTCTCTAGCCAGATCTTCCACAGAACGTTACATTCATCACAGCCCGTCTGAATGAATCTCTTTCTCTAGTCAGATCTTCCACAGAACGTCGTACTCATCACAGCCCGTCTGAATGATCTCTGTCTCTAGCCAGATCTTCCACAGAACGTTACATTCATCACAGCCCGTCTGAATGAATCTCTTTCTCTAGTCAGATCTTCCACAGAACGTCGTACTCATCACAGCCCGTCTGAATGAATCTCTGTCTCTAGCCAGATCTTCCACAGAACGTTACATTCATCACAGCCCGTCTGAATGAATCTCTGTCTCTAGCCAGATCTTCCACAGAACGTCGTACTCATCACAGCCCGTCTGAATGAATCTCTGTCTCTAGCCAGATCTTCCACAGAACGTTACATTCATCACAGCCCGTCTGAATGAATCTCTTTCTCTAGTCAGATCTTCCACAGAACGTCGTACTCATCACAGCCCGTCTGAATGAATCTCTGTCTCTAGCCAGATCTTCCACAGAACGTTACATTCATCACAGCCCGTCTGAATGAATCTCTTTCTCTAGTCAGATCTCCACAGAACGTCGTACTCATCACAGCCCGTCTGAATGAATCTCTGTCTCTAGCCAGATCTTCCACAGAACGTTACATTCATCACAGCCCGTCTGAATGAATCTCTTTCTCTAGTCAGATCTTCCACAGAACGTCGTACTCATCGCATCCCGCCTGAATGAATCTCTGTCTCTAGCCAGATCTTCCACAGAACGTTACATTCATCACAGCCCGTCTGAATGAATCTCTTTTCTCTAGTGAGATCTTCCACAGAACGTCGTACTCATCACAGCCCGTTTGAATGAATCTCTTTCTCTAGTCAGATCTCCCACAGAACGTTGTACTCATCACAGCCCGTCTGAATGAATCTCTGTCTCTAGCCAGATCTTCCACAGAACGTTGTACTCATCACAGCCCGTCTGAATGAATCTCTGTCTCTAGCCAGATCTCCCACAGAACGTCGTACTCATCACAGCCCATCTGAATGAATCTCTGTCTCTAGCCAGATCTCCCAAGAACGTTACATTCATCACATCCCGTCTGAATGAATCTCTGTCTCTAGCCAGATCTCCCATGGAACGTTGCACTCACCACAGCCCATCTGAATGAATCTCTGTCTCTAGCCAGATCTCCCATGCAACGTTGCACTCACCACAGCCCATCTGAATGAATCTCTGTCTCTAGCCAGATCTCCCATGGAACGTTGCACTCACCACAGCCCATCTGAATGAATCTCTGTCTCTAGCCAGATCTTCCACAGAACGTTGCACTCACCACAGCCCATCTGAATAAATCTCTGTCTCTAGCCAGACCTCCCATGCAACGTTGCACTCACCACAGCCCATCTGAATGAATCTCTGTCTCTAGCCAGATCTCCCACAGAACGGTGTACTCATCACAACCCGTCTGAATGATCTCTGTCTCTAGCCAGATCTCCCACAGAACGGTGTACTCATCACAACCCGTCTGAATGAATCAGTGTCTCTAGCCAGACCTCCCATGCAACGTTGCACTCACCACAGCCCATCTGAATGAATCTCTGTCTCTAGCCAGATCTCCCACAGAACGGTGTACTCACCACAGCCCATCTGAATGAATCTCTGTCTCTAGCCAGACCTCCCATGCAACGTTGCACTCACCACAGCCCATCTGAATGAATCTCTGTCTCTAGCCAGATCTCCCACAGAACGGTGCACTCACCACAGCCCATCTGAATGAATCTCTGTCTCTAGCCAGATCTCCCACAGAACGGTGTACTCACCACAGCCCATCTGAATGAATCTCTGTCTCTAGCCAGACCTCCCATGCAACGTTGCACTCACCACAGCCCATCTGAATGAATCTCTGTCTCTAGCCAGATCTCCACAGAACGGTGCACTCACCACAGCCCGTCTGAATGAATCTCTGTCTCTAGCCAGATCTTCCACAGAACGTTGTACTCATCACAACCCATCTGAATGAATCTCTGTCTCTAGCCAGATCTCCCATGCAACGTTGCACTCACCACAGCCCATCTGAATGAATCTCTGTCTCTAGCCAGACCTCCCATGCAACGTTGTACTCACCACAGCCCATCTGAATGAATCTCTGTCTCTAGCCAGATCTCCCACAGAACGGTGTACTCATCACAACCCGTCTAAATGAATCTCTGTCTCTAGCCAGATCTTCCACAGAACGTTGTACTCATCACATCCGTCTGAATGAATCTCTGTCTCTAGCCAGACCTCCCATGGAACGTTGCACCCACCACAGCCCGTCTGAATGAATCTCTGTCTCTAGTCAGATCTCCCATGGAACGTTGCACCCACCACAGCCCGTCTGAATGAATCTCTGTCTCTAGTCAGATCTCCCATGGAACGTTGCACCCACCACAGCCCGTCTGAATGAATCTCTGTCTCTAGTCAGATCTCCCATGGAACGTTGCAACCACCACAGCCCGTCTGAATGAATCTCTGTCTCTAGCCAGATCTCCCACAGAACGTTGCACTCACCACAGCCCATCTGAATGAATCTCTGTCTCTAGCCAGATCTCCCACAGAACGTTGCACTCACCACAGCCCATCTGAATGAATCTCTGTCTCTAGCCAGATCTCCCACAGAACGTTGCACTCACCACAGCCCATCTGAATGAATCTCTGTCTCTAGCCAGACCTCCCATGCAACGTTGCACTCACCACAGCACATCTGAATGAATCTCTGTCTCTAGCCAGACCTCCCATGCAACGTTGCACTCACCACAGCCCATCTGAATGAATCTCTGTCTCTAGCCAGATCTCCCACAGAACGTTGCACTCACCACAACCCATCTGAATGAATCTCTGTCTCTAGCCAGATCTCCCATGCAACGTTGCACTCACCACAGCCCATCTGAATGATCTCTGTCTCTAGCCAGATCTCCCATGCAACGTTGCACTCACCACAGCCCATCTGAATGATCTCTGTCTCTAGCCAGATCTCCCATGGAACGTTGCACTCACCACAGCCCATCTGAATGAATCTCTGTCTCTAGTCAGATCTCCACAGAACGTTGCACTCACCACAGCCCATCTGAATGAATCTCTGTCTCTAGCCAGATCTCCCACAGAACGTTGTACTCACCACAGCCCATCTGAATGAATCTCTGTCTCTAGGCAGACCTCCCATGCAACGTTGCACTCACCACAACCCATCTGAATGAATCTCTGCCTCTAGCCAGATCTCCCATGGAACGTTGCACTCACCACAGCCCATCTGAATGAATCTCTGTCTCTAGCCAGACCTCCCATGCAACGTTGCACTCACCACAACCCATCTGAATGAATCTCTGTCTCTAGCCAGACCTCCCATGCAACGTTGCACTCACCACAGCCCATCTGAATGAATCTCTGTCTCTAGCCAGACCTCCCATGCAACGTTGCACTCACCACAACCCATCTGAATGAATCTCTGTCTCTAGCCAGACCTCCCATGCAACGTTGCACTCACCACAACCCATCTGAATGAATCTCTGTCTCTAGCCAGACCTCCCTTGCAGCGTTGCACTCACCACAACCCATCTGAATGAATCTCTGTCTCTAGCCAGACCTCCCATGCAACGTTGCACTCACCACAGCCCATCTGAATGAATCTCTGTCTCTAGCCAGATCTCCCACAGAACGTTGCACTCACCACAACCCATCTGGATGAATCTCTGTCTCTAGCCAGACCTTCCATGCAACGTTGCACTCACCACAACCCATCTGAATGAATCTCTGTCTCTAGCCAGATCTCCCACAGAACGTTGCACTCACCACAGCCATCTGAATGAATCTCTGTCTCTAGCCAGACCTCCCATGCAACGTTGCACACATCACAGCCCATCTGAATGAATCTCTGTCTCTAGCCAGACCTCCCATGCAACGTTGCACTCACCACAACCCATCTGAATGAATCTCTGTCTCTAGCCAGACCTCCCATGCAACGTTGCACTCACCACAACCCATCTGAATGAATCTCTGTCTCTAGCCAGACCTCCCATGCAACGTTGCACCCACCACAACCCATCTGAATGAATCTCTGTCTCTAGCCAGACCTCCCATGCAACGTTGCACTCACCACAGCCCATCTGAATGAATCTCTGTCTCTAGCCAGACCTCCCATGCAACGATGCACTCATCACAGCCCATCTGAATGAATCTCTGTCTCTAGCCAGACCTCCCATGCAACGTTGCACTCACCACAAACCATCTGAATGAATCTCTGTCTCTAGCCAGACCTCCCATGCAACGTTGCACTCACCACAGCCCGTCTGAATGAATCTCTGTCTCTAGCCAGACCTCCCATGGAACGTTGCACCCACCACAGCCCGTCTGAATGAATCTCTGTCTCTAGTCAGATCTCCCATGGAACGTTGCACCCACCACAGCCCGTCTGAATGAATCTCTGTCTCTAGTCAGATCTCCCATGGAACGTTGCACCCACCACAGCTCGTCTGAATGAATCTCTGTCTCTAGTCAGATCTCCCATGGAACGTTGCAACCACCACAGCCCGTCTGAATGAATCTCTGTCTCTAGCCAGATCTCCCACAGAACGTTGCACTCACCACAGCCCATCTGAATGAATCTCTGTCTCTAGCCAGATCTCCCACAGAACGTTGCACTCACCACAGCCCATCTGAATGAATCTCTGTCTCTAGCCAGATCTCCCACAGAACGTTGCACTCACCACAGCCCATCTGAATGAATCTCTGTCTCTAGCCATATCTCCCATGCAACGTTGCACTCACCACAGCACATCTGAATGAATCTCTGTCTCTAGCCAGACCTCCCATGCAACGTTGCACTCACCACAGCCCATCTGAATGAATCTCTGTCTCTAGCCAGATCTCCCACAGAACGTTGCACTCACCACAACCCATCTGGATGAATCTCTGTCTCTAGCCAGACCTTCCATGCAACGTTGCACTCACCACAACCCATCTGAATGAATCTCTGTCTCTAGCCAGACCTCCCACAGAACGTTGCACTCACACAGCCCATCTGAATGAATCTCTGTCTCTAGCCAGACCTCCCATGCAACGTTGCACTCACCACAGCCCATCTGAATGAATCTCTGTCTCTAGCCAGATCTCCCACAGAACGTTTGCACTCACCACAGCCCATCTGAATGAATCTCTGTCTCTAGCCAGACCTCCCATGCAACGTTGCACATACCACAGCCCATCTGAATGAATCTCTGTCTCTAGCCAGACCTCCCATGCAACGTTGCACTCACCACAACCCATCTGAATGAATCTCTGTCTCTAGCCAGACCTCCCATGCAACGTTGCACTCACCACAACCCATCTGAATGAATCTCTGTCTCTAGCCAGACCTCCCATGCAACGTTGCACCCACCACAACCCATCTGAATGAATCTCTGTCTCTAGCCAGACCTCCCATGCAACGTTGCACTCACCACAGCCCATCTGAATGAATCTCTGTCTCTAGCCAGACCTCCCATGCAACGATGCACTCATCACATCCCGTCTGAATGAATCTCTGTCTCTAGCCAGACCTCCCATGGAACGTTGCACCCACCACAGCCCGTCTGAATGAATCTCTGTCTCTAGTCAGATCTCCCATGGAACGTTGCACCCACCACAGCCCGTCTGAATGAATCTCTGTCTCTAGTCAGATCTCCCATGGAACGTTGCACCCACCACAGCTCGTCTGAATGAATCTCTGTCTCTAGTCAGATCTCCCATGGAACGTTGCAACCACCACAGCCCGTCTGAATGAATCTCTGTCTCTAGCCAGATCTCCCACAGAACGTTGCACTCACCACAGCTCATCTGAATGAATCTCTGTCTCTAGCCAGATCTCCCACAGAACGTTGCACTCACCACAGCCCATCTGAATGAATCTCTGTCTCTAGCCAGATCTCCCACAGAACGTTGCACTCACCACAGCCCATCTGAATGAATCTCTGTCTCTAGCCAGACCTCCCATGCAACGTTGCACTCACCACAGCACATCTGAATGAATCTCTGTCTCTAGCCAGACCTCCATGCAACGTTGCACTCACCACAGCCCATCTGAATGAATCTCTGTCTCTAGCCAGATCTCCCACAGAACGTTGCACTCACCACAACCATCTGAATGAATCTCTGTCTCTAGCCAGATCTCCCATGCAACGTTGCACTCACCACAGCCCATCTGAATGATCTCTGTCTCTAGCCAGATCTCCCATGCAACGTTGCACTCACCACAGCCCATCTGAATGAATCTCTGTCTCTAGTCAGATCTCCCACAGAACGTTGCACTCACCACAGCCCATCTGAATGAATCTCTGTCTCTAGCCAGATCTCCCACAGAACGTTGTACTCACCACAGCCCATCCGAATGAATCTCTGTCTCTAGCCAGACCTCCCATGCAACGTTGCACTCACCACAACCCATCTGAATGAATCTCTGCCTCTAGCCAGATCTCCCATGGAACGTTGCACTCACCACAGCCCATCTGAATGAATCTCTGTCTCTAGCCAGACCTCCCACAGAACGTTGCACTCACCACAACCCATCTGAATGAATCTCTGTCTCTAGCCAGACCTCCCATGCAACGTTGCACTCACCACAGCCCATCTGAATGAATCTCTGTCTCTAGCCAGACCTCCCATGCAACGTTGCACTCACCACAACCCATCTGAATGAATCTCTGTCTCTTGCCAGACCTCCCATGCAACGTTGCACTCACCACAGCCCATCTGAATGAATCTCTGTCTCTAGCCAGACCTCCCTTGCAACGTTGCACTCACCACAACCCATCTGAATGAATCTCTGTCTCTAGCCAGACCTCCCATGCAACGTTGCACTCACCACAGCCCATCTGAATGAATCTCTGTCTCTAGCCAGATCTCCCACAGAACGTTGCACTCACCACAACCCATCTGGATGAATCTCTGTCTCTAGCCAGACCTTCCATGGAACGTTGCACTCACCACAACCCATCTGAATGAATCTCTGTCTCTAGCCAGATCTCCCACAAACGTTGCACTCACCACATCCCATCTGAATGAATCTCTGTCTCTAGCCAGACCTCCATGCAACGTTGCACCCACCACAGCCCATCTGAATGAATCTCTGTCTCTAGCCAGACCTCCCATGCAACGTTGCACCCACCACAGCCCATCTGAATGAATCTCTGTCTCTAGTCAGATCTCCCATGCAACGTTGCACTCACCACAGCCCATCTGAATGAATCTCTGTCTCTAGCCAGACCTCCATAGAACGTTGCACTCACCACAGCCCATCTGAATGAATCTCTGTCTCTAGCCAGACCTCCCATGCAACGTTGCACCCACCACAGCCCATCTGAATGAATCTGTCTCTAGCCAGACCTCCAATAGAACGTTGCACTCACCACAGCCCATCTGAATGAATCTCTGTCTCTAGCCAGATCTCCCATGCAACGTTGCACTCACCACAGCCCATCTGAATGAATCTCTCCGTCCATTTACATTTTATCTAATCTTTTCCTTTCTAGACCAATCTTATTGGAGAATAGGCCACTGACAAGGTCTCTCCACACATCTCTATTCTTTTACATTTCCTCTACTTTTCTCAAGTCTAGGATACTGTTCTTGAATATTTCCATCAGTTCTTCTCTATCTATTTCTGCCTCTTTTTTGGCTTTCGTTTCCCTGTGGGTTCCATAACAGTGCCTGTCTTTTTATGCTGGCATTAGATTTTTTTAGTGTGTGTGCACTCCCGCCTCCATCTTCTATTCATAATCACTTGCTCAATTGGTCAATTTTTTGTTATTTTCCAGATTTCTCCATTTCTGATCTTGTCCTACCATCGGATGTTTAGAATGTTCATCAAACAGTTCTTTTCAAATGTTTTTATTATTTGTTTCGTTGTACTATTTAACATCCAAGTCTTTGATTGTTTTTTTTTTCTTTTTACATTTGTTTTAAAATAGTCTTAATCTTGGTGATATTTTTTATATAGTTTGCTGTCCATATTTTATTAAGGAAGCCAAGATAGTTCAGTGGTTAGTGAACTGGAATATTAAGGACAAGAGATCGAGTTCGGTCCTGATCGATGGCTTCCAGGTTCACCCAGCCTTAAATGGGTACTAGACCAGATTTTTCTGAGAAAGAAAGACGGCACCGGCGTAATACCGACCACATTTTACCAAAATTCATGCGCGGAAGGTCTAAAAATATGGACACTAGTTCCATATTCCCTATATGTCACGTGGTGTGAAGGGGATCTTTTATTTCTTTCTTCTCCTTCTTCTTCTACCTTTTTAGCTCCAAGTGGAGCATAGGTCTTCACAAACACTTTCCAAGTCTTTCTGTTTTTTTGCCATTCTTTTAAGATCATTCCATGTCTTCCCCATCATCTTCATCTCTGCTTCTATCTGTCTTCTCCAAGAATTCCTTGGTCTTCCTCTTTGTCTTTTCCCCTGGGGATTCCAAAAAAGGGCCTGCTGTGTAATACTCTCAGTTGGCTCCCGCAGTGTTGTTCTATCCAGTGCCATCGTCTTCGCTGTATCTCTTTATCCACTGGTATTTGACTGGTACGTTTCCATAATTCTATGTTAGTGATTTTGTCCTGTCATTTCCATCCTTTTATTCTGCGTAAGCATCCATTAATGAAAGCATGTTTCTTCATGATTGTCAGTTTTGTTGTTCTCCATGTTTCACACGTTTTTCTTTCTTATGATATCTTCCATTCCCAGAGGAAAACAAAGAAATCAACATATTTAGCAGTTTATCTAAATGGTGCAATGAAAGCTGGCTTCTTGTCGGAGCTACTGAGTTTAGTGCTCTGTCTACACCGTGAGCAGTATTTCTCACCCGGATCGTGTTTCGATAATTTGATTTGATTACGATGAATGATGATATCGTTTGACGAAGAACAGCTCGGCTGCGTTCGCTTTCAGTGCGGCTGCGTTCGCTTCAGTGCGGCTGCGCCTCATGTCTTTTGGCGTGTGCTGTGACTGCTATGATGACTGTAGCTACCTTTCTTTGTTTTGGATCTTTCAATGAGATGAGACGATAAGTCGGATGATTCTACTGTCCCGGCAGTTGAGGAATTATGGATTTTTAAATTCGTTTGCAGTGATACCGGGGCCTTCGACGAACTACAACTACAATTACTGCCACTGACTTAACTTATGACATGAATTAGGGACGCAGAGACTTAATAGTGAAGGAAAGCAACAAGAAAAGTCTTAGTCTGAACAGTAAGAAAACAAAAGTAATGGTCACATCGAAGAAATAATCATAACGGCCATGTAATGTAAAAATAATGGGACAAAGTTGAAACAAATGCAGAGAGTCAAATACTTGAACACAATAATGACATCGCACAGAAGATGCCCACAGAAATAAATAGCAGAATATCTCAGGCCTAAACAGCATTTCAGGAAATGGAAAATATCTTATGCAACAAGTCTATGTCAATAGAAGTGTTTGTGAGAGAAAGCGTTCATCCGAGCGATATAAAGACAATTATGACCTATAGAAGCGAATCATAAGTACGTAAAGTAAAGAGCCCCGTCACGCCAAGTGGCGTATAGGGAATATGGTGTTAGTGAGCATAAATTTTACAGACCTTCAGCACATAATTTTTGGGGTAATGTGGTCGGTATTACGCCAGTGCCGCTTTACTTTCCCAGAAAAAAAAATCCGGTACCCATTTAAGGCTGGGAGAACCCGGAAGCCGTCGATTGGGATCGAACCCTACCTCTTGTCCTTTGTAGTCCAGTTCACTAACCACTGAGCTATCGCGGCTCCTAGAAGCGAATCATGGACAGTAGATAAACAAATGAAAAGACGATTCCACAGAGATGGGATTTCTCAAAAGAATGTTGAGAGTTCTGGACACCTGAAAAGAGCAATGAGGACATTTTCAAGGAGGCCAACACAAAAAAGAAGTTCATAAGAAACATCAGAAAAAAAAAACAAACAACATTTTTCTTCAACATGAGAAGAGAATAGTTTAAATACTTGGTTACAACTGGCAAAATACATGGAAAGAGAGATCGCGGTCGACAAAGAGAGAAGATACTGAATAGCTTGGTGTCATGGCATGGAAAACAGTCAACAACAGAACTGATACAATGTACTGTTGCTAGAAGGAGCCACGATAGTTCAGTGGTTAGTGAACTGGACTACAAGGACAAGAGATAGGATTCGATCCCAACCGACCCGACGGCTTCCGGGTTCACCCAGCCTTAAATGGGTACCGGATTTTTTTCTGGGAAAGTAAAGCGGTACGGGCGTAATACCGACCACATTACCCCAAAATCATGCGCTGAAGCTCTGTAAAATGTATGGTCACTAACACCATATTCCCTATACGCCACTTGGCGTGACGGGGGAACTTTACTTTTTTACTTTAATGTTGATAGAAGGTTGTGGAAGGACATGATCGCATGCCCGACCGGTATGGCATATGGTGTGAAGGCCGAGAGATGAACAGGGAGATGATCGCCTACGTCAACCGGCGTGGAACGATGAAGTTTTAAAACAACTAAAAATTGAAAGAGAACTACTAAACACAAATTAGAACAAGGCAAATGAAATTTTGGGCCATGTTAAAAGACACAACAGCCGACTAAAAGTAATATTGGAAGGGAAAATACAAGGTGATAGAGCAAGACTAACATGGACGAGTAACATCAAAAGATGGACAAGTCAACCTATGACAGTCTGCACCATCAAAGCAAGAGACAGAGTGGAATTGCGCTCCATGGTAGCCAACCTTCGATGCGGAGACGGCACTTCAATGATGATGTTGATGAAATTTATAAAATGTGCTTGGCAGGATTGTTTTGGATGGTCGTGTTCAGCAGATGCTGCACGTTCAAGAGATGAGCACGACGGAGTCTGGGTGATGAACGCCGCAACTCTTACCTAATAAAATTACAGTTCAATGTGACCCGTGATTCCGGTCAGCTCGTCTCAACGTTTCGTCATAATTGGTTGTCAATGGCGCTTGTGGAAATTAGGTGCTAATAAAGGGAACGAAGGAAAGAAATAAATAACCAATGAAAGAAAGAAAGAACGAAAGAAAATAGATAGATAGAAAGAAAGAATAAATGAATGAATGGAAATATAAAGAAAGAAAGAAAGAAAGAAAGAAAGAAAGAAAGAAAGAAAGAAAGAAAGAAAGAAAGAAGAAAGAAAGAAAGAAAGAAAGAAAGAAAGAAAGAACGAAAGAAAATAGATAGAAAGAAAGAAGGAATGAATGAATGAATGGAAATATAAAGAAAGAAAGAAAGAAAGAAAGAAGGAAATGGTATTGGAAAGAAATCTATAGTAAGACAGAATGGGAAATATTAAAAAAAATACGTAATAAATACAGAGAAACGTGGAATTGTAGAGATAGGCAGACACAGAGATAATTATAGGAAGCTAACAATGAGAGAGACAGGCAGACGGACAGACATAATTATAGGAAGATAACAATGAGACAGACAGGCAGACGGACAGAGATAATTATAGGAAGATAACAATGAGACAGACAGGCAGACGGACAGAGATAATTATAGGAAGCTAACAATGAGACAGACAGGCAGACGGACAGAGATAATTATAGGAAGCTAACAATGAGACAGACAGGCAGACGGACAGAGATAATTATAGGAAGCTAACAATGAGACAGACAGGCAGACGGACAGAGATAATTATAGGAAGCTAACAATGAGACAGACAGGCAGACGGACAGAGATAATTATAGGAAGCTAACAATGAGACAGACAGGCAGACGGACAGAGATAATTATAGGAAGATAACAATGAGACAGACAGGCAGACGGACAGAGATAATTATAGGAAGATAACAATGAGACAGACAGGCAGACGGACAGAGATAGTTATAGGAAGATAACAATGAGACAGACAGGCAGACGGACAGAGATAATTATAGGAAGATAACAATGAGACAGACAGGCAGACGGACAGAGAGACCAAAATACAATACAAAATTAATAAGAAAAAAAAACCAGGCATAAACATAATTAAAGGAATAAGTAAAGAGACGGACACAGAACTATATGAAGGAAAAATAAGAAAAAACTAACTGGAAAAAAGTCTACGAAAAGTAAAGAGACAAACAGACATGTAACTATCAACATCATCAAGTGCCAGCTGGCGTAGGTAATCATGCCTCTCCACAACTTTCGATCTCGACAGTTATTTATCATTTCTGTTGTTGACCTTCTGCCAAGTCATTCTCTTAAGCTGTCTGGTATATTTTCTCTTTGTCTCCCTCTATCTCTTCGTCCCTCAGTTTTCCCAGTTGTTACAATATATTCCAGTTGTTCTCTTCTCATTACATGGCCAAAAAATGATGATTGTTTCTTCCTAATATTGGAAATTAGCTCTCTTTTGCTTGCTTTGACCTCTCTCAGAACATCTTCATTGCTCTTCTTAGCTGTCCATGGTATTCTCAACATTCTTCTGTAAAACCACATATCTACTGACTCCAGTGATTTTCTTGTCTGTTGTCCTATTGTCCATGATTCACATCTATATCTTAAGACTTGTTCTGCACAACATTTAAGAACTCTTAAGAACTCTGTCACCAGATTTATTTAATATGAATAGTTAGATTATTTTACGATCCATAAGGGACATGCATGGATAACAATTGGATATCATAATATAAACAATCTCAAGTTTGCTGATGATACACTCTTAATCGCTAAAAGTGGGGGAAAAAGTTACAAGAAATATTAGACATTATTGTGAAGGAAAGTAACAAATAAAGGACTCAGCCTTAATAACAGAAGACAGAGGTAATGGTAGCAACAAAGAATAAGACATCATCGTAGTGCATTATAAAGACAAGAAAAAAAAGTAAGTTACAGACGCCAATTATGGTAAGGTAGTCTGAAAGCATTTGTGATTGGATTTTGTAGAGATGTCATTATGTTAAGTCTCTGTTTCATTGGTGAGGTGGCCAGTTCTCTTCCTCGCTGCCTTTCCTTCCAGAGTATACATCTGGTACCCATTTAAAGTGACTGTGTGGACCACGGGAGACCTTTAGGTCGGAAAAATGCCTCATCTGGGATTTGAACCCCAAATCTTTAAGTCGACAGGCGAGTGCACTAACCACATCGCTACTGGACTCTACTGATGACATAAGAGATATATTTAGAGAGAGATAGAGAGACATTAAAACAGAGAGGAAACAGAGATATCTAGACAGAAAAGACCACCATTACGAGTGGGGTAGTATTCCACACACTTCTTTGAAACCTCGAGCCGGTGTCGAGGTACGTCCTGGGAGTTACAACACCGAGGGGTGTAGTAATGGGAGTGTCTCTAAAGGGAGAGTTAAGAGCTAAGTACCTAATAATGTATACAGTATTTACACACGTTTTTGTGGTGGGTGGATAGGGCCTGGTACTGTAGCTCCGTCACATACTCTGTTGTAGCGGTTTTTTTTAATTAATAGCTCTTTTGTGTAGCACTTCATGACGTGGGTAGTGGGTGAGGAGAAGAGAAGCATGGGAGGAAGACAGGAAGAGTTAGAGATGAGAGAGAAAAACATACACGTGACATATTCTAAAGAGAAAGCGAGAGAGAGAGAGAGAAAGAGAGAATGTAGATATAAAGGAGAACGACATAAAGACAAAAAATATAAACGCTTTATTATCTTCCTTTTTATACTTTCTGGTTGTTTCTTCTCTTTCTCTCCCCCCCCCTCTCTCTCTCTTTCTCTCTCTCTCTCGCCACTCTGTCTCAGCCCCCATCTCTCTATCTTTGGTTCGCTTTCACTACATTTCCTTTTCCCCTTTGATTGCCTCTTTGTATGTCTGGCTATCTGGTTCCCACTGCCTGTCACTGTCTCCCTTTCACATCGCTCTCCTTTATTTATCCACAATAAGTGTCTATGTGTTTGTCTTCACACCCCCCTCCAAATTGCTTTCTGCACCTTTTTATCTGCTCTTTGTATTTGTCTCTTTCTGTGTCGTTGGTTCTCTTTTACGACATCGCCTCTTACTTCTCATCTTTTATTCTTAATGTTCTGTCTCCTTGTGTCTCACGTTTGCGACATCCCATTCTTTATGTATGTCTTTTCTCTCACTCTCTCTCTCTCTCTCTCTCTGCTGTTGTCTCGTTTTTGCGACATCTTATTCTTTATCTGTAATGTTTTCTCTCTCTCTCACACTCTCTCTCTGTCTTTCCCTCTTTGTTGTCTCACTTTACGATATCACCTCTTCCCTTGTTATTCCTTCATTACTGTCTCTCTCTCTGTTGTCTCACTTTACGATATCACCTCTTCCCTTGTTATTCCTTCATTACTGTCTCTCTCTCTCTCTCTCTGTTGTCTCACTTTACGATATCACCTCTTCCCTTGTTATTCCTTCATTACTGTCTCTCTCTCTCTCTGTTGTCTCACTTTACGATATCACCTCTTCCTTTGTTATTCCTTCATTACTCTCTCTCTCTCTCTCACTCTGTTGTCTAACTTTACGATATCACCTCTTCTCTTGTTATTCCTTCATTACTGTCTCTCTCTCTCTGTTGTCTCACTTTACGATATCACCTCTTCCCTTGTTATTCCTTCATTACTGTCTCTCTCTCTGTTGTCTCACTTTACGATATCACCTCTTCCCTTGTTATTCCTTCATT
This sequence comes from Megaustenia siamemsis, assembly GCA_032433765.1. Classification (NCBI taxonomy): domain Eukaryota; kingdom Metazoa; phylum Mollusca; class Gastropoda; order Stylommatophora; family Ariophantidae; genus Megaustenia; species Megaustenia siamemsis. The sequence goes on along the minus strand of JAVIAB010000025.1, from coordinate 20,478,410 downwards.
ACTGTCTCTCTCTCTGTTGTCTCACTTTACGATATCTCCTCTTCCCTTGTTATTCCTTCATTACTGTCTCTCTCTCTCTCTCTCTCTCTGTTGTCTCACTTTACGATATCTCCTCTTCCCTTGTTATTCCTTCCTTACTGTCTCTCTCTCTCTCTCTCCCTCTTTGTTGTCTCACTTTACGATATCACCTCTTCTCTTGTTATTCCTTCATTACTGTCTCTCTCACTCTGTTGTCTAACTTTACGATATCTCCTCTTCCCTTGTTATTCCTTCATTACTGTCTCTCTCTCTCTCTCTCTCTGTTGTCTCACTTTACGATATCTCCTCTTCCCCTTGTTATTCCTTCCTTACTGTCTCTCTCCCTCTCTGTTGTCTCACTTTACGATATCACCTCTTCCCTGTTATTCCTTCATTACTGTCTCTCTCTGTTGTCTCACTTTACGATATCACATCTTCCCTTGTTATTCCTTCATTACTGTCTCTCTCTCTCTCTCTCTGTTGTCTCACTTTACGATATCTCCTCTTCCCTTGTTATTCCTTCCTTACTGTCTCTCTCTCTCTCTCCGTCTCTGTTGTCTCACTTTACGATATCACCTCTTCCCTTGTTATTCCTTCATTACTGTCTCTCTCTCTCTCTCTCTCTCTCTGTTGTCTCACTTTACGATATCTCCTCTTCCCTTGTTATTCCTTCATTACTGTCTCTCTCTCTCTCTCTCTCTCTCTCTCTCTCTCCCTCTGTTGTCTCACTTTACGATATCTCCTCTTCCCTTGTTATTCCTTCCTTACTGTCTCTCTCCCTCTCTGTTGTCTCACTTTACGATATCACCTCTTCCCTTGTTATTCCTTCATTACTGTCTCTCTCTCTGTTGTCTCACTTTACGATATCACATCTTCCCTTGTTATTCCTTCATTACTGCCTCTCTCTCTCTCTGTTGTCTCACTTTACGATATCACCTCTTCCCTTGTTATTCCTTCCTTACTGTCTCTCTCTCTCTCTCTCCGTCTCTGTTGTCTCACTTTACGATATCACCTCTTCCCTTGTTATTCCTTCATTACTGTCTCTCTCTCTCTCTCTCTCTGTTGTCTCACTTTACGATATCACCTCTTCCCTTGTTATTCCTTCATTACTCTCTCTCTCTCTGCTGTCTAACTTTACGATATCACCTCTTCCCTTGTTATTCCTTCATTACTGTCTCTCTCTCTGTTGTCTCACTTTACGATATCACCTCTTCCCTTGTTATTCCTTCATTACTGTCTCTCTCTCTCTGTTGTCTCACTTTAGGATATCTCCTCTTCCCTTGGTATTCCTTCCTTACTGTCTCTCTCCCTCTCTCTCTGTTGTCTCACTTTACGATCTCTCCTCTTCCCTTGGTATTCCTTCCTTACTGTCTCTCTCCCTCTCTCTCTGTTGTCTCACTTTACGATATCTCCTCTTCCCTTGTTATTCCTTCATTACTCTCTCTCTCTCTCTCTCTCTCTGTTGTCTCACTTTACGATATCTCCTCTTCCCTTGTTATTCCTTCATTACTGTCTCTCTCTCTCTGTTGTCTCACTTTGCGATATCACCTCTTCCCTTGTTATTCCTTCATTACTCTCTCTCTCTCTGTTGTCTCACTTTACGATATCACCTCTTCCCTTGTTATTCCCTCATTACTCTCTCTCTCTCTCTGTTGTCTCACTTTACGATATCACCTCTTCCCTTGTTATTCCTTCATTACTCTCTCTCTCTCTCTGTTGTCTCACTTTATGATATAACCTCTTCCCTTGTTATTCCTTCATTACTGTCTCTCTCTCTCTCTCCCTCTTTGTTGTCTCACTTTACGATATCACCTCTTCCCTTGTTTTCCTTCATTACTGTCTCTCTCTCTCTCTCTGTTGTCTCACTTTACGATATCACCTCTTCCCTTGTTATTCCCTCATTACTCTCTCTCTCTCTCTCTGTTGTCTCACTTTACGATATCACCTCTTCCCTTGTTATTCTTTTATTACTGTCTCTCTCTCTCCGTCTCTGTTGTCTCACTTTACGATATCACCTCTTCCCTTGTTATTCCTTCATTACTTCTTTACCATATAGGCACCCACTACCTCACAATCATTACTCTACATTACCATATAGGCACCCACTACCTCACAATCATTACTCTACATTACCATATAGACACCCACTACATCACCATCGTTTTTCTACATTACCATATAGGCATCCACTACCTCACCACCATTATTGTACATACCCATGCAGACACTCACTGCCTCCCCCATCAGTAATAATTCACATTACTTAACTATATAGACCCCACCATCACTCTCTCCCTATCAGTAATACTTCACATTACCTAACTATATAGACCCCACCATCACTCTCCCCCATCAGTAATACTTCACATTACTTAACTATATAGACCCCACCATCACTCTCCCCCCATCAGTAATACTTCACATTACCTAACTATATAGACCTCACCATCACTCTCCCCCCCCATCAGTAATACTTCACATTACTTAACTATATAGACCCCACCACCATCACTCTCTCCCTATCAGTAATACTTCACATTACCAAACTATATAGACCTCACCATCACTCTCCTCCCCCCCCCATCAGTAATACTTCACATTACCTAACAATATAGACCTCACCATCACTCTCCCCCCATCAGTAATACTTCACATTACCTAACTATATAGACCTCACCATCACTCCCCCCCCCCCCGCCATCAGTAATACTTCACCATTACCTAACTATATAGACCTCACCACCACTCTCTCCCTATCAGTAATACTTCATGTTACCTAACTATATAGACCTCACCATCACTCTCCCCCCATCAGTAATACTTCACATTACCTAACTATATAGACCTCACCATCACTCCCCCCCCCCATCAGTAATACTTCACATTACCTTACCACATAGACCCCACCACCATAACTCTCCCCCCATCAGTGATACTTCACATTACCTAACTATATAGACCCCACCATCACTCCCTCCCCATCGGTAATACTTCACATTACCTAACTATATAGACCCCACCATCACTCCCTCCCCATCGGTAATACTTCACATTACCTAACTATATAGACCCCACCATCATTCTCCCTCCATCAGTAATACTTCACATTACCTAACTATATAGACTACACCATCACTCTCATTCCTTCCTTACTGTCTCTCTCCCTCTCTGTTGTCTCACTTTACGATATCACCTCTTCCCTTGTTATTCCTTCATTACTGTCTCTCTCTCTGTTGTCTCACTTTACGATATCACATCTTCCCTTGTTATTCCTTCATTACTGTCTCTCTCTCTCTCTGTTGTCTCACTTTACGATATCTCCTCTTCCCTTGTTATTCCTTCCTTACTGTCTCTCTCTCTCTCTCTCTCTCTCCGTCTCTGTTGTCTCACTTTACGATATCACCTCTTCCCTTGTTATTCCTTCATTACTGTCTCTCTCTCTCTCTCTCTCTCTCTGTTGTCTCACTTTACGATATCACCTCTTCCCTTGTTATTCCTTCATTACTCTCTCTCTCTCTCTCTCTGCTGTCTAACTTTACGATATCACCTCTTCCCTTGTTATTCCTTCATTACTGTCTCTCTCTGTTGTCTCACTTTACGATATCACCTCTTCCCTTGTTATTCCTTCATTACTGTCTCTCTCTCTCTGTTGTCTCACTTTAGGATATCTCCTCCTCCCTTGTTATTCCTTCCTTACTGTCTCTCTCTCTCTCTCTCTGTTGTCTCACTTTACGATCTCTCCTCTTCCCTTGGTATTCCTTCCTTACTGTCTCTCTCCCTCTCTCTCTGTTGTCTCACTTTACGATATCTCCTCTTCCCTTGTTATTCCTTCATTACTCTCTCTCTCTCTCTCTCTCTCTGTTGTCTCACTTTACGATATCTCCTCTTCCCTTGTTATTCCTTCATTACTGTCTCTCTCTCTCTGTTGTCTCACTTTGCGATATCACCTCTTCCCTTGTTATTCCTTCATTACTCTCTCTCTCTCTGTTGTCTCACTTTACGATATCACCTCTTCCCTTGTTATTCCCTCATTACTCTCTCTCTCTCTCTGTTGTCTCACTTTACGATATCACCTCTTCCCTTGTTATTCCTTCATTACTCTCTCTCTCTCTCTGTTGTCTCACTTTACGATATAACCTCTTCCCTTGTTATTCCTTCATTACTGTCTCTCTCTCTCTCTCTCCCTCTTTGTTGTCTCACTTTACGATATCACCTCTTCCCTTGTTATTCCTTCATTACTGTCTCTCTCTCTCTCTGTTGTCTCACTTTACGATATCACCTCTTCCCTTGTTATTCCCTCATTACTCTCTCTCTCTCTCTCTGTTGTCTCACTTTACGATATCACCTCTTCCCTTGTTATTCTTTTATTACTGTCTCTCTCTCTCCGTCTCTGTTGTCTCACTTTACGATATCACCTCTTCCCTTGTTATTCCTTCATTACTTCTTTACCATATAGGCACCCACTACCTCACAATCATTACTCTACATTACCATATAGGCACCCACTACCTCACAATCATTACTCTACATTACCATATAGACACCCACTACATCACCATCGTTTTTCTACATTACCATATAGGCATCCACTACCTCACCACCATTATTGTACATACCCATGCAGACACTCACTGCCTCCCCCATCAGTAATAATTCACATTACTTAACTATATAGACCCCACCATCACTCTCTCCCTATCAGTAATACTTCACATTACCTAACTATATAGACCCCACCATCACTCTCCCCCCATCAGTAATACTTCACATTACTTAACTATATAGACCCCACCATCACTCTCCCCCATCAGTAATACTTCACATTACCTAACTATATAGACCTCACCATCACTCTCCCCCCCCATCAGTAATACTTCACATTACTTAACTATATAGACCCCACCACCATCACTCTCTCCCTATCAGTAATACTTCACATTACCAAACTATATAGACCTCACCATCACTCTCCTCCCCCCCCCCCATCAGTAATACTTCACATTACCTAACAATATAGACCTCACCATCACTCTCCCCCATCAGTAATACTTCACATTACCTAACTATATAGACCTCACCATCACTCCCCCCCCCGCCATCAGTAATACTTCACCATTACCTAACTATATAGACCTCACCACCACTCTCTCCCTATCAGTAATACTTCATGTTACCTAACTATATAGACCTCACCATCACTCTCCCCCCATCAGTAATACTTCACATTACCTAACTATATAGACCTCACCATCACTCCCCCCCCCATCAGTAATACTTCACATTACCTTACCACATAGACCCCACCACCATAACTCTCCCCCCATCAGTGATACTTCACATTACCTAACTATATAGACCCCACCATCACTCCCTCCCCATCGGTAATACTTCACATTACCTAACTATATAGACTACACCATCACTCTCTCCCCATCAGTAATACTTCACATTACCTGACTATATAGACACCACCATCACTCCCTCCCCATCGGTAATACTTCACATTACCTAACTATATAGACCCCACCACCATCATTCCCTCCCTATCAGTAATACTTCACATTACCTAACCACATAGACCCCACCACCATCACTCTCCCTCCATCAGTAATACTTCACATTACCTAACTATATAGACCCCACCACCATCACTCTCTCCCCATCAGTAATACTTAACATTACCTAACTATATAGACCCCACCATCACTCCCCCCATCAGTAATACTTCACATTACCTAACTATATAGACCCCACCATCACTCCCTCCCCATCGGTAATACTTCACATTACCCAACTACATAGACCCACCATCACTCTCCCTCCATCAGTAATACTTCACATTAC
>JAVIAB010000025.1:20465048-20467548 GCA_032433765.1 Megaustenia siamemsis | reverse complement strand
TGATGATGATGATGATCAACTCTTACGTTTGCATGCGAGAGTTGGAAAACAACAAGAGATATAGAAACAAAGTTGAACGCATTTGAAAATAAATGTCTAAGGAAATTACTTGGTATAGCCTAGAATAAACCTACGACCACCACCGTCATCATCACCAGTAGCAGCAACATCATCAGCAGCATCATCAACAACATCATCATCACCATCATCATCGTCAGCAGCAACACTACCATCAATAGCATCAGCATCATCACCATCATCATCATCACCAGCAGCAGCAACATCATCATCATCAGCAGCGTGATCAACATCATCATCACCAGCAGCAGCAACATCATCATTATCAGCATCATCATCATCATCACCATCATCGTCAGCAGCAGCCACACTACCATCATCAGCAGCATCAACATCATCATTATCAGCAGCATCATGAGCAGCAACATCATCATCATCATCGTCAGCAGCAGCAACACTACCATCATCAGCATCAGCATTAACATCATCATCATCATCACCAGCAGCAACAACATCATCACCATCATCGTCAGCAGCAGCAACACTACCATCATCAGCATCAGCATTAACATCATCATCATCACCAGCAGCAACAACACCATCATCATCACCATCATCGTCAGCAGCAGCAACAACACCACCACCATCATCATCAGCAGCAGCAACAACACCACCATCATCATCATCAGCATCATCACCATCATCATCATCAGCAGCAACAACACCACCTCCACCATCATCAGCAGCAGCAACATCAACACCACCACCATCATCATCAGCAGCAACAGCAACACCACCACCATCATCAGCAGCATGAACAACATCATCATTATCAGCAGCATCATGAGCAGCAACATCATCATCAGCAACAGCAACAGCAGCACCATCATCATCAGCAGCAGCAACACCACCACCATCATCATCAGCAGCAGCAACAACACCATCATCAGCAGCAACAGCAACACCACCACCATCATCATCAGCAGCAGCAATACCACCACCACCATCATCATCAGCAGCAGCAGCAACAACACCACCACCACCATCATCATCGCAAGCAGCAGCAGCAACACCACCACCATCATCAGCAGCAACACCATCATCATCATCACCATCATCGTCAGCAGCAGCAACAACACCACCACCATCATCATCATCAGCAGCAGCAACAACAACATCATGAGCACCAGCAGCAACACCATCATCATCATCATCACCATCATCGTCAGCAGCAGCAGCAACAACACCACCACCATCATCGCCATCATCATCATCACCATCATCAGCAGCAGCAACAACACCACCACCATCATCATCAGCAGCAACAACAACATCATGAGCACCAGCAGCAACACCATCATCATCATCATCACCATCATCGTCAGCAGCAGCAACAACACCACCACCATCATCGCCATCATCATCATCACCATCGTCAGCAGCAGCAACAACACCACCACTACCATCATCATCATCGTCTGCAGCAGAAACACCACCATCATCACCATCATCATCAGCAGCAACACCACCAACATCAGCAACAGCAACAACACCACCATCATCATAATCATCATCAGCAACAACACCACCATCATCATAATCATCATCATCATCAGCAACACCACCATCATCATCAGCAGCAACAACACCACCATTATCACAATCATCCGCAGCAGCAACAACACCACCATCATCACCATCATCAGCAGCAGCAACAACACCACCATCATTACCATCAGCAGCAGCAGCAGCAGCAACACCACCATCATCACCATCATCAGCAGCAGCAACAACACCACCATCATCATAATCATCATCAGCAGCAACAACACCACCATCATCATAATCATCATCAGCAGCAACAACACCACCATCATCATATTCATCATCAGCAGCAACAACACCACCATCATCATAATCATCATCAGCAGCAACAACACCACCATCGTCATAATCATCATCATCAGCAGCAACAACACCACCATCATCATAATCATCATCAGCAGCAACAACACCATCATCATCATAATCATCATTCACAGCTGTGTGTTTATGATATGTTAGTAGTCTTGGTAATCTTGTAAAGGGTTGAAATACGCCATACTGGGTCACATTTTGACATTCTCATCAACGTTATCGCACCAAAATAGTATGTGAACTGTTCTAGAATGCTCATATTTTAATATGTTCTCACGTATGTGAACTGTTCTAGAATGCTCATATTTTAATATGTTCTCACTTATGTGAACCACTTCAAACAAAAACAAAAATAACAATTTTAATACTTGGGATGTACTCTCCTTTTGACATCCTTCATCCTAACATGTAGCAAGATTTGTACTTCTTCTTCTTTCCTTCCTCATCTGCCTTTCAGCATCGAGGGGAGATATAATTTGCGGTCTTTTGCTCTTCTGTTCGCCTCTGCTGCTGTTATGTTTCCTAGTGCTTCTAATATTCCATCGATCCATCTTTTTCGTGGTCG
>JAVIAB010000025.1:20450048-20457548 GCA_032433765.1 Megaustenia siamemsis | reverse complement strand
TCTCTCTCTCTCTCTGCGATCAGGACTCAATCAGAGTAAGGATTCCAGACTCTCACATGAAGTCAGCTGTCAGGCTAAGTGTGTTGATCGCCCCCACAGACAGAACATCACAAGTAGAGTTCGCCAGATCCACTCTGATTTAACACCCGTTAAAACTTTGCACTGTGTTCTGCGCCAGTGGCCCAGTGCATCCGATTTCAGCCAGCATGTTATTCGGGTTTGCTTTCCCTAGCCTTTGATTGTCCCCAATCTTCCTGCAAGGCAGCAGATTGTCTTTTCTGTAGGGGGATTCTGCCCTTAGATGGTCGGCCCTCCCAGGTTTACGAGCACCATCAGCCCGAGTCACTAGAGGTGACTAACACAGACATGCACACACAAAGATAGGAGAGGTGACTAACACAGACATGGCACACACAAAGATTGTTTGGGATATAAATATTGACCTTACAATTTTTTTAAAAATCGTACTTTTTTTAAACATGCGGTGTCACAAATTAAGAATGAGTAATATGTGGTAAGATCAGAATATCTTCACTCATAAATGCTGAATAATTTCAAAGATTATAAATAAAAGACCACTTTTAGATGAAAGCAAACAACCGTGCTCTGTATGAGATGTCTGGGATCTTCTGCTAACTAACACCTCATAACCGTAGCGTATATGTTTCTAATTATGCATTTAGTATCCACGTTTCATGTTATGTAGAGCCAGTCTTAACATATATGGATGTGAATTATGGACAATAGGACAATAGACAAGAAAATCAATGGAATCTGTAGAAATGTGTTTTTACAGAAGAATATTGAGAATACCATGAACAGCTAAAAAGAGAAATGAAAAGTTCTGAAAGAGGCCAAAGCAAAAGGAGAGAGCTAATTTCCAATATTAGGAAGAAACAATCATCATTTTTGGCTATGTAATAAGAAGGGAACAGCTGGAATATATTGTAACAACTGGGGAAATTGAGGGACGAAGAGAAAGAGGAAAGCAAAGAGAAAAGATACCAGACACCTTAAGAGAATGGCTTGGCCAACAGAAATGATAAATAACTGTCGAGATCGACAATTGTGGAGAGACATGATCACTTATGCCAGCAGGCATGATAATTGATGATGATCCATGTTTCGTTGGCATATAGCAATATTATTACAAGTGAGGAACACAATTAGTGTAGAAATGAAGTCATACCAACATTTTAAATAAAGTATGTTTACTTTGTAGAGAGCCGCGATAGCTCAGTGGTTAGTGAACTGGACTACAAAGGACGAGAGGTAGGGTTCGATCCCAACCGACGGCTCTGGTTCCCCCAGCCTTTAATGGGTACCGGATTTTTTTTCTGGGAAAGTAAAGGGCGTAATACCGACCACATTACCCCAAAAATTATGTTTCGAGGGTCTGTAAAATTTATGGTCACTAACACCATATTCCCTATACGCCACTTGGCGTGACGGGGGTACTTTACTTTTTTTTTAATGTTTACTTTGTGCTTGTAGTGTACAAATATAAGTAATTTAGAAGCGAGGGAGAAGGATTACACATACAATGATAAACGAGATAAATAATAGCGAATGAATTTATTCAAATTCAGAAAATAGTCGTATATAGAAAGATATTTCTACCACTACTATTACTGCTGCCCACCGTGATAGAGATTGGGAGCCGAGATAGCTCAGTGGTTATTGAACTGGACTGCAATGGACAAGGGGTAGGGTTCGATCCCAACCGACGGCTTCCGAGTTCACCCAGCCTTAAATGGGTACCGGATTTTTTTCTTGGAAAGTAAAGCAGCACGGGCGTAATACCGACCACATTCCCCCAAAAATCATGTGCTGAAGGTCTGTAAAATATAGGGTCATTAACACCATATTTCCCTATACGCCACTTGGCGTGACGGGGGTACTTTACTTTACTTTTTACCGTGAAAGAGATTGGAGCCCTCATCACGTAACATTCCAAAGAAAGCCATGGAGAGAAATTCTAAATACAAAGTAAAAGAGGCAGAGGCAGACCAAAACTAACATGGACGAGTAATATCAAAAGATGGACAAGTCAATCTATGACAATCTGCACCATCAAAGGAAGAGACAGAGTAGAATGGCGAAAAAAAAAACGAAACTCCGTGTGACTTCGCGCACGTTAAATCACCATTGGTAGTTTTTTAAAAAAAAGGAGTAGAAAAGTAACCGATGCTATGAAACAAAAAATTGTTAACAAAATCTAAGCGCGCCGAAACCAGTCGGGCTGAAAGGCGCACATATCGAGGCTTGGTTGTAAATTAGCGCACAAACCCGCTTAACGGGTGATCGCCAAGAAGAAAAATGTTTATATTAAAATAATGAAATCCTACCTGACCTCTTAACATACGGATGCGAGTCATGGAGAATATGACAACAGACAAGAAAATCACTGGAGTCTGTAGAAATGTGGTTTTACAGAAGAATGTTGAGAATACCATGGACACCTAAGAAGAGTAATGAAGAGGTTCTGAGAGAGGTCAAAGCAAAAAGAGAGCTAATTTCCAATATTAGGAAGAGACAATCATCATTTTTTGGCCATGTAATGAGAAGAGAACAACTTGAATATATTATAACAACTGGAAAAATTGAGGGACGAAGAGATAGAGGGAAGCAAAGAGAAAAAATAACAGACAGCTTAAGAGAATGGCTTGGCAGAGGGTCAACAACAGAAATGATAAATAGCTGCCGAGATCGAAAGTTGTGGAGAGACATGATCACCTACTCCAGCAGGCCCGGTACTTGATGATGATGACCTGACCTATCGTCTATTCATCTTTTAACCAGACTCTACGCCGCCATATTTTAGATCTGTGTAGTTGTTGTGTTGTGTTGTGTTGTTGTGTATTGCAACTCGGAATTTTGTGTTTAATTTGTATAGTTTGTTATACCTGAGGAAGGTTTTTTGCCGAAACGCTGTAGCTTGTTTTGTCTTTCTCCGTCAGTTTAGCTGCTCAATTTTATGTTAATTTTACTTATTTATATTAAAGTAAGTAGGAATGAAGACGATGGCGCTGGATAGGACACACTGCGGAAGCCAACTGAAAACTTTACACAACAGACCCTTTTTTTGGAACCCCCAAGGAAAAAGACAAAGAGAAAGACCAAGATATTCTTGGAGAAGACAGATGGAAGCAGAGATGAATATTATGGGGAAGACATGGAATGATCTAAAAAAAATGACAAGAAACTGAACGGCTTGATAAGTGTTTGTTGAAGACCTATGCACAGGGATTTGAAAGGTAGAAGAAGAAAAAGTAGCAATGAAGAAGCGCGATAGCTCAGTGGTTAGTGAACTGGACTACAAAGGACAAGAGTGAATTTGATCCTCATTGACTGATTTCCAAATTTACCTATCCTTAAATTAGTGCTGGATTTTTTTCTTGGAAAGTAAAGCGGCACGGGCGTAATACCGACCACATTATACAAACAACGATTGTGCCGAAGGTCTGTACAAATTATGGTCACTACCACCATATTAAACGATGAATTTTTAAAAGAACTAAAATTGAAAAGAGAACTACTAAACGCAATTAGAACAAGAGAAATGAAATTTTGGGGGCATGTTAAAAAACACAACAGCCTAATAAACGTAATATTGGAAGGGAAAATACAAGGTAAAAGAGGCAGAGGCAGACCAAGACTAACATGGACGAGTAACATCAAAAGATGGACAAGTCAACCTATGACAATCTGCACCATCAAAGCAAGAGACAGAGTGGAATGGCGCTCCATGGTAGCCAACCTTCGATGCTGAGACCGCACTTAATGATGATGATGAACTCCATTATCCCTATACGTCACTAGGCGTGACGGGGTTCTTTACTTTTTTTCCCCCCTTTTTCTAGGAAGCAATAAAATGAAGTAAGTTCACTATTGAATCAATTCATGTTAACGCAGATGTTACGTGGCTGTTGCACTGATCTGCGGTCTTGCTGCCTAATTAGGCGGATGTAGAAATGCTTCGGTTCGATTGTCCGCGTCAGACAAGTCCAGTAAACACTGCTCTACAAGGGCTCCCTATAAAGATGTGGTGAGTAGGTAAACCACTCCGCCACTACTGCAACGACCCCCCCCCCCCTCCCCAGACACACATTTACTGTAAAGCGAGATATAACGTATTTATAAATTTACGCTACAATGGACAACGTTTACAGCAGCTGTGCAGGATATGACATCACTCACGGACTTTCAGCGTGAATTTCACGGAAATCCGTAGCGCGAGACAAATAAAGACATTGATAGCGATACATACAAGTAAAGCTGTCATTAAAGCGGTGTGCTATAACAAGGTAGGGAAACTTAAAACAGACCCACAGCGGAGTCACTCATGCGACAGGAAAACTAGCACAAATACATTAAACTGTTCCTATGAACACTCCCAACATGTTTTGTCAAGTAAGCGTGCCAACTTCTACGATTACAAGTGAGTATTCAGGATTTTCTTGCATTTTAATTGTGTTCCCCCGCGAGTGGATGTGTGCGGCGGACCGTTTGAAGATGCTCAAGTTGTATTGTGTCTGGGATTGGGTTAGAAAGAGCAAGTAAGTGCAGAGCTATTAAAGTAGGATCGTTGAGAGTAATCACCATCAAGTACTGCCGGTGATTATGTATCTTCACATCTTGTTATCTCTACAGTCGCTTATCAATTCTGTAATTAATTTTCATCTTTTGCGTTAACGCGACGACCACTCCTCTTCCTAGTCAATTATAAGGATGTTCTGATGGCGTAGATGGTTGTGTCGCAGTATTTATTTTTTATACCCGATGCATCCGTCTTTGGTGTACTATTTTGGGTACGGGTTGCCTTCCTTCTTCGATCCTTACTCGTTTGACCAGACTCGTTATCCAGGACATAGCTGGAAGGCGCAGCAGAGTCTGAATCAACTGTGCTGCTGTTTCGAATTAACCAATTTTCTTCTATGTTGTTGGTGTGATTGTCCATCATTCACAACCATATGTTGCAATTGCGAAGACACTTGTCATCAACAGTTTAAATTTTCTCCTTTGTTGGTATTGTTCAATTTGTTCTTCATGGCTTTTTGTGTTGTTATTGCTATTGTGACCGTTGCTTCTGTTTGCAGTTATGGCTAAAGTCGTTTTTCTTTTATTCTTTCTTCTTCTTCTATCCTTCCTCTGCTGTCGTTGGCGTCGAGGGGAGAAACAATCTGCAATTCTTTGCTCTTCTGTTGGCCTCTTCTGATGTTATTCCTCCTAGTGATTCTAGTATTCCCTTTATCCATCTCTTTCTCGGTCTTCCTCTTAATCTGGCGTTTTCGTAGCGTTTTTTTATGGCTCTTTGAGTCATTGTTAGTTCTTTTTGTCTTGTTATGTGGCCGAACCAATTTATCTGTTGTTTCTTTATGTATTCGATGGCTGGTTCAATTTCGAGTTTCTTCCTCAGGTCAGTGTTTCTTACTCTGTCCCTTAAGCTGTTTCCTGTCATTCTTCTGACACATTTCATTTCGGTGGTCGTTATCTTTCTTATTGTTCTAGAGTCCAGCGTCCAATTCTGGTACTGATAGCACAGAGTTGGTAGAAAAATTGATTTGTATATTGCCCTTTTTGCTTCCGTAGTTATTGCTTTGTTTTTCAATAGTGTTGATACTTGGCCTATAACTTGGCATGCTTTGTTACACCTTATATCTATCTCTGTCTCTTGGTTATTGTCTTGTGTTAACGTGCTACCCAGATATTTAAAATTGTCAACTTGCTTCAAAGTCGTATTATCTATTAAGATGTTTAGTTTTTCTTTCTTTCTCGCTATTGCTTTTATTCTTTGCTTTCCATAATTACAGTACCACCCATCTTCTATAACTTATTAACATTTTAGACGATTAATAAATACAGCTGAAATGGCAATCATATTTTAACATAATTGCTATTACTTAGTTATGCAAGAAAAGATAAGCCCATGCCACAAAGATTGTGTTGGTAAAGATGCAGACAGCACGCACGAGTACTTTCTGGTCTACTTTGTTACAAACTTGTGCACATGCTTTTTTAAGCCTTCCGGTCAATATGGCGGATAGGCGTCAGGAAAATGATGATCGTCATATTTTTAAAAATGTATAGCGCTTGATGATGTTGTGACATTGTTTTTGACTCCAATTCCGAACATATAAAACACAATGTTGTATGTGTCATGGTGGGAGAAGTTTTATGATAAAGTGTTGAAAGGTCAGGTTAGGTCAGGTCGGGTAATTTTACCAGCAACTGTATGCAGTAAACAGTACAACTTGTGGCTGCCCTGCTGCCTTGCATCTATGCCCGGGAGAGTAAAAGGCTAAGGGGGGGGGGGGGGTACCCTGAAGTAAAACAACTCTACAGCCTTGTGGGTGAGACTTTTTAGTCAAAGTCTGGTGGAGCCAACCGTAAACAAACCGACGGAAGGCAACAGAAAACACCGTCGTAATTTCGTTGCACAATCATGAATCGCCACAATAAATTGAGCAAGTCTTAACATATGGATGTGAATCATGGAGAATAGGACAACAGACAAGAAAATCATTGGAGGATGTAGAAATGTGGTTTTACAGAAGAATGTTGAGAGTACCATGAACACATACGAATAGTAATGAAAACGTCCTGAAAGAGGCCTAAGCAAAAAGAGAGTTAGTTTCAAATATTAGGAAGAAACAATCATCATATTTTGGCCATGTAATGAGAAGAGAACAGCTGGAATATACTGTAACAACTGGGAAAATTGTGGGACGAAGGGATAGAGGGAAGCAAAGAGAAAAGATACCAGACAGTTTAAGAGAATGGCTTGGCAGAAGGTCAACAACAGAAATGATAAATAACTGTCGAGATCGAAAGTTGTGGAGAGACATGATCACCTTCGCCAGCAGGCCCGGTACTTGATGATGATGCCTTTTCTTGCCTAAGATGGCGTCATCACAAAATATTGATGTTACAATCGTGATGGTATACCTCTATGTCTTCCTATAATTCTGCTTGGGATCTGTTACTGAAGACTGGTGGTAAGATCAAGTGGTTTTTTTTCTTCTGTTAAAAAAGATACCACTACTTAACACAAAACGTTCCAGTCTCTTCTTCTACCTTTCAGCTCCCAGTGGAGCATAGGTCTTCATCACACACTTTCCAAGTCGTTCTGTTTTTTGCCATTCTTTTAAGATCATTCCATGTCTTCCCCATCATCTTCATATCTGCATCTATCTGTCTTCTCCAAGAATTTCTTGGCTTTCCTCTTTGTCTTTTCCCCTGGGGATTCCAAAAAAGGGCCTATTGGGTAATATTCTCAGTTGGCTTCCGCAATGTTTGTCCTATCCAGCGCCATCGTCTTCGCTGTATCTCTTTATCCACTGGTATTTGACTGGTCATTTCCATAATTCTAGGTTAGTGATTTTGTCCTGCCATTTTCATCCTTTTATTCTGCGTAAGCATCCATTAATGAAAGTCTGTATCTTCGTGATTGTAAATTGTGTTGTTCTCCATGTTTCACAGCCATATAATAGGACTGAC
>JAVIAB010000025.1:20317548-20445048 GCA_032433765.1 Megaustenia siamemsis | reverse complement strand
TGTTACTAACTACTACTGCTACTACTTGTACTACTACTACTAATGCTACTGCTGCTACTACTACTGCTGCTACTACTACCACTACTGCTGCTGCTACTACTACTGCTACTGCTGCTGCTACTACTACTACTACTACTGCTGCTACTACTGCTACTGCTGCCGCTGCCCCAGCCGCCTCCGCCGCTGCTGCTGCTGCTACTACTACTGCTGCTACTACTACTGCTGCTACTACTACTGCTGCTGCTGCTACTACTACCAATACTGCTGCTACTACTACTGCTACTATTACTGCTACAACAACTACTGCTGCTGCTGCTACTACTACTACTACTGCTGCTGCTGCTGCTACTACTACTACTACTAATGCTGCTGCCACCTCTAGTACTTTTGTGCAGGACTTTATTCTTTTTCACGTGATCAAAACATATCCCAGGGAACGTGTTTACGCCACTTTAACTTATAAAAAAAGTAAAGTACCCCCATCACGCCAAGTGGCGTATAGGGAATATGGTGTTAGTGACCATACATTTTACAGACCTTCAGCACAAGATTATTTGGGGTAATGTGGTCGGTATTACGCCCGTGCCGCTTTACTTTCCCAGAAAAAAAATCCGGTACCCATTTAAGGCTGGGTCAACCCGGAAGCCGTCGGTTGGGATCGAACCCTACCCCTTGTCTTTTGTAGTCCAGTTCACTAACCACTGAGCTATTGCGGCTCCACACTTTACCCCTTTGCTTAGGGGTAGCAGCATCAAGATGTATAGCGATGCGAAGCTGCTGTGAGGTTGATGATAATAATGACAATTAAAAAAAAGAGAACCAAGCGATATGGTAACAGCTTTACGTAGATGAGAAAGAAAACACAAGTCGAACAACGTTTTGGCTAAGTAAGCCTTCAGCTGGAACAATAAACACATTTTCTCACTTAAGTAAAGCGGTTATCATACGAATTTTCTCTCTCTCTCTTTATTATAATTAAATTGTCATTAACCCTACTGCTTCTGGCTTAACCGTGATGTGCTGCTTACGACTTCGGCAACGATCTGTCTGTCTTTGGTGAACAAGTTAAGAGAAGATTTATGTCCCTTTGCGTGCTTCCTCATGATAGGTAGAGTTCGCGGCTCTAAGTCAATTTCATATAATCTGTGTCGATAGAAGTGAGAAAGAGAGTCCATCGGTGCTCTATAGAACCAATTCTGACCTATGGAAGCGAATCGTGGACAGTGGACAAACAAATGAAAAGACGATTAGAGGCCACAGAGATGGGATTAGATAGATAGATAGATAGATAGATAGATAGATAGATAGATAGATAGATAGATAGATAGATAGATAGATAGATAGATAGATAGATAGATAGATAGATAGATAGATGGATGGATGGATGGATGGATGGATGGATGGATGGATGGATGGATGGATGGATGGATGGATGGATGGATGGATGGACGCACGGGCGGACGGACGTGTTATAGACCCACACTGACTCTTTTTTGTATTTATATCTTTGATTTTATATTATATTATAACTTGATGGAGATTTTATATTATATTATAACTTAATGGAGACGAATCATGGACAGTAGACAAACGGGTGAAAAGACGATTGGAGGCCACAGAGATGGGATTTCTCAGAAGAACGTTGAAAGTTCCCTGGACAGCTAAAAAGACCAATGAGGAAATTCTCAAAGAGGCCAACACAAAAAGGGAACTCATAAAAAAAAACATTAGAAAGAACATCAACATTTTTTGGGCACATCATGGGAAGTGGAAAGTTGGAATACTTGGTTACAACTGGAAAAATAAAAAGAAAGAGAGATCGCGGACAACAAAGAGAGAAAATACTGGATAGCTTGGTGTCATGGCATGGAAAACAGTCAGCAACAGAACTGATTCGATGCATTGTAGCTAGAAGATTGTGGAGGGACATGATCGCCTACGCCAATCGGTATGGCACATGATGATGAGAAAACAAATGACAGAACAAGGGCCCTACTTATATTTTTTTTGTCCACGATGACTACGCCACTGTCTATGGGCACTAGTTTTGTGACTTAGTTCTTGCTTGTTTATCGTGTAGCCCGTTACATTACCTGCCAAATCCCGACGGTGGTATAAAGTAGCTCAGGACGGAGGCCATGAAATTGCTCTGGTAATGCTGATAGATTGGCTGGGAAAGTTGTGGCCCCCACGAGGGCGCCGTGCTGGGGAGACGTCTGTGATTGGCTGGCCTCACTGGGGGTACCTCCTGGTGGATTCTGATCGCATATTCAGCAGACTGAAGCTCTGGGAATTGCACTCATTCTGACCTCAGCAGGTGTACTGGGGCTCAATTGCTGAAGCCGTAATTAGGTTGGCTGCACGCCTCGTTCCTTTGGGATACGAAAAAAGAGCACTTTTGGAAAGGAAAGAGATACTGGTGACTTGAGTATAATGTAGATCAGTTCCGACCTGGGCATGTTCCAATATTGAAAAGGAGGGGGGTTTAAATCCCTGCGTGATTTTTGTTGTCGAGAAGATTAATGTCAGCTTTAAAAGGTGTTTTTGGTTTGGACTGTTTAAAAAATAAATGTTGGTTTTGAGTAATATTTAGATCGGTCATGTGTCGGCAACAAATGCAATCATTATACATTCTTATTTAACCTGGTCATGAAATATTCATCAGCTTATTTTGGATGGGTTTATTTTGATTGGCGAGGTGTAGCAGATGTGCACGCTAGTAGACGGCTGGGGTTCAATTTAATGTGGTGGTTATTTTGGTTAAGGATTACTTTAGTTAACAATTACTTTGGTTATGGATTACTTTATTTAACAATTGCTTTGGTTAAGGATTACTTTAGTTAACAATTACTTTGGTTAAGGATTAATTTAGTCAACATTTAGTTAACAATTGCTTTGGTTAAGGATTACTTTAGTTAACAATTACTTTGGTTATGGATTACTTTAGTTAACAATTGCTTTGGTTAAGGATTACTTTAGTTAACAATTACTTTGGTTAAGGATTACTTTAGTTAAAGTCTACTTCAGTTAAGTTTATTTTAATTTACTTTAGTTAAATATAACTTTAGTTAAGGATTACTGAAGTTAACAATTACTTTGGTTAAGGATTACTTTAGTTAACAATTACTTTGGTTAAGTATTAATTTAGTTAAGGTCTACTTCAGGTAAGGTTATTTTAATTTACTTTAGTTAACGATTACTTTAGTTAAGGATTACTTTAGTTAACAATTACTTTGGTTAAGTATTAATTTACTTAAGGTCTACGTCAGGTAAGGTTATTTTAATTTACTTTAGTTAACGATTACTTTAGTTAAGGATTACTTTAGTTAACGATTACTTTAGTTAAGGATTACTTTAGTTAACAATTACTTTGGTTAAGGATTACTTTCGTTAACAATTACTTTGGTTAAGTATTAATTTAGTTAAGGTCTACTTCAGGTAATGTTATTTTAATTTACTTTAGTTAACGATTACTTTAGTTAAGGATTACTTTAGTTAACAGTTACTTTGGTTAAGGATTACTTTGGTTAAGTATTAATTTAGTTAAGGTCTACTTCAGGTAAGGTTATTTTAATTTACTTTAGTTAACGATTACTTTAGTTAAGGATTACTTTAGTTAACAATTACTTTGGTTAAGGATTACTTTCGTTAAGGGTTACTCTAGTTTTGGTTTCCCTGGATGGGAAATATTTTTGTTGAAAGGTTTAGGACTACCTTTCCTACTTTTCCTGTTGTTATAGACTAATATAGTGGAAGATTACTTTTTTGGGAGATTAATTTGGCAGCAGTTACCGTGGTTATAGATTAATTTTGTGTGAAATTATCTTGGATGGAGACTACATTGAATGGAGGATGGGAGATTTAATCTTTTAAGGGGGAATTTCTTTGGTTTGGGTGGAGTGGGGGTGGGGTGGGGGTATTAATTAATGTGGAGTGTCTTTGGAAGGTGATTTCATTGATTAATGTTGAGTTTCACAACAGCTTCTATATCAAGAAGAAAAATTGGAAAATCTGATTTAAGAAGCAGAACGACTAAATATTGATATTTTAGGCATATTAGAGACAAGATGCAAAGAATGTGGGTACATAGAGGACGAAAAATATACATTTATATACTCATGAAACACAACAGAACATCAAAATGGGGGGGGGGGGGTAGGAATACTGATGAAAAGAGAGCTACAAAAATATATAAATAACCACTGGACATACAGAGAATGATTATACTACTCAAGTTGAGAGCAAAACCATTTGACATAGCAATAATACAGACATATGCACCTACTCAAGGCTACACAGATGAACAAATAGAGGCATACTATGAAGACCTAAATAAAGTTATGAAGCAAGTCAAATCTTCAGACATCTCGATTGTAATGGGTGACATGAACGCTAAAGTAGGAAAAGGTAGATATAAGACCATATAAGACAGAGGAGAACGATTAATACAATTCTGTGAAGAAAACAGGCTGATAATATGTAACACCTATTTTGAGCAAGAGAAAAGGAAACTATAAAAATGGAAAAGCCCTGGAGATAAGAAGAGGAATCAAATAAATTATATAATGATAAAAGAAAGGTTCCGTAACAGCGTCAAGAAAGCTAAAACCTACCCAGGAGCAGATATTAATTCAGATCACAATCCTGTAATGATTAAAATGATTAAAAACCCCACAAGTGGATATCAAAATAGAAGGAATAGACATGGAGACAGTTCAGAACTACAACTACCTTGGACATACTATAACCAGTGATGGAAAATGTATAACTGAAATAAACAAAAGAATAGGAATGGCAAAAAGTAATTTTAATGTCATGAAGAACATACTAACATCAAAACAAATAACACCAGGGCTAAAACTAAGAATAGCAAAATGTTACATCTTCTCAATATTCCTATATGGTGCAGACACATGGACATTAGACAAGAAAATAGAACAGAGAATTGAAGCCTTTGAAATGTGGATATATAGAAGAATAGGTAGAATTGGATGGAAGGAAAATAAAACAAACGATGAAGTCTTAAAAAAACTAAAAATGAAAAGAAAACTACTAAGCACAATTCAAACAAGACAAATGCGATTTTTGGGCCACGTTAAAAGACACAACAGGCTACTAAAAGTAATCCTGGAGGGGAAAATACAAGTTAAAAGAGGCAGAGGCAGACCAAGACTAACATGGACGAGTAACATCAAAAGATGGACAAACCAGCCTATGACAACCTGCACCATCAAAGCAAGAGACAGAACAGAATGGCGCTACATGGTAGCTAACCTTCGATGCGGATACGGCACTTGATGATGATGAAAGTTCCGATGCACTCTGAGTACTACCATCTCCCTGGGAGGTCAGCAGCCATCTTCCTGGGAGGTCAGCAGCCATCTCCCTGGGAGGTCAGCAGCCATCTCCCTGGGAGGTCAGCAGCCATCTTCCTGGGAGGTCAGCAGCCATCTCCCTGGGAGGTCAGCAGCCATCTCCCAGGGAGGTCAGCAGCCATCTCCCTGGGAGGTCAGCAGCCATCTCCCAGGGAGGTCAGCAGCCATCTCCCAGGGAGGTCAGCAGCCATCTCCCAGGGAGGTCAGCAGCCATCTCCCTGGGAGGTCAGCAGCCATCTCCCTGGGAGGTCAGCAGCCATCTCCCTGGGAGGTCAGCAGCCATCTCCCTGGGAGGTCAGCAGCCATCTTCCTGGGAGGTCAGCCGCCATCTTCCTGGGAGGTCAGCAGCCATCTCCCTGGGAGGTCAGCAGCCATCTTCCTGGGAGGTCAGCAGCCATCTCCCAGGGAGGTCAGCAGCCATCTCCCTGGGAGGTCAGCAGCCATCTTCCTGGGAGGTCAGCAGCCATCTCCCTGGGAGGTCAGCAGCCATCTTCCTGGGAGGTCAGCAGCCATCTCCCTGGGAGGTCAGCAGCCATCTCCCTGGGAGGTCAGCAGCCATCTCCCTGGGAGGTCAGCAGCCATCTCCCTGGGAGGTCAGCAGCCATCTCCCAGGGAGGTCAGCAGCCATCTCCCAGGGAGGTCAGCAGCCATCTCCCAGGGAGGTCAGCAGCCATCTCCCTGGGAGGTCAGCAGCCATCTCCCTGGGAGGTCAGCAGCCATCTCCCTGGGAGGTCAGCAGCCATCTCCCTGGGAGGTCAGCAGCCATCTTCCTGGGAGGTCAGCAGCCATCTTCCTGGGAGGTCAGCAGCCATCTCCCTGGGAGGTCAGCAGCCATCTTCCTGGGAGGTCAGCAGCCATCTCCCAGGGAGGTCAGCAGCCATCTCCCTGGGAGGTCAGCAGCCATCTTCCTGGGAGGTCAGCAGCCATCTCCCTGGGAGGTCAGCAGCCATCTTCCTGGGAGGTCAGCAGCCATCTCCCTGGGAGGTCAGCAGCCATCTTCCTGGGAGGTCAGCAGCCATCTCCCAGGGAGGTCAGCAGCCATCTCCCAGGGAGGTCAGCAGCCATCTCCCTGGGAGGTCAGCAGCCATCTTCCTGGGAGGTCAGCAGCCATCTCCCTGGGAGGTCAGCAGCCATCTTCCTGGGAGGTCAGCAGCCATCTTCCTGGGAGGTCAGCAGCCATCTTCCTGGGAGGTCAGCAGCCATCTTCCTGGGAGGTCAGCAGCCATCTTCCTGGGAGGTCAGCAGCCATCTCCCTGGGAGGTCAGCAGCCATCTCCCTGGGAGGTCAGCAGCCATCTTCCTGGGAGGTCAGCAGCCATCTTCCTGGGAGGTCAGCAGCCATCTTCCTGGGAGGTCAGCAGCCATCTCCCAGGGAGGTCAGCAGCCATCTCCCAGGGAGGTCAGCAGCCATCTCCCAGGGAGGTCAGCAGCCATCTCCCAGGGAGGTCAGCAGCCATCTCCCAGGGAGGTCAGCAGCCATCTCCCTGGGAGGTCAGCAGCCATCTCCCAGGGAGGTCAGCAGCCATCTCCCAGGGAGGTCAGCAGCCATCTTCCTGGGAGGTCAGCAGCCATCTCCCAGGGAGGTCAGCAGCCATCTCCCAGGGAGGTCAGCAGCCATCTCCCAGGGAGGTCAGCAGCCATCTCCCAGGGAGGTCAGCAGCCATCTCCCAGGGAGGTCAGCAGCCATCTCCCAGGGAGGTCAGCAGCCATCTCCCAGGGAGGTCAGCAGCCATCTCCCAGGGAGGTCAGCAGCCATCTCCCAGGGAGGTCAGCAGCCATCTCCCAGTCATTCGCTATGTCCAGGTCGTTCAAGTTGTTGTTTTTTTGGGGGGACGTGCGACCTGTCCAGCTTGAAACAAATAAAATGAAATCCCAAATAGGTGTTTGTTGATAGATGGTCGAACTTTAGTGTTGGCTTTCATGCGCACCCCGTCCACGATGGCAAGCAGTCCATGCAGTACTTCGTTGTGTCGCCGCGTCTACCGCCCTTGGCCTAGCACTGTCATGCATGAGGAAAGAACACGCTCACCTGTAGTACATTATATATATATATATATCATCATCATCATCATCATCAAGTACCGGGCCTGCTGGCGTTGGTGATCTTGTCTCTCCACAATTGTCGATCTCGACAGTTATTTATCATTTCTGTTCTTGACCTTCTGCCAAGCTATTCTCTTAAACTGTCTGGTATTTTTTTCTCTTTGCTTTCCTCTATCTCTTCGTCCCTCAAGTTTCCCAGTTGTTACAATATATTCCAGTTGTTCTCTTCTCATTACATGACCAAAAAATGATGATTGTTTCCTCCTAATATTGGAAATTAGCTCTCTTTTTGCTTTGGCCTCTTTCAGAACGTTTTCATTACTCTTCTTAGCTGTCCATGGTATTCTTAATATTCTTCTGTAAAACCACATTTCTACAGACTCCAGTGATTTTCTTGTTTGTTGTCCCATTGTCCATGATTCACATCCATATGTTAAGACTTTACATAACATTTAAGAACTCTTTTTCTTGTTTGGATTGTCAAAACTGGATTGCACAGTGTCTTCCTCATTTTCTGGAAAGCTGCTTTTGCCTGAGCCATTCTGCATCTCACCTCTTTTGTACATCTTCCGTCTGAGGTTAACAAAGTTCCCAAATATTTACATTCATTTTACCTGCTTTAATATTGTTCCACTTGTTTGTGTGTGTGTGTATATATATATATATATATATATATATATATATATATATATATATATATATAGTGAACAAAAAAAAATACTCTTTGATTTACCTGGAAATACGTACTAAAAATGGTGACTACTTTTCCACCATTTTCAGTCAGATGGGGAGCCGTCATACTGGCATCTCACTGTCAGCAAATTTCTCAAATAGCACCTGTCAGACAGATGGATTGACCGCGCTGATCAACATGACCAGGTGTTCTGCATATGGCACCCAATATCATCAGACCTAAATGCGACTTGCTTGCTTTGGGGCACTTGAAAGAGAGACTGTGCACTTCGAATATCCGCATCCCTGTATGATCCGCAGGCACACATCAATGAGGCTGTCAACACGATCCGGTCGGTTATGCTTCAGAGAGCTAGGTTATCGCATCGATGTTTACAGAGTAAGGAGTGGGGCTGATATGGAATGTGATACCAACGATACCACATGAAACTTTTATGAGTTGATGCAACTGTAGCCAATAATGTGTAAGACCATTCCACTAACATCACATTCTGTTTTTTTTTTGAAATCAAGGAGGGTACATGTGTGTTCATCTTCTCTCTCTCTCTCTCTCTCTCTATATATATATATATATATATATATATATATATAAAGTGAAGCGGCACGGGCGTAATACCGACCACATTACCCCAAAAATCACGTGCTGAAGGTCTGTAAAATTTATGGTCACTAACACCATATTCCCTATACGCCACTTGGCGTGACAAGGGGTACTTTACTTTTTTTTTTAATTACGCCCGTGCAGCTTTACTTTCCCAGCAAAAAAATCCGGTACCCATTTAAGGCTGGGTGAACCCGGAAACCGTCGGTTGGGATCGAACCCTACCTCTTGTCCTTTGTAGTCCAGTTCACTAATCACTGAGCTATCGCAGCTCCTATATATATATATATATATATATATATATATATATATATATATATATATATATATATATGTAATTGTTTTGTCGAAGGCCTCGGTATCACTGCAAACGAATTAAAATCCCTAATTGCTCAACCGCCCATGCCAGTGG
Source organism: Megaustenia siamemsis (assembly GCA_032433765.1). NCBI lineage: Eukaryota > Metazoa > Mollusca > Gastropoda > Stylommatophora > Ariophantidae > Megaustenia > Megaustenia siamemsis. The sequence continues at coordinate 20,435,925 of JAVIAB010000025.1, read as the reverse complement.
AATCATCCGAAATAACATTTCATCGTATTGAAGGATCCAAACAAAGAAAGGCAGATGCAGTCCCCACCACAGCAGCTACAGCAGACGCCAAAAGACATAAGGTGTAGCAGCACCGAAAGTGAACGCAGCCGTGCTGTCATTCGTCATACGATATCATCATTTATAGTAACCAATTATAAATATTTATATATTTATATATGTATATCCCAGATTCAATTCCACCATGGAAATATAACAATAAAAAATAAATGGAATAGGATCAGCGGACTTTTCGTGACCTGACCATATCTCCCCTAGTCTTAGGGTAGTGAGCTTGATGTGTAGCCCTCTCGGATAAAGACAAAAAAAGAGCTGCCCTATTCACTTGTTCACGTGAAAGTGCCCTATTTAGTTGTTCACGTGAAAGTGTCATATTCACTTGTTCACGTGAAAGTGCCCTATTCACTTGTTTACGTGAAAGTGCCCTATTCACTTGTTCACGTTAAAGTGCCCTATTCACTTGTTTAAGTGCCCTATTCGCCTGTTCACGTGAAAGTACCCTATTCACTCGTTCTCGTGAAAGTGCCCTTTTCACTCGTTCACGTTAAAGTGCCATATTCACTCGTTCACGTTAAAGTGCCATATTCACTCGTTCACGCGAAAGTGCCCTATTCACTCGTTCGCGTGAAAGTGCCCTATTCACTCGTTCACGTGAAAGTGCCCTATTCACTTGTTCACATGAAAGTGCCCTATTCGCTTGTTCACTTGAAAGTGCCCTATTCACTCGTTCACGTGAAAGTGCCCTATTCACTCGTTCACGTGAAAGTGCCCTATTCACTTGTTCACATGAAAGTGCCCTATTCGCTTGTTCACTTGAAAGTGCCCTATTCACTCGTTCACGTGAAAGTACCTTATTCACTCGTTCACGTTAAAGTGCTATGTTCACTCGTTCACGTGAAAGTGCCCTATTCACTCGTTCACGTGAAAGTGCCCTATTCACTCGTTCACGTGAAAGTGCCCTATTCACTCGTTCACGTGAAAGTGCCCTATTCACTCGTTCACGTTAAAGTGCCCTATTCACTCGTTCACGTGAAAGTGCCCTATTCACTCGTTCACGTTAAAGTGCCTTATTCATTCGTTCACGTGAAAAGTGCTCTATTCACTCGTTCACGTGAAAGAATCCTTTGCAGTTAAAATGTGAAAAGAACAAGTCATAAAATGGCTGCTGTCTAAGAATTATTGTCAGAGCAAATCTATCCACACTGATGGAGCCAAAAAGTGCGACGGAGTTCATGCATGTGGTTCGGGGTGCTCTTCACAGATTCTCGATATTTCTTTGGGGAAAATCGGAGCACCTATGGTTTTTGTCGGGTGTGCAGTGAAGGGGATCCTAAAATAACGAGGAAGCATATTGGTGATCAACCCACTAAGTAAACTACAGCAGATACGAATAGATACTTTAATAACGAATTTAAGAGTCATACGCCGAAATCCATTGTTGGTTACGTCAGACTTAATACTATGACCATAAATATTTCGAGAGTAAAGGTAGACATGAACGCTTCCCATACCCGGGCCACGTTTTGGGCGCGGATTTAATGTAACGGGGTAATGTCGTAAAACTCTGTATGACGCTGGAACTATGTCAAGCAGAAAACTCGTTCAGATTGGAGCCCTCGAGTCGCGCTCCCTGCCTGGTATAGCAGGTTACCGCCCAGAACTGCCGCTGCAACTCACTTCCTTTGGACGACACCCTTGGCCCGTGGATCGATTCTTGGTAGACTCCGCGCTGTTACTTCCGTTGATCATGGCACCCCAGCGTTCGTTCATCGCTAGGGACAGACAACATAGCTACAATCGACAAGCATGCACCAACACCAATGAAAATTTCACACGATTGAGTTTATTCATACAGTGACCGTCTCCCACAGCAAGTTTACGATCATAATAGCCACAGTCTGTTACTACATTACTAATATCTCCACATGACTCACATAACGCAATTGATTGTGAGAACACTCACAATCACACACAGTCTCTTCCACTGGTTGTAACTATTAATTACAGCAATAACGTCTATATGTGACTTCCATGAAGCCTAATAAAAATGAGAACACTCACATTCTATCAAACCACTAGTTAAAGCATCTGTGTTTACTAACTTATACTTTCTAAGTTCTACAAGGCGCTACCATAGCCCCTTATTCTCGTGCTACATTACACCACCAGAAGAATATCCTTCACCCATCCAGTGACCTTGTCCTTCTCAACCGTTGCACAGTCCGTCTCCCACTGATGTTCTGTTGCTAACCGCCCAACTCTCTGCCGACGTCACCCTTCTACTCCAGTTTAATTTGGTGCACCGTTTCACGGACTGTCTCACTTATTCTCTGTTGCTAGCTGCGCAACTATATTATACCTTATTGCTGCTCCGTGAATAAGGTCCGTTCCACTCTTTAATCCCTGCTACCTCTCTGCTTTATTAATAAATAAAACGTTTCATAGACGAAACCTGAGTACTACTTACACAACACATCTCAGATATTGTGCAGGGAAGATCTATAGGCGAAACTGTTGAATATTGAACTATTTGAATGCTTTTGGTTTTGCACTTACCTTTGAAGTTAAACGTTTGCACGCTGTTAGAGAAACATGGCGGGAGCCAATATTGGATGCTAGCGGTAGTTAGTATATGGAAAGAGGAGGATCAGAGGGGCAGAGGAGAACATTACAGTCGATGATGAACAGAGAAAGAAGAGAGTTTACTTGGGATTCAAGACTTAGAGAAACATTCAGTGGTGATTTTGTAAAGGATTAATCAGAAGATTTAGTTCAAAAGAAGTTGTTTAGCTATGGATACATATTTAGGGTCTCAATTGAGATTAGTGCTTATTAAGGACATTAAGATTAGGAATATACAAATTAAAACAGAAATAGTATTATCGTATTTGTGATTTTATGCTAACTACAAGAAGTAATATTGTGGAGCCGCGATAGCTCAGTAGTTAGTGAACTAGACTACAAAGGACAAGGGGTAGGGTTCGATCCCAACCGACGGCTTCCGAGTTCACCCATCCTTAAATGGGTACCGGGTTTTTTTCTGGGAAAGTAAAGCAGCACGGGCGTAATACCAACCATATTACCCCAAAAAATCATGTGCTGAAGGTCTATAAAATATAGGGTTACTAACACCATATTTCCCTATACGCCACTTGGCGTGACGGGGGTACTTTACTTTTTTACTTTACAAGAAGTAATATGGACGTATTTACAGAACCTGGGAGAGTGTCATTTAACAACGGCGGTAGCCTAGACACGAATACAAATATTCTACTAATGTTATAGATGTTTAGACGGCCATAGTAAACATGTGTAATGATTGACTTTGTATACAAAGAAGATATTTGTCCAGATGACTTATGAAGTGGTAACTAAAGAATACAAAAAACAAAGACGATGGTGATATGTTGGACATGTGATGAGAAGAGATAATAACCGAATAGCAAATCAAGCCCTCATGTGGGAAACAACAGGTAAGAGGAAAAGAGGAAGACCCATAGAGACACTGAGAAGAACATTGATGAGAGAGGCAAGAGCAGCAGGAATCGGCTCCCTCAATGAGATAGAGCTGCTTGCACAGAACAGAGACAAATGGCGAGATTTGATAAAATATCTTTAAAAGAATTGAAAACTGCTAGAACAAAAATTCAGATAAGAGAAGGAGTATCTTGGTCTACGCCCTATGGGTCGGCTACGGCTCGAAAGGTCAATAGATAGATAAATAAAACTAAAGAACTGCATGAATAAACATTTGTAAGAGATCTAGACAACGTCTTCAGCCATTATATGAAATGTCGAACACAAGAGTTGTTCGGAGTTGCGGTTCCTGTGTTGTGAATGAATTAATCACGTTATGTTGACCACGTGGTCAACGGAGCATATCTGGCTGTCACCAGTATTGTTTGCACTTATATATTCACTGTCCTTGTGTATAAATATCAACGTTGTACTGCGACTGTTACAACGAACAATGCTACATGATTATACAGATTACTGCTATCCATAATCTTCTTCTTCTTCTATGCTTCCTCCATTGCCGTTGGCGTCGAGAGGAGATACAATCTGCGATTCTTTGCTCTTCTGTTGGCCTCTTTTGGTGTTATCCCTCCAAGTGACTCTAGTATTCCCTTTATCCATCTCTTTCTCGGTGTTCCTCTTAATCTGGCGTTTTCGTAGCGTTTGTTTATGGCTCTTTGAGTCATTGTTAGTTCTTTTTGTCTTGTTATGTAAAAAAAAAAAAAAGGAAAGTAAAGAGCCCCGTCACGCCAAGTGGCGTATAGGGAATATGGTGTTAGTGACCATAAATTTTACAGACCTTCGGCACATGATTTTTGGGGTAATGTGGTCGGTATTACGCACATGCCGCTTTACTAGTAGTATAGCAGGAAGGATTCGACCCGAATTTGGCCCGTAAATTAACAAAGATATATAGTAGGTGCGCAGCGCACCTAATGTACACGAGGGGCAGGGGGAGTTAACCATGACATTTCGTGTCCGGATTTTGACCTCTAGTCCTGGTGACCCCGGAAGTGACCTGTTTATGTCTGGTGTGTGCTGACTTTGGAGTTCTTAATGTACTTGATCGATAGTGATATGTTAGTAGATTATACAACATCAATGCTGATAAGGCGGCCAGGTGACCTTGTTATCTTGTGACCGTAAGGTGTGACCGTATTTTAACTACCTTCATAGACTTCCCTCCATTGTAACACTTACTCATTCTCCCCATGTAAGCCCATTATCTCGCAATAAACCTCAATAATGGACGTAGTAGTCGGTTGGTAGAAAGATCGAAACCTAGCATCCTGTCATCAGTATATCAATTCACTAATCACTAACTCTACCCTTGGTCTTCCTTCAATTTTCAGAAACCAAGTACAACTAGCTTGTCTATGTTTTCTTTGTGATGGTGGTTTTTATGTTCATAATATTTTTATGTTCTTTGTGATCTTAACTATTATTGGTGATATTTATTATTGTTATATTCTTTGTGATCTTAACTATTATTGGTGATATTTATTATTGTTATATTCTTTGTGATCTTAACTGTTATTGGTGATATTTATAATTGTTATATTCTTTGTGATCTTAACTATTATTGGTGATATTTATAATTGTTATATTCTTTGTGATCTTAACTATTATTGGTGATATTTATAATTGTTATATTCTTTGTGATCTTAACTATTATTGGTGATATTTATAATTGTTATATTCTTTGTGATCTTAACTGTTATTGGTGATATTTATAATTGTTATATTCTTTGTGATCTTAATGTTATTGGTGATATTTATAATTGTTATATTCTTTGTGATCTTAATGTTATTGATGATATTTATAATCGTTATATTCTTTGTGATCTTAATGTTATTGATGATATTTGTAATCGTTATGTCCTTTGTAATCTTAATGTTATTGATGATATTTATAAACTCGTTATGTTCTTTGTAATCTTAATGTTATTGATGATATTTATAAACTCGTTATGTTCTTTGTAATCTTAATGTTATTGATGATATTTATAAACTCGTTATGTTCTTTGTAATCTTAATGTTATTGATGATATTTATAATCGTTATGTTCTCTATGATCTTAATGTTATTGATGATATTTATAATCGTTATGTTCTCTGTGATCTTAATGTTATTGATGATATTTATAATTGTTATATTCTTTGTGATCTTAATGTTGTTGATGATATTTGTAATCGCTATGTTCTTTGTAATCTTAATGTTATTGATGATATTTATAATTGTTATGTTCTCTGTGATCTTAATGTTATTGATGATATTTATAAACTCGTTATGTTCTTTGTAATCTTAATGTTATTGATGATATTTATAAACTCGTTATGTTCTTATTTGCTCTCAGAAACAAAGAACAACTGGCTACTGAGTGAGACCAACTCAAACCGATCGATGTCACCATCTGACTCGATGTCCAGCTCTTCCCTGGGCGCCGGTACGGCTACTGACATCGAGTGCCAGGAGCTAGAGAGCATGGACCCCAGGGAGGTTCCCTTTGTTATAGGGGTCACGGACAATAACCCACATAACTGTCAATTCTGCGAAAAGGCATTTTCCAAGAAAGCGTACCTTAAACTGCACGAACAGGTAAAAACTTTATCTATCGTAATCTGACAAGCATAATAGGACATGACTAATATGACAAGCATAATATGACAAGCATAATATGGCAAGCATAATATGGCAAGCCTAATATGACAAGCCTAATATGACAAACATAATATGACAAGCCTAATATGGCAAGCATAATATGACAAGCCTAATATGACAAGCCTAATATGTCAAGCCTAATATGTCAAGCCTAATATGACAAGCATAATATGTCAAGCATAATATGTCAAGCCTAATATGTCAAGCCTAATATGTCAAGCCTAATATGTCAAGCCTAATATAACAAGCATAAAATGACAAGCATAATATGTCAAGCCTAATATGACAAGCATAATATGTCAAGCATAATATGTCAAGCCTAATATGGCAAGCCTAATATGTCAAGCCTAATATGACAAGCCTAATATGTCAAGCAAAAAATGTGGAATAGATATGAATATCAAAAATACGAAAACTATGACCATAAACAAAAAGATAATACTCAAATCCTACAAGTGGATATCAAAGTTGAAGGAATAGACCTAAATACAGGTCAGAGCTACAACTACTTTGAAATTGCTATAACCAGTGATGGAAAATGTACAACTGAAATAAACAAAAGCATAGGAATGGCAAAAAGTAATGTTAATGCTAGGAAAAATATCCTAACATCAAAACAAATAACACCAAGGCTAAAAGCTAAGAATAGGAAAATGTTATATTCTCTCAACATTCCTGTATGGTGCAGAAACATGGACATTAGACAAGAAAACAGAACAGAATATTGAAACCTTTGTTTGAATTGTGGATTTATAGAAGTGGTAGAATTGGACGAAAGGGAAAAAAAACGGTGAAGTCTTAAAACAACTAAAAATAAAAAGAGAACTACTAAATACAATTCAAACAAGGCAAATGCGATTTTTGGGACATGTTAAAAGACACTAGGGGGACTGGTTGGTCTCGAGGCAAGACGCCAGCCTCGAGACAGAGAGGTTGTGGGTTCAAATCCCGGTTGGTTGTGATTTTTATTTATGCTTTCTCTCTGCGGCAACCACCCCTGGTCACAGCAGCGAGGCCCGTCTTGGAACGTCAATTACTCATCGACGAAAAAATATAAGTACCTCCGAAGACGTAGTTATCTGCGTGTGCGGCGAGGGACCCCTGTGCACACGGCAGCCAGGGAAAAATGGACTAACACGCAAAATTCAGTTCCTAGTCTCTAGGGACTTCGTTAGAGGTAAAAGGTGGCGAACGAAAAAAAAAATACACTTAAGGCCTACTAAAAGCAATTTTGGTAGGGAAAATACAAGGTAAAAGAGGCAGAGGCAGACCAAGACTAACATTGACGAGTAACATCGCCAGATCTATTTAACGTGAATACAATAATGGTCACGGAACTATAGCTGGATGGGAGGGGACAAACTATGAATTTTGCTGATGATATTCTGGTATATCGACAGGGAAGAGACAGAAGTGAAATCGCTTCCACAATGCAAGACGAACTCGATCGCATTTCTTCGTGGTGTGGGGAACAAGCTGCATTCGTTAATCCTAATAATGCATCAGTTGCATGGTTATTACTTAACAATCATATCGTTAACACGGAAACACCGGTGGTAGGAATGGGAGCTGATGAGATGATCAAAGGCAGCGTGAAATACCTCGGAATTAAGTTTGATCGCAGCCTGTGTTTTCGGGACCACGTCGACCATGTGATAGCAAAATCTCGCAAAGGATTAGCCGCCTTAAATGTCATGGCAGCTACCAACATCGAGCAGAGGCTACTTACCTTTCTGTTCCAGTGACTAGTTCTCGCACCAATCGAGTACGCCCTAGCAATTCTCACTGTCAGTACGACTCAAACTGACAGGCTGGAGAAAATACAGAATGAAGCCATGTGCATTATCTTGGTGTACAAGGGACACTCCCTGTGTAGCAATGAGGTATCTTCTTGACTTTCCAGCCATGGATGACGGGATCAAGATCTTGAGGGCACGAGCATGCCTGAAGATTAGTACAGATACAGAGCATCTATTGCATCAGAAGTTCAAAACGGGAAGGGTGTCAGGCTAAAAGGAGGCAAATCATGGGTGGGCCGAGCAGAAAATGTCATCAAACAGGTCTGTGGGCTTACCAATATCAACGCTGGCGAGGAGTGGGTACCGGTGACTACGTCATTCAGGGGGACATTCTCGTGTATTGTCACACTCGACAGGGAAATGTAGGGAACAGGACTCAGTCGTGATCAATGCGGAGGTCAACGGTCTCATCTGGTATAACACAGATGAGAAAGATGCAGTCATCTATACAGACGGATCTGTAATACGACACCAAACGAGTGCATGGGCATTTACGCTCGGCAGGCAGAATAGTCAAGGAAGACAGTGGTGCATACATTATGACCACGAGTAGCATGACGATGGATGTGATGGCAGTGACCAAGGCATTTAAATGGTTAGAGTCACAAGACTACACCCACACCTGCATACTGAGTGATTCGATGAGCATGATAAGAAAAGCGGAGACGGGGTCTGTACCCATGCAATGGGTAGAGTCATTGCAGAAGTGAAAAATACAAAAGGTCACCTTTGTCTACATGCGGGAGGACGGGGAAATGGAAGAGCGGACAGGTTGACTAGCTGCGCTATTGTTGAGGACGGTCAACCAATGGATCGGGCGGACATCACCAATGCCCTCCGGGAAGTGGGAAAGACACAGGACTTCGACAACCATGAGTCCATCGGATGAAAGAGATGGGAGTTAAGATGGACACAGCCACAAATGAGAAGCTTAGTGGGCGTGTAAGAAGACTTATCAACCAACACAGAACTGGAGTCGTCAGTCACTGGACACTTCGGGACTTGCTGAGGAGGAGATCTGAGCACCTATGGACATGTTCAGAGTGCATTGGTGATGACCCGCAAATAACTCAATAATTATATATCAATCACAGACACTGCGAATGATCCACATAAAATGATGCATTTTTCCGCTGCTGTACTACCGCAGCTAGATGTTTTTCATCGTCTTCATTGTTGGTATGGTGTATTCTAAAAATATGTTTTAGTTTGTTCGTTTATCTTGACTCTCTTGGGACAGTATTGTGGTGTTTTTACAACAGCCTACAATAATATGGGCAATAAACACCATGACGACCGTCTATAATAGACACGCGCTGTCCCCGTGGATGTATATGGCACATAGCCTGTTTCCCATTCTCTATCTCTGGGAAACACATTTCAGGAGTTGCATTTCATCCAGAAGATTACGTTTCTTATCGAATCTTAGTCTTCTTCTGTAGAAGTGAGAAAGAGAGTTCGTTGGTGCTATAAACAGTCAATTCTAGCTTATGGAAGCGGATCATGGATAGTAGACAAACAAACGAAAAAAAACGATTAGAGTCCACAGAGATGGGGATTTCTCAGAAGAATGTTGAAAGTTCCCTGGACAGCTAAAAAGACCAACGATTAAATTCTCAAAGAAGGGAGACAAATAATAATAAATGAATATTATTATAGAGGGAAACTTCCGAGACGATAATCAGCGAATCAATTCAGAGGAAGAGGTATGTTTACAGCACTCTGAAAAAATGACAAAATAATCAACAGAAAAAAACAAAACTATGAACAATATATGGACCGAAGCAGGATCGAACCCGTACTCGGTGGCACAGCGCCTTGCTACCTAACGCCAAACGCTAGGGAACACTGCCACTCAGCTAACTAAAAAAAATAGCTATCGTGGTAGTGTCTTTCACGCTGGTGTTCTCATAACTATCGATAATGCTTCGCTCCATATATTGTTCTTTGTTTTTTTTCTGTTGTTGATTGTCATTTTGTTTGCAGGTGCTGTAAACATACAACCTCATCTGAATTGATTCACAGTAAAGCCACGAAGAAATCACGGATTCGAAGTGGAAAATTCCAACTGTCTCAGACAGTATTCGAACTTGGGATCCTCCAATCCAGAAACCAATGTCTTGCCTCTATACCACCAAGCTCCCGATGATGTTACTAGTTGTCTTTTCATGCAACTGTCACATCAACCTAGTATCTGATACTTCTTCATAGTTTGAACAACGATTTCTTCTGCTTTATCTGATACTTCTTCATAGTTTGAACAACGATTTCTTCTACTTTATCTGATGCTTCTTCATAGTTTGAACAACGATTTCTTCTGCTTTATCTGATACTTCTTCATAGTTTGAACAACGATTTCTTCTGCTTTATCTGATGCTTCTTCATAGTTTGAACAACGATTTCTTCTGCTTTATCTGATGCTTCTTCATAGTTTGAACAACGATTTCTTCTGCTTTATCTGATACTTCTTCATAGTTTGAACAACGATTTCTTCTGCTTTATCTGATGCTTCTTCATAGTTTGAACAACGATTTCTTCTGCTTTATCTGATACTTCTTCATAGTTTGAACAACGATTTCTTCTGCTTTATCTGATACTTCTTCATAGTTTGAACAACGATTTCTTCTTCTGCTTTATCTGATACTTCTTCATAGTTTGAACAACGATTTCCTCTTCTGCTTTATCTGATACTTCTTCATAGTTTGAACAACGATTTCTTCTACTTTATCTGATACTTCTTCATAGTTTGAACAACGATTTCTTCTCCTTTATCTGATACTTCTTCATAGTTTGAACAACGATTTCTTCTGCTTTATCTGACACTTCTTCATAGTTTGAACAACGATTTCTTCTTCTGCTTTTACTTTTTTCTTATTCTTCTTTTTTACTTCATCATATTCTTCATTTCGTCTCCGTCTATTTCTGTAAAGTTCATCATCATCAGTGAGTGCCGTCTCCGCATCGAAGATTGGATACCTTGGCGCACCATTCCTCTCTGTCTCTTGCATTGATGATGCAGGTTGTCATAGGCTGACTTGTCCACCTTTTTGTTACTCGTCCATGTTAGTCTTGGTCTGCCTCTGCCTATTTTACCTTACATTTTCTTTTCCAAGATTAGTTTTAGTAGGCTATTATGTCTTTTAATGGGAGCCGCGATAGCTCAGTGGTTAGTGAACTGGATTACAAATGACAAGAGGTAGGGTTCGATCCCAACCGACGGCTTCCGGTTCACCCAGCCTTTAATAGGTAGCGGATTTTTTCTGGGAAAGTAAAGCGGCACGAGCGTAATACCGACCACATTACCCCAAACATAATGTGCCGAAGGTCTGTAAAATTTATGGTCACTAACACCATATTCTCTAAACGCCACTTGGCGTGACGGGGGTACTTTACTTTTTATTAAAAAAACCTTTTAATATGCCTCAAAAATCTCATTCTCTAAAATCTTAAGTCTGTCAGTGGTGCCCCAATAACCCCCAGGTTGATGAAGTCTGTCAGTGGTGCCCCAATAACCCCCATGTTGATGAAGTCTGTCTGTGGTGCCCCAATAACCCCCATATTGATGAAGTCTGTCAGTTGTGCCACAATAACCCCAAGATTAATGATGTCTGTTAGTGGTGCCACAATAACCCCAAGATTAATGAAGTCTGTCAGTTGTGCCACAATTAACCCAAGATTAATGAAGTCTGTCAGTTGTGCCACAATTAACCCAAGATTAATGAAGTCTGTCAGTTGTGCCACAATTAACGCAAGATTAATGAAGTCTGTCAGTTGTGCCACAATTAACCCAAGATTAATGAAGTCTGTCAGTTGTGCCACAATTAACCCAAGATTAATGAAGTCTGTCAGTTGTGCCACAATAACCCCAAGATTAATGATGTCTGATAGTGGTGCCACAGTAAACCCAAGATTAATAATGTCTGTTAGTGGTGACCCAATGACCCCCCAGATTGATGAAGTCTGTCAGTGGTGACACAATGACCCACAGATTGATGAAGTCTGTCAGTGGTGACCCAATGACTCCCAGATTGATGAAGTCTGTCAGTGGTGACCCAATAACCCCCAGATTGATGAAGTCTGTCAGTGGTGACCCAATAACCCCCAGATTGATGAAGTCTGTCAGTGGTGACCCAATGACTCCCAGATTGATGAAGTCTGTCAGTGGTGACCCAATAACCCCCAGATTGATGAAGATTGTCAGTGGTGACCCAATAACCCCCAGATTGATGAAGTCTGTCAGTGGTGACCTAATGACCCCCAAATTGATGAAGTCTATCAGTGGTGACCCAATGACCCCCAGATTGATGAAGTCTGTCAGTGGTGACACAATGACCCCCAGATTGATGAAGTCTGTCAGTGGTGCCACAATAACCCACATATTGATGAAGTCTGTCAGTGGTGCCACAATAACCCACAGATTGATGAAGTCTGTCAGTGGTGACCCAATGACCCCTAGATTGATGAAGTCTGTCAGTGGTGAACCAATGACCCCCCAGATTGATGAAGTCTGTCAGTGGTGACACAATGACCCCAGATTGATGAAGTCTGTTAGTGGTGCCACAATAACCCACAGATTGATGAAGTCTGTCAGTGGTGCCACAATAACCCACAGATTGATGAAGTCTGTCAGTGGTGACCAAATGACCCCTAGATTGATGAAGTCTGTCAGTGTGGTGACCCAATGACCCCTAGATTGATGAATTCTGTCAGTGGTGCCACAATAACCCACAGATTGATGAAGTCTGTCAGTGGTGCCACAATAACCCACAGATTGATGAAGTCTGTCAGTGGTGACCCAATAACCCCCAGATTGATGAAGTCTGTCAGTGGTGACCCAATGACTCCCAGATTGATGAAGTCTGTCAGTGGTGACCCAATAACCCCAGATTGATGAAGTCTGTCAGTGGTGACCCAATAACCCCCAGATTGATGAAGTCTGTCAGTGGTGACCTAATGACCCCCAAATTGATGAAGTCTATCAGTGGTGACCCAATGACCCCCAGATTGATGAAGTCTGTCAGTGGTGACACAATGACCCCCAGATTGATGAAGTCTGTCAGTTGTGCCACAATAACCCACATATTGATGAAGTCTGTCAGTGGTGCCACAATAACCCACAGATTGATGAAGTCTGTCAGTGGTGACCCAATGACCCCTAGATTGATGAAGTCTGTCAGTGGTGAACCAATGACCCCCCAGATTGATGAAGTCTGTCAGTGGTGACACAATGACCCCAAGATTGATGAAGTCTGTTAGTGGTGCCACAATAACCCACAGATTGATGAAGTCTGTCAGTAAAAAAAGTAAAGTAAAGTACCCCCGTCACGCCAAGTGGCGTATAGGGAAATATGGTGTTAGTGACCCTATATTTTACAGACCTTCAGCACATGACTTTTTTGGGGTAATGTGGTCGGTATTACGCCCGTGCTGCTTTTACTTTCCCAGAAAAAATCTGGTACCCATTTAAGGCTGGGTGAACCCGGAGCCGTCGGTTGGGATCGAACCCTACCCCTTGTCCGTAGTAGTCCAGTTCACTAACCACTGAGCTATCGCGGCTCCCACTAATTTTTAGGGAATTAGTAAAACCCAGGTGTCCTCGCCAGGGTACGAACCCCGGCTGTTGCCGTGGTAAGCCAACCGCCTATCGATTGCGCTAACCGGACACCCAAGTCTGTCAGTGGTGCCACAATAACCCACAGATTGATGAAGTCTGTCAGTGGTGACCAAATGACCCCTAGATTGATGAAGTCTGTCAGTGTGGTGACCCAATGACCCCTAGATTGATGAATTCTGTCAGTGGTGCCACAATAACCCACAGATTGATGAATTCTGTCAGTGGTGCCACAATAACCCACAGATTGATGAAGTCTGTCAGTGGTGACCCAATAACCCCAGATTGATGAAGTCTGTCAGTGGTGACCCAATAACCCCCAGATTGATGAAGTCTGTCAGTGGTTACCCAATGACCTCAAGATTGATGAAATCTGTCAGTGGTTACCCAATAACCCCAGATTGATGAAGTCTGTCAGTGGTTACCCAATAACCTCCATATTGATGAAGTCTGTCAGTGGTGAACCAATGACCTCCAGATTGATGAAGTCTATCAGTGGTGCCACAATAACCCAGATAGTGACAGGATGTAGAAGACGCTTTTCTGGATGGGGTCAAAGTTCATTTACTTATCTCCTACATAGTTTCGTTTTCAATTATCCTTGACCTTTCATCCGTATGGTTTTTATTTATCTTTCTTTTCTACATGCCCCGCCCCATTCTACCCAGAAGTGTTGCTTTGTTGAGGTTTTCATTTCTTGACTTAATATTGTTGCTGCGTGCATTCGTAGTGTCACAATAATGAACAGTCAGCAATGCATATTCGTCCCAGTGAGCTCCCTTATAATTCCAGTGCAGTAATGATTTTATCTCATCGGGGACGTATTCGATAATCTCAAACTTGATTGGACGGCGATCGCTACCAACTAGTTGGCCGAGAATTTCCCTGCTAATTTTGTTTTGTATCTCCCTGTTGATATCAAAGACTGGACGGGGAAAACATTCCAACAGACGCAGAAACTGGCAGGGAAAAACAGGGGAAATGGAGAGAAATTGTGAACAACTTATTGTGGGGACGTTCGAAAGAATAACAATTAATAGAGAAGTTAACTGTGGGCTTAAGGACAATAGAGAGGAGTTAACTATGGGCTTAAGGACAATTAATAGAGAAGTTAACTGTGGGCTTAAGGACAATTTATAGAGAAGTTAACTGTGGGCTTGAGGACAATTAATAGAGAAGTTAACTGTGGGCTTGAGGACAATTAATAGAGAAGTTAACTGTGGGCTTAAGGACAATTAATAGAGAAGTTAACTATGGGCTTAAGGACAATTAATAGAGAAGTTAACTGTGGGCTTAAGGACAATTAATAGAGAAGTTAACTGTGGGCTTAAGGACAATTAATAGAGAAGTTAACTGTGGGCTTAAGGACAATTAATAGAGAAGTTAACTGTGGGCTTAAGGACAATTAATAGAGAAGTTAACTGTGGGCTTAAGGACAATTAATAGAGAAGTTAACTGTGGGCTTAATGACAATTAATAGAGAAGTTAACTGTGGGCTTAAGGACATTTAATAGAGAAGTTAACTGTGGGCTTAAGGACAATAGAGAGGAGTTAACTATGGGCTTAAGGACATTTAATAGAGAAGTTAACTGTGGGCTTAAGGACAATAGAGAGGAGTTAACTATGGGCTTAAGGACAATTAATAGAGAAGTTAACTGTGGGCTTAAGGACAATTAATAGAGAAGTTAACTGTGGGCTTAAGGACAATTAATAGAGAAGTTAACTGTGGGCTTAAGGACAATTAATAGAGAAGTTAACTATGGGCTTGAGGACAATTAATAGAGTAGTTAACTGTGGGCTTGAGGACAATTAATAGAGTAGTTAACTGTGGGCTTGAGGACAATTAATAGAGTAGTTAACTATGGGCTTAAGGACAATTAATAGAGTAGTTAACTATGGGCTTGAGGACAATTAATAGAGAAGTTAACTATGGGCTTAAGGACAATTAATAGAGAAGTTAACTGTGGGCTTGAGGACAATTATAGAGAAGTTAACTGTGGGCTTGAGGACAATTAATAGAGAAGTTAACTATGGGCTTGAGGACAATTAATAGAGTAGTTAACTGTGGGCTTGAGGACAATTAATAGAGTAGTTAACTGTGGGCTTGAGGACAATTAATAGAGTAGTTAACTGTGGGCTTGAGGACAATTAATAGAGTAGTTAACTATGGGCTTAAGGACAATTAATAGAGTAGTTAACTATGGGCTTGAGGACAATTAATAGAGAAGTTAACTATGGGCTTAAGGACAATTAATAGAGAAGTTAACTGTGGGCTTGAGGACAATTAATAGAGAAGTTAACTGTGGGCTTGAGGACAATTAATACAGAAGTTAACTATGGGCTTAAGGACAATTTATTGAGAGAAGTTAACTATGGGCTTAAGGACAATTATAGAGAAGTTAACTGTGGGCTTAAGGACAATTAATAGAGAAGTTAACTATGGGCTTAAGGACAATTAATAGAGAGGAGTTAACTATGGGCTTAAGGACAATTAATAGAGGGCTCAGCTATGTAAAAGTAAGTAAAGAGCCCCGTCACGCCAAGTGGCGTATAGGGATTATGGTGTTAGTGACCCGTCACGCCAAGTGGCGTATAGGGAATATGGTGTTAGTGACCCGTCACGCCAAGTGGCGTATAGGGAATATGGTGTTAGGGACCATACATTTTACAGACCTTCAGCACATGATTTTTTGGTAAATTGGTCGGTATTACGCCCGTGCCGCTTTACTTTCCCAGAAAAAAATCAGGTAACCATTAAAGGCTGGGTGAACCCGGAAGCCGTCGGTTGGGATCGAACCCTATCTCTTGTCTTTTCTAGTCCAGTTTACTAACGACTGAGCCGTGTGGCTCCCGACTGAGCTATGCGCTTAAGGACAATTGATAGAGAGGCTCCACTATGCGCTTAAGGACAATTGATAGAGAGGCTCCACTATGCGCTTAAGGACAATTGATAGAGAGGTTCCACTATGCGCGTAAGGACAATTGATAGAGAGGCTCCACTATGCACTTAAGGACAATTGATAGAGAGGCTCCACTATGCGCTTAAGGACAATTGATAGAGAGTCTCCACTATGCGCTTAAGGACAATTGATAAAGAGGCTCAACTATGCACTTAAGGATAATTGATAGAGAGGCTCAACTATGCGCTTAAGGACAATTGATAGAGAGGCTCAACTATGCGCTTAAGGACAATTGATAAAGAGGCTCAACTATGCACTTAAGGACAATTAATAGAGAGGCTCAACTATGCGCTTAAGGACAATTAATAGAGAGGCTCAACTATGCGCTTAAGGACAATTAATAGAGAGGCTCAACTATGCGCTTAAGGACAATTGATAAAGAGGCTCAACTATGCACTTAAGGACAATTAATAGAGAGGCTCAACTATGCGCTTAAGGACAATTAATAGAGAGGCTCAACTATGCGCTTAAGGACAATTAATAGAGAGGCTCAACTATGCGCTTAAGGACAATTAATAGAGAGAGCTGAACTAGACCCATCAGTGAATGACCAGGTTTCTGTCCCATGTGTCGTCGTTACAGAAAGCCTAACTTAATCTCAAAAGTTGATCGTGTTCCTAATTGTTTCTTCCTCATTCAAAGTTCTGTTCACCTACAACCCCCCCCCCCCAATTTGATCTATTTGATATTCTCTCTGTTAAAACGTGATGCATCATTTTGTTACAAAACTCTCCACATTTATTGTTCTGAAAATGATGCGTGGAGTAGCTCTGATTGTCTTAAACAATGCAATTACTGCGAGGGACGTTCAGAAGGTAAAGCACCACATCGGTTTTCTCAGCTAATAATAAACATAGAAGTTTGACATTTTTGCGAACTATAATTATAACATGTGTCGATTGTATGCACCAAATTGCACTGCAATCGGCCAAATAATACGACTGCACTAAATCGTTGAAATGGAGCATGTTAGCAACTTGCGTTATAAACAGCGAATTGTGATAGAATTTCTCGTTTTAGAGAAGGAAACTGTTGTGAACATTCACAAGCGCCTATGTGATATGAATGGGAGTTTTGCAGTCGACAGGAGCACATAAGTCGCTGGGTTAAGAAAATAACAGAATCAGAAAGCGGAGATACGGAGCTTCTTGTTTGACCGCACTGTGGATGGCCTGTCACAGCCACCAATGCAGATATGTTGAAATGTTCTGATTGCATTATTCTTGCTGATAGGCGCATGGCTACCCAACAATTGGCCTTAAAGTTGTCAGTCAACATTGGTTGTGCAGATGCAATTATAATCTCTGTGGAAGAATTGGCTAGAGACAGAGATTCTTTCAGACGGGATGTGGGGAATGCAACGTTCTGTTGGACATCTAGCTAGAGACAGAGATTCTTTCAGAGGGGCTGTGGTGAATGCAACGTTCTGTTGGACATCTAGCTAGAGACAGAGATTCTTTCAGACGGGATGTGGGGAATGCAACGTTCTGTGGGACATCTAGCTAGAGACAGAGATTCTTTCGGACGGGATGTGGGGAATGCAACGTTCTGTGGGACATCTAGCTAGAGACAGAGATTCTTTCAGACGGAATGCGGGGAATGCAACGTTCTGTGGGACATCTAGCTAGAGACAGAGATTCTTTCAGAGGGGCTGTGGGGAATGCAACGTTCTGTGGGACATCTAGCTTGAGACAGAGATTCTTTCAGACGGGATGTGGGGAATGCAACGTTCTGTGGGACATCTAGCTAGAGACAGAGATTCTTTCAGACGGGATGTGGGGAATGCAACGTTCTGTGGGACATCTAGCTAGAGGCAGAGATTCTTTCAGACGGGATGTGGGGAATGCAACGTTCTGTGGGACATCTAGCTAGAGACAGAGATTCTTTCAGACGGGATGCGGGGAATGAAGCGTTCTGTGGGACATCTAGCTAGAGACAGAGATTCTTTCAGACGGGATGCGGGGAATGCAACGTTCTGTGGGACATCTAGCTAGAGACAGAGATTCTTTCAGAGGGGCTGTGGGGAATGCAACGTTCTGTGGGACATCTAGCTAGAGACAGAGATTCTTTCAGAGGGGCTGTGGTGAATGCAACGTTCTGTTGGAGATGTGACTAGAGACAGAGACTCTTTCAGACGAGCTGTGGTGAATGCAGCGTTCTGCAAAGGACATGCGACCTGATAATGATGCTGGATGGTGTTGAGCAGTCCCTCGTGGCTGAGTCTGCCAAAATTGGATAGACAGATCTGACCTCAGAATGAACAAGTTGCATTTGTGATGCTTGACCTCGTCTCCTCTTTCCGGCTCTTTCACTCTTCTGAATTTGACATCATCGCTTCCTCCTACCTTTTTTTTAATTTGATTTCAACGATCTGCAGCCAAAGTTTCCCAGTTTCTTTCGCCTGATAGAGAATTCCCTCAAGGAAGCCATGCGAACATCCTTACATCTCAGCTCTGGTCTACCCGCTTGGTGTATTTCATTCCCTCATTTTCGCCATCATAATTGTGTCACACACTACGTGTTGTCATTATCAAGATAATCAGTGAATGTCTTTTATCACGAACGTGTTAATCCTCTTTGGTTGGAAATGCGGACGCTCCCAATTAAAATTGTTTTTAAACTTTTCACACTTTCGTATTTTTTTTCTTTTTTTAAAATAAAACTGAGGGTCATTCGGTGAATTTTTTTTGGTTTGCCTAATTTCCCTGTTATCTTCCTATACTCTTTTAACAAAAATATATTCTCGTATTTGATGATGATACCTTTGTTGTCTGATAACATTTCCGGCCGTTGTTATTGACAATACAGCCTCCACTGGTTATATTTAGTTTTATTTGCAGTTTTTATTTATTGCTCTAAACATCCATCTGATTTCTTGTTTATTTATTTGCTGCTTTTATTTATTTCTCTAAACATATATCTGATTTCTTGTTTCATATCATCATCATCATCGAGTGCCGTCTCCGCAACGAAGGTTGGCTACCATGGATCGCCATTCCACTCTGTTTCTTGCTTGATGGTGCAGGTTGTCATAGATTGACTTGTCCATCTTTTGATGTTACTAGTCCATGTTAGTCTTGGTCTGCCTCTGCCTCTTTTACCTTGTATTTTCCCTTCCAATATTACTTTTAGTAGGCTGTTGTGTCTTTTAACGTGCCCCAAAAATTTCATTTGTCTTGTCTTAATTGTATTTAGTAGTTCTCTTTTTATTTTTAGTTGTTTTAAAACTTCATCGTTTGTTTTCTTTTCTTTCCATCCAATTCTACCTATTCTTCTATAAATCCACATTTCAAAGGCTTCAATTTTCTGTTCTGTTTTCTTGTCTAATGTCCATGTTTCTGCACCATACAGGAATATTGAGAAGATGTAACATTTTTCTATTCTTAGCTTCAGGCCTACTGTTATTTTATTTCATATCAAATCCCCCTTATTTCCAGATGTTTACTTTTGATCCATTTTTTTTTAATTTTAATTTTTAATTTTTGTTTTTGCGCAGTCAGCGGTACTCGTTATCTAAATTAGTCTATCCACTTCTATTCTTTTTCATCTATTTCCACTCATTTCCTTAATACGTCATCTTTCATCTATTTTTATATTTTTTATATTGTCCCTGATGCTTCCACTTTCGAACTGCGCATGCGCAGGCGCTCTAGGGGTGAAAAATATCACCTGTAAATGATAATGTTGTTGTGATAATTATTGTGTAACGAGATGAGTGTTATATTGATATATATTTATGCACGCGGTTTCGCCTTAAGTCTTTTGGCGTGTGCTGAGACTGCTATGATGGGGACTACATTTACCTTTCTTTGTTTGGGAGATGAGATATTAATTCGGATGATTACATTAGCACGGGCGGTTGAGCAATTATGGATTTTAATTCGTTTGCAGTGATACCGGGGCCTTCCATAACCAAATAACCAAATATTTATGCAATTGACTCGTAAATCATGGCTGGCAACCCGTCTTGAAGTAGGAAAATTTCGATCTTAAAACGCTCCACTACCTTGTTGACTAGATTCTAGTTAGAATCGAAGGTTATGGGAGTACTTCATCATCATGTGCCATACCGGTTGGTGTAGGCGATCATGTCCTTCCACTATCTTCTATGTACTAGGAGTACATCGTATTGTTGTTGACTGTTTTCCATGCCATGACACCAAGCTATCTAGTATTTTCTATCTTTGTCGTCCGCGATCTCTCTTTCCTTTTTTATTTTGCCAGTTGTAACCAAGTATTGCAACTTTCCTCTTCTCATGATGTGCCCGAAAAATATTTATTGTTTCTTTCTGCTGTTTTTATGAGTTCCCATTTTGTGTTGGCTTCTTTGAGAATTTCCTCATTGGTCTTTTTAGCTGTCCAGGGAACTTTCAACATTCTTCTGAGAAATGCCATCTCTGTGGCTTGTAATCGTCTTTTCATTTGTTTGTCTATTGTCCATGATTCGTTTCCATAGGTCAGAATTTGTTCTATATAGCACCGATGAACTTTCTTTCTCACTTCTATTGACATAGATTTGTTGTGTAAGATATTTTTCATTTTCTGAAATGCTATTTTGGCCTGAGCTATTCTGCTTTTTATTTCTGTGGTGCATCTTCCATCCGATGTTATTACTGTGCCCAAGTATTTCAAACGTTGCACTTGTTTAAGATTTGTCCTGTTTATTTTTATGCTGCATAATGGTGATGATTGTTTCTTTGATATGACCATTACGTCTGTTTTATTACTATTCAGACTGAAACCTTTTTTTTTATTATGGGAGTACACCCAGAGTAAAAAAGTGGAGGGAGATACCCTAAAGCAGTAGACGGCGTTAACCGTCTTTCTGGCATCCCCTGCACCTTCTTTCAACTCCCAACGTTCGGACCTGGTCCCTTCGGAAATTCTTGAAATGAAGTCGAGAGGGGAATAGTTTGGCTGGGTAATCAGATTCTCCTTTTTCCCGCGCCTTTGTTTCTTCTGATCTCCATATTCTGTGCCCAGGGTTAATCATCATCCTCAAGTGCCGGGCCTGCTGGCGTAGGTGATCATGTCTCTCCACAACTTTCGATCTCGACAGTTATTTATCATTTCTGTTGTTGACCTTCTGCCAAGCCATTCTCTGAAGCTGTCTGGTATTTTTTCTCTTTGCTTCCCTCTATCTCTTCGTCCCTCAATTTTCCCAGTTGTTACAATATATTCCAGCTGTTCTCTTCTCATTACATGGCCAAAAATGATGATTGTTTCTTCCTAATATTGGAAAGTAGCTCTCTTTTTGCTTTGGCCTCTTTCAGAACATTTTCATTACTCCTCTTAGCTGTCCATGGTATTCTCGACATTCTTCTGTAAAACCACATTACTACAGACTCCAGTGATTTTCTTGTCTGTTTGCCCATTGTCCGTGATTCACATCCATATGTTAAGACTGGCCCTACATAACATTTAATAACTCTTTTTCTTGTTTCGATTGTCAAAAATGGATTGCATAGTATCTTCCTCATTTTTTGGAAAGTTGCTTTTGCCTGAGCCATTCTGCATCTCACCTCTTTTCCAGGCTGAGTAGGCATTGTGAATTGAGGAAGAAAACAAACAATGTGTAAACTTGGCACATGGAACGCAAGGACCAGGCACTATGAACTTGTTAAAGGTAACACACTGAAAGAATGGCGCATTAGAACAACAGCCCTAATAAACCCTGCGGATCAGTGGGCCTGACTTGTTCATTCTGTGGCCGAGTGTGTTTGTCAAACATTCGTAGAATCAGTCACGAGAGAAGCTGTTAGACAAAGCAAAACCTAAAAAAATGTACAATAGCCTCCACTAGACCGTCTGACAAGACGAAGGGCCTGGCCATACATTTATGCAATGAGAACGGGAGAGTTGTAATAATTGAGTAAGTAGTGGGCTGTGATAAACACTCCAAGGTATGGTGACAGCTTTACAAGGAAGGAACACAACACAATACTAACGTTTTGGCCTATGGCCTTCTTCAGAGTGCAAGGACAACGACAGCAAACGATAAAGTACAATTATCTATAACTACATGTCTGATGATAAAGTATAAAAAGAGAGGAGAAGTCAGATGGTACGATAATTGTGCTTCACCGTTTGTTGTCGTTGTACTTGTATTCTGAAGAAGGCATCAGGCCGAAACGTCAGCATTGTGTTGTGTTCCTTCCTTGTAAAGCTGTCACCATACCTTGGAGTGCTTATCACAGCCCACCACTGGCTCCTTGCTACAAGCTTTATCACACACCACTACTGGCTCCTTGCTACAAGCTTTATCACAACCCACCACTGGCTTCTTGCTACCAGCTTTATCACACCCCAATACTGGCTCCTTGCTACCAACTTTATCACACCCCACCACCGGCTCCTTGCTACCAGCTTTATCACACCCCACTACTGGCTCCTTGCTACCAGCTTTATCACACCCCACCACTGGCTCCTTGCTACCAGCTTTATCACAGACCACCACTGGCTCCTTGCTACCAGCTTTATCAAAGCCCACCACTGGCTCCTTGCTACCAGCATTATCACAGCCCACCACTGGCTCCTTGCTACCAGCTTTATCACAGCCCACCACTGGTTCCTTGCTACCTGCTTTATCACACCCCACCACTGGCTCCTTGCTACCAGCTTTATCACACCCCACCACTGGCTCCTTGCTACCAGCTTTATCACACCCCACCACTGGCTCCTTGCTACCAGCTTTATCACACCCCACTACTGGCTCCTTGCTACCAGCTTTATCACACCCCACCACTGGCTCCTTGCTACCAGCTTTATCACACCCCACCACTGGCTCCTTGCTGCCAGCTTTATCACACCCCACCACTGGCTCCTTGCTACCAGCTTTATCACACCCACCACTGGCTCCTTGCAACCAGCTTTATCACACCCCACCACTGGCTCCTTGCTACCTGCTTTATCACACCCCACCACTGGCTCCTTGCTACCAGCTTTATCACAGCCCACCACTGGCTCCTTGCTACCAGCTTTATCACAGCCCACCACTGGCTCCTTGCTACCAGCTTTATCACACCCCAATACTGGCTCCTTGCTACCAGCTTTATCACACCCCACTACTGGCTCCTTGCTACCAGCTTTATCACAGCCCACTACTGGCTCCTTGCTACCAGCTTTATCACACCCCACTACTGGCTCCTTGCTACCAGCTTTATCACACCCCCACTACTGGCTCCTTGCTACCAGCTTTATCACACCCCACTACTGGCTCCTTGCTACCAGCTTTATCACACCCCACTACTGGCTCCTTGCTACCAGCTTTATCACACCCCACTACTGGCTCCTTGCTACCAGCTTTATCACACCCCACCACTGGCTCCTTGCTACCAGCTTTATCACACCCCACTACTGGCTCCTTGCTACCAGCTTTATCACACACCACAACTGGCTCCTTGCTACCAAATTGACTACACCCCACTACTGGCTCCTTGCTACCAGCTTTATCACAGCCCACCACTGGCTCCTTGCTACCAGCTTTATCACAGCCCACTATTGGCTCCTTGCTACCAACTTTATCACACCCCACTACTGGCTCCTTGCTACCAGCTTTATCACACCCCACCACTGGCTCCTTGCTACCAGCTTTATTACAGCTCACTACTGGCTCCTTGCTACCAGCTTTATCACACCCCACCACCGCTCCTTGCTACCAGCTTTATCACAGCCCACCACTGGCTCCTTGCTACCAGCTTTATCACAGCCCACTACTGACTCCTTGCTCTAAGCTTTATCACACCCACTACTGGCTCCTTGCTACCAGCTTTATCACACCCCACCACTGGCTCCTTGCTACCAGCTTTATCAAAGCCCACCACTGGCTCCTTGCTACCAGCTTTATCACAGCCCACTACTGGCTCTTTGCTACCAGCTTTATCATACCCCACCACTGGCTCCTTGCTACCAGCTTTATCACAGCCCACTACTGGCTCCTTGCCACCTTCTTTATCACACCCCACCACTGGCTCCTTGCTACCAGCTTTATCACAGCCCACCACTGGCTCCTTGCTACCAGCTTTATCACACACCACTACTGGCTCCTTGCTACCAGCTTTATCACACCCCACCACTGGCTCCTTGCTACCAGCTTTATCACAGCCCACTACTGGCTCCTTGCTACCAGCTTTATCACACCCCACTACTGGCTCCTTGCTACCAACTTTATCACACCCCACTACTGGCTCCTTGCTACCAGCTTTATCACACCCCACTACTGGCTCCTTGCTACCAGCTTTATCACACCCCACCACTGGCTCCTTGCTACCAGCTTTATCACACCCCACTACTGGCTCCTTGCTACCAGCTTTATCACACCCCACTACTGGCTCCTTGCTACCAAATTTACTACACCCCACTACTGGCTCCTTGCTACCAGCTTTACCGTGGCATTGCTATTATTTGCCTATTCCCTAAGAATTGAGTAACTTTGATGAAATCGGAAGTGACGAACTTTTACGTCACAATGATATTGTTAACTCTCTTCTTTGTTTTTGAAAGGCTGTCCAAAATGTATCAAACATTGAGAGCAGACTTTCTTTTACAACTCAAAACAATGTTTTCACAGTCATTAGAAAGGTCTTTGTAGATGAACTAGTATGTTATAGTTTCAGACACACACAACTATTATGTCGTCACATTATTATGTTATTGTTTCAGACACACGCAGCTCATATGTCGTCACATTTTTCTGTTATTGTTTCAGACACATACAACGCATATGTCGTCACATTATTCTGTTATTGTTTCAGACACACCCAACTCATATTTCGTCACATTACTCTGTTATTGCCAGACGCAACCAGGTTTATGTCGTCACATTTTTCTGTTATTGTTTCAGACACACGCAGCTCATATGTCGTCACATTTTTCTGTTATTGTTTCAGACACACCCAACTCATATTTCGTCACATTACTCTGTTATTGTCAGACGCAACCAGGTTTATGTCGTCACATTTTTCTGTTAATGTTTCAGACACACACAACGCATATGTCGTCACATTTTTCTGTTAATGTTTCAGACACACACAACTCATATGTCGTCACATTATTCTGTTAATGTTTCAGACACACCCAGCTTTTTGTCGTCACATTTTTGTGTTATTGTTTCAGACACACGCAGCTCATATGTCGTCACATTATTCTGTTATGGTTTCAGACACACCCAACTCATATTTCGTCACATTATTCTGTTATTATTTCAGACACACGCAGCTCATATGTCGTCACATTATTCTGTTATTGTTTCAGACACACGCAGTTCATATGTCGTCACATTTTTCTGTTATTGTTTCAGACACACACAGCTCATATGTCGTCACATTATTCTGTTATTGTTTCAGACACACGCAGCTCATATGTCGTCACATTATTCTGTTATTGTTTCAGACACAGCCAACTCATATTTCGCCACATTACTCTGTTATTGTCAGACGCAACCAGGTTTATGTCGTCACATTTTTCTGTTATTGTTTCAGACACACGCAGCTCATATGCCGTACAAATGTCGTCATTGCCCCAGATTGTTTCGTCACAAGAAGAGCCGAGAAAGACATGAGAAGCTCCATTCTTCGGACCGGAAGTACCGGTGTCAAACGTGCGGTGTAGGATACTCCAGGTAACTTGCTTCGGTTTGTTTTGTTGTTAGGATCATCATTACTGTACACCGAATGAACCCATAGGTGCTCCGATATATCCTTCGAGAAAATCTCAGAAAAAATCCTCGCCCATGTGCACGAACTCCGTAGCAGCTGGTATCCACGGCGTGGGTAAGGTTTCTGTTGCCAATTTTGCCCGGACAGCGACCAAATGTATGGTCTACTCTTTTCGATTTTAACTGCGAATGAATATTTAACGTGCGCGAGTGCACTCGGAACCTCCTGTTTATTGGCGTTTTTTGAGACGGCTAGTCATCGTGTCTCACTATCAAAGAGATCACAGGAGGGTAATTTTATAATAAAACCATGGATGAATACATGAAGTGTAGTTGGTAGATGGTAACGTAAAGTAAAAAAAGTAAAGTACCCCCGTCACGCCAAGTGGCGTATAGGGAATATGGTGTTAGTGACCATAAATTGTACAGACCTTCAGCACATGATTTTTGGGGTAATGGGGTCGGTATTACGCCCGTGCCGCTTTACTTTCATAGAAAAAAATCCGGTACCCATTTAAGGCTGGGTAAACCCGGATTCCGTCGGTTGGGATCGAACTCTACCTCTTGTCCTTTGTAGTCCAGAACACTAACCACTGAGCTATCGCGGCTCCCTAAATGATAAAGTGGTAATTGATAAATTGTAAAGTGTAGTTGGTACTAGTTGGTAAGTGGTAACTGGTTTTGATAAAGTGGTAATTAGCAATGGAAAAGTGTAGTTGGTAAATGGTAAAGTAGAAATTGGTAAATCATCATCATCATCAAGTACCGTGCCTACTGGCGTAGGTGATCATGTCTCTCCACAATTTTCTATCTCGGCAGCTATTTATCATTTCTGTTGTTGACCTTCTGCCAAGCCATTATCAAATTGGTAAATGGTAAAGTGGTAAATGATAAAGTGGTGGTTGGTAATTGGTTAGTAATAATTGGAAAAGTGGTAACTGTACATTTTTAGGGTGTATTTTTTCAACATTTTCCTACAACTCTGACCTATTGACGTCGACGTAAAGTTCCATTGACTGCCCTGTCATGGCATGGTTTGTGGATTGCCATGTTTGATGCTTCATTCATCCATTGCTTTCTAGGTCTGCCTTCACTCTCTTTCTGTATTTCTCTTTGTCTATCTCTCTCTCTCTCTCTCTGTGTATCTCTTGCGCTGTATCTCTCTCTGTGTACTTCTCGCGCTGTATCTCTCTCTGTGTATGTCTCGCTCTGTATCTCTCTCTGTGTATGTCTCGCGCTGTATCTCTCTCTGTGTATGTCTCGCTCTGTATCTCTCTCTGTGTATGTCTCGCTCTGTATCTCTCTCTGTGTATGTCTCGCTCTGTATCTCTCTCTGTGTATGTCTCGCTCTGTATCTCTCTCTGTGTATGTCTCGCTCTGTATCTCTCTCTGTGTATGTCTCGCTCTGTATCTCTCTCTGTGTACTTCTCGCTCTGTATCTCTCTCTGTGTACTTCTCGCTCTGTATCTCTCTCTGTGTACTTCTCGCTCTGTATCTCTCTCTGTGTATGTCTCGCTCTGTATCTCTCTCTGTGTACTTCTCGCTCTGTATCTCTCTCTGTGTATGTCTCGCTCTGTATCTCTCTCTGTGTATGTCTCGCTCTGTATCTCTCTCTGTGTATGTCTCGCTCTGTATCTCTCTCTGTGTATGTCTCGCTCTGTATCTCTCTCTGTATGTCTCGCGCTGTATCTCTCTCTGTGTATGTCTCGCTCTGTATCTCTCTCTGTGTATGTCTCGCTCTGTATCTCTCTCTGTATGTCTCGCGCTGTATCTCTCTCTGTGTATGTCTCGCTCTGTATCTCTCTCTGTGTATGTCTCGCTCTGTATCTCTCTCTGTGTACTTCTCGCTCTGTATCTCTCTCTGTGTACTTCTCGCTCTGTATCTCTCTCTGTGTATCTCTCGCTCTGTATCTCTCTCTGTGTATGTCTCGCTCTGTATCTCTCTCTGTGTACTTCTCGCTCTGTATCTCTCTCTGTGTATGTCTCGCTCTGTATCTCTCTCTCTGTGTACTTCTCGCTCTGTATCTCTCTCTGTGTATGTCTCGCTCTGTATCTCTCTCTGTGTATGTCTCGCTCTGTATCTCTCTCTGTGTACTTCTCGCTCTGTATCTCTCTCTGTGTATGTCTCGCTCTGTATCTCTCTCTCTGTGTACTTCTCGCTCTGTATCTCTCTCTGTGTATGTCTCGCTCTGTATCTCTCTCTGTGTATGTCTCGCTCTGTATCTCTCTCTGTGTACTTCTCGCTCTGTATCTCTCTCTGTGTATTCTCGCTCTGTATCTCTCTCTGTGTATGTCTCGCTCTGTATCTCTCTCTGTGTATGTCTCGCTCTGTATCTCTCTCTGTGTATGTCTCGCTCTGTATCTCTCTCTGTGTATGTCTCGCGCTGTATCTCTCTCTGTGTACTTCTCGCTCTGTATCTCTCTCTGTATGTCTCGCGCTGTATCTCTCTCTGTGTACTTCTCGCTCTGTATCTCTCTCTGTGTATGTCTCGCTCTGTATCTCTCTCTGTGTACTTCTCGCTCTGTATCTCTCTCTGTATCTCTCGCTCTGTATCTCTCTCTGTGTACTTCTCGCTCTGTATCTCTCTCTGTGTATGTCTCGCTCTGTATCTCTCTCTGTGTACTTCTCGCTCTGTATCTCTCTCTGTGTATGTCTCGCTCTGTATCTCTCTCTGTGTACTTCTCGCTCTGTATCTCTCTCTGTGTACTTCTCGCTCTGTATCTCTCTCTGTGTATTCTCGCGCTGTATCTCTCTCTGTGTACTTCTCGCTCTGTATCTCTCTCTGTGTACTCTCGCTCTGTATCTCTCTCTGTGTATGTCTCGCTCTGTATCTCTCTCTGTGTACTTCTCGCTCTGTATCTCTCTCTGTGTATGTCTCGCTCTGTATCTCTCTCTGTGTATGTCTCGCGCTGTATCTCTCTCTGTGTACTTCTCGCTCTGTATCTCTCTCTGTGTATGTCTCGCTCTGTATCTCTCTCTGTGTATCTCTCGCTCTGTATCTCTCTCTGTGTATGTCTCGCTCTGTATCTCTCTCTGTGTATCTCTCGCTCTGTATCTCTCTCTGTGTATGTCTCGCTCTGTATCTCTCTCTGTGTATGTCTCGCTCTGTATCTCTCTCTGTGTACTTCTCGCTCTGTATCTCTCTCTGTGTATGTCTCGCTCTGTATCTCTCTCTGTGTATGTCTCGCGCTGTATCTCGCTCTGTATCTCTCTCTGTGTATGTCTCGCTCTGTATCTCTCTCTGTGTATGTCTCGCTCTGTATCTCTCTCTGTGTACTTCTCGCTCTGTATCTCTCTCTGTGTATGTCTCGCTCTGTATCTCTCTCTGTGTATGTCTCGCGCTGTATCTCTCTCTGTGTACTTCTCGCTCTGTATCTCTCTCTGTGTATGTCTCGCTCTGTATCTCTCTCTGTGTATGTCTCGCTCTGTATCTCTCTCTGTGTATGTCTCGCGCTGTATCTCTCTCTGTGTATGTCTCGCTCTGTATCTCTCTCTGTGTACTTCTCGCTCTGTATCTCTCTCTGTGTACTTCTCGCTCTGTATCTCTCTCTGTGTACTTCTCGCTCTGTATCTCTCTCTGTGTACTTCTCGCTCTGTATCTCTCTCTGTGTACTTCTCGCTCTGTATCTCTCTCTGTGTACTTCTCGCTCTGTATCTCTCTCTGTGTACTTCTCGCTCTGTATCTCTCTCTGTGTATGTCTCGCTCTGTATCTCTCTCTGTGTACTTCTCGCTCTGTATCTCTCTCTGTGTACTTCTCGCTCTGTATCTCTCTCTGTGTACTTCTCGCGCTGTATCTCTCTCTGTGTACTTCTCGCTCTGTATCTCTCTCTGTGTATGTCTCGCTCTGTATCTCTCTCTGTGTACTTCTCTCGCTCTGTATCTCTCTCTGTGTATTCTCCTCGCTCTGTATCTCTCTCTGTGTACTTCTCTCGCTCTGTATCTCTCTCTGTGTACTTCTCGCTCTGTATCTCTCTCTGTGTATGTCTCGCTCTGTATCTCTCTCTGTGTACTTCTCCTCGCTCTGTATCTCTCTCTGTGTACTTCTCGCTCTGTATCTCTCTCTGTGTACTTCTCGCTCTGCTCTGTATCTCTCTCTGTGTACTTCTCCTCGCTCTGTATCTCTCTCTGTGTACTTCTCGCTCTGTATCTCTCTCTGTGTACTTCTCCTCGCTCTGTATCTCTCTCTGTGTACTTCTCGCTCTGTATCTCTCTCTGTGTACTTCTCGCTCTGTATCTCTCTCTGTGTACTTCTCCTCGCTCTGTATCTCTCTCTGTGTACTTCTCCTCGCTCTGTATCTCTCTCTGTGTACTTCTCCTCGCTCTGTATCTCTCTCTGTGTACTTCTCGCTCTGTATCTCTCTCTGTGTATGTCTCGCTCTGTATCTCTCTCTGTGTACTTCTCCTCGCTCTGTATCTCTCTCTGTGTACTTCTCGCTCTGTATCTCTCTCTGTGTACTTCTCCTCGCTCTGTATCTCTCTCTGTGTACTTCTCCTCGCTCTGTATCTCTCTCTGTGTACTTCTCGCTCTGTATCTCTCTCTGTGTACTTCTCCTCGCTCTGTATCTCTCTCTGTGTACTTCTCGCTCTGTATCTCTCTCTGTGTACTTCTCGCTCTGTATCTCTCTCTGTGTACTTCTCGCTCTGTATCTCTCTCTGTGTATCTCTCTGTGTGTATCTGTCTCTGTATCTCTCTGTGTATCTCTTACTGTGTATCACTCGCTCTGTATCTCTCTCTCTGTGTATTTCTCTCTGAGTATCCTTCCTTCCTTCCTTCCTTCCTTCCTTCCTTCCTTCCTTCCTTCCTTCCTTCCTTCCTTTTTTCTTTCTTCTTTTCCTTTTTTTCTTCTTTCTTTCTTTCTATAACTACTTTTACCCCATTCCTGATCTTACTCCCTCCATCTACAGGCGCGCGCAAATCTCGCGAAATAAAAAAAAAATACAACAAATTAGAATCTGGATAATTTACACCAGTGGTCGTCAAACTGTGCTCCGCGGAGTCCAGGTGCTCGACAAGCGCCTGCTAGGGGCCCCGCGGACATGATCATCATCATTATAAAGTGCCATGCCGAGGATAGATGACGTCTCTCCACAAACCTCTACCCACAATGCAACTCATCAACTCCATCTATGTTTTATGTTCGATGATATAGGAATATTGAGAAGATGTAACATTTTGCTATTTTTAGTTTTAGCCCTGGTGTTATTTGTTTTGATGTTAGTATATTTTTCATGGCATTAAAATTACTATTGCTATTCCTATTCTTTTGTTTATTTCAGTTATATATATAGACATATAATAGAGACATAAGAATATAACAATTTCTTTAAAAAAGAACGAACATTCCTGTGAGTGGAAGCTCATTCAGCATGACTCAACGTCAGGAACCCGGCGAACCCCCAAATCGTATCGATTTCTAAAACCACCCTAAAATTATTAATTTGAGAATTGAACCGGGGACGCAGAAGAACAGGAGGCGAGCGCAAAAACCGTTTTGTAACCGCAGTTTTTAGTCGTTGCGTTACTGTTTGACCTCAGACAAGCTCTTCCGGTTAGTCAATAACAGAATTGATGTGTACTACGTCACTCTCTCTCTCTCTTTAATTTGATTTAAACTTTGACATGTTTTAATTAAAAATTAAATCCTTTACAATTTGACTCTGTAGGCAATATCAAACAGTTTACAATATCAGTTTACAATATCAAACAATTTACAATATTAAACAATTTACAATATTAAACAGTTTATAATATCAGTTTACAATATCAGTTTGCAATATCAAACTGTTTACAATATCAGTTTTCAATATCAGTTTTCAATATCAAACTGTTTACAATATCAGTTTGCAATATCAGTTTTCAATATCAAACAGTTTACAATATCAGTTTACAATATCAGTTTACAATATCAGTTTACAATATCAGTTTACAATATCAGTTTACAATATCAGTTTACAATATCAAACAGTTTACAATATCAGTTTACAATATCAGTTTTCAATATCAGTTTTCAATATCAAACAGTTTACAATATCAGTTTACAATATCAGTTTACAATATCAAACTGTTTACAATATCAGTTTACAATATCAGTTTTCAATATCAAACAGTTTACAATGTCAGTTTACAATATCAGTTTACAATATCAGTTTACAATATCAGTTTACAATATCAGTTTACAATATCAAACTGTTTACAATAACAGTTTACAATATTAGTTTTCAATATCAAACAGTTTACAATATCAGTTTACAACATCAGTTTTCAATATCAAACAGTTTGCAATATCAGTTTATCTTTTCAGTTTACAATATTAAACGGTTTACAATAACAGTTTACAATATCAGTTTACAATAACAGTTTACAATATCAGTTTACAATATCAAACAGTTAACAATATCAGTTTACAATATCAGTTTACAATATCAAACAGTTTACAATATCAGTTTACAATATCAAACAGTTTACAATATCAGTTTACAATATCAAACAGTTTACAATATTAGTTTACAATATTAAACAGTTTACAATATCAGTTTACAATATCAGTTTACAATATCAGTTTACAATATCAGTTTACAATATCAAACAGTTTACAATAACAGTTTACAATATCAGTTTACAATATCAAACAGTTTACAATATCAGTTTACAATATCAAACAGTTTACAATATCAAACAGTTTACAATATCAGTTTACAATATCAAACAGTTTACAATATCAGTTTACAATATCAGTTTACAATATCAGTTTACAATATCAAACAGTTTACTATATCAGTTTACAATAACAGTTTACAATAACAGTATACAATATCAAACAGTTTACAATATCAGTTTACAATATCAAACAGTTTACAATATCAGTTTACAATATCAAACAGCTTACAATATTAGTTTACAATATTAAACAGTTTACAATATCAGTTTACAATATCAGTTTACAATATCAAACAATTTACAATAACAGTTTACAATATCAGTTTACAATATCAAATAGTTTACAATATCAGTTTACAATATCAAACAGTTTACAATATCAGTTTACAATATTAAACAGTTTACAATATCAGTTTACAATATCAGTTTACAATATCAGTTTACAATATCAAACAGTTTACAATATCAGTTTACAATATCAAACAGTTTACAATATTAGTTTACAATATCAGTTTACAATATCAAACAGTTTACAATAACAGTTTACAATATCAGTTTACAATATCAAACAGTTTACAATATCAGTTTACAATATCAGTTTACAGTATCAAACAGTTTACAATATCAGTTTACAATATTAAACAGTTTATAATATTGGTTTACAATATCAGTTTACAATATTAGTTTACAATATTAAACAGTTAATAATATTAGTTTACAGTATTAAACAGTTTACAGTGTTAAACAGTGTACAATATTAAACAGTTTACTGTATCAAACAGTTTACAATATTAGTTTACAATATTAGTTTACAATATGAGTTTACTATATCAGTTTACAATATCAAATAGTTCACAATATTAAACAATTTACAATATTAAACATTTTACAATATTAAACAGTTGATAATTTTTAATGTTTTTGATAAATTCCAAATAGTTTACAATATCAGTTTACAGTATTAAATAGTTTACAATGTTAAACAGTTTACATTACCAAACAGTTTACATTACCAAACAGTTTACATTACCAAACGGTTTTCAATATCAAATAGTTTACATTACCAAACAGTTTACATTAACAAAAGTTACATTACCAAACAGTTTACATTACCAAACGGTTTACAATATAAAATAGTTTACAATATAAAATAGTATACAATATAAAATAGTTTATAATATCAAACAATTTACAATGTTAAACAATTTACAATATTAAACAATTGATAATTCCAAATAGTTTATAATATCAGTTTACAGTATTAAACAGTTTACAATGTTAAACAGTTTACATTACCAAATTGTTTACATTACCAAACAGATTACATTATCATATCAAACAGTTTACATTACTAAACACTTTAGACTACCAAACAGTTTAAATTACCAAACAGTTTACATTACCAAACAGTTTACTTTACCGAACATTTTACATTACCAAACAGTTTACATTACCAAACAGTTTGCAGTACCAAACA
The DNA here is from genome assembly GCA_032433765.1 of Megaustenia siamemsis. Taxonomy (NCBI): domain Eukaryota; kingdom Metazoa; phylum Mollusca; class Gastropoda; order Stylommatophora; family Ariophantidae; genus Megaustenia; species Megaustenia siamemsis. The sequence continues at coordinate 20,401,547 of JAVIAB010000025.1, read as the reverse complement.
GTTTACTTTACCGAACATTTTACATTACCAAACAGTTTACATTACCAAACAGTTTACAGTACCAAACAGTTTACAGTACCAAACAGTTTACAGTACCAAACAGTTTACAGTACCAAACAGTTTACAGTACCAAACAGTTTACAGTACCAAACAGTTTACAACCAAACAGTTTACATCACCAAACAGTTTACATCACCAAACAGTTTACATACCAAACAGTTTACATACCAAACAGTTTACATCACCAAACAGTTTACATCACCAAACAGTTTACATCACCAAACAGTTTACATCATCAAACAGTTTACATCATCAAACAGTTTACATTACCAAACATTTTACATTAAACAGAAAACTGGATAGAAACAATCAAGTTAGTTGTAGCGATCAAGTTGTAACATTTATTCAGATCCAGTCTTTAGTTGGGACTGGCGTCACCGCAGTCGGGGCAGTTCCGTATCCGCCCCGCCTTATGTTACTGCTTGACGTAAAATAGCGATACCACGCATCCACGCCCACGTAACGGGTGAACCTTCAAGAAGAGGTAGAAGGAGAAAGAGGAGGAGTAGGAGGAGTAGGAAGATGGAGGAAGAGGAGAAAAAGGGGAAAAGGAGGAGGAGTAGGAGAAGAAGGAGGAGGAGAAGGAGTAGGATGAGAAGGAGGAAGAGGAGGAGTAGAAGAAGGAGAAGATGGAGGAAGAGGAGAAAAAGGGGAATAAGGAGGAGGAGTAGGAGAAGAAGGAGGAGTAGGAGAAGGAGTAGGATGAGAAGGAGGAAGAGGAGGAGTAGAAGAAGGAGAAGATGGAGGAAGAGGAGAAAAAGGGGAAAAGGAGGAGGAGTAGGAGAAGAAGAAGGAGGAGAAAGGAGTAGGATGAGAAGGAGGAAGAGGAGGAGGAGAAGTAGAAGAAGGAGAAGATGGAGGAAGAGGAGAAAAAGGGGAATAAGGAGGAGGAGTAGGAGAAGAAGAAGGAGTAGGAGAAGGAGTAGGATGAGAAGGAGGAAGAGGAGGAGGAGAAGTAGAAGAAGGAGAAGATAGAGGAAGAGGAGAAAAAGGGGAATAAGGAGGAGGAGTAGGAGAAGAAGGAGAAGGAGTAGGATGAGAAGGAGGAAGAGGAGAAGGATGAGAAGGAGGAAGAAGAGGAGGAGAAGTAGAAGAATGAGAAGATAGAGGAAGAGGAGAAAAAGGGGAAGAAGGAGGAGGAGTAGGAGAAGAAGAAGGGGGGTAGGAGGTGGAGGAGGTGGAGGAGTAGGAGGAGTAGGAGTAGTAGGATAAGAAGGAGAAGAAGAATGAGGAGGAGGAGAAAGAGTAGAAGAAGGAGGAGGAGAAGAAGGAGTAGGAGTAGGAGGATGAGGAGGAGTAAAAGGAGAAGAAAGAGGCGGAGAAAAAAGTGAAGAAGGAAAAGGTGTAAGAAGAGAAGGAGGAGAAGGAGTGGAGGGAGAGAAAGAGTAGGAAAAAGAGAAGGAGTAGGAGGTAGAGAAGGAGTAGGAGGAGAAAAAGATGGAGGAGAGGAGACGAAGAAGAAGAAGAAGAAGGAGGGTTCACGCAGAATAAGAATAATGATTCTTGTAGAGCAAAATATTGTCTGGCTGTGTGCAGCTTTATAAGCGCAATCCAACGTGTTAGGTTCATTAAAGAAGGGATTTGCTTGATGTGTAAAAATTGTTGAACAATTTCGTTAATAGCCCTGTAGAGAAACCGACAAAAACAGACACGATTGTTCCATTCACACAGACGTGCAGGTGGCGCTGTTTATGTTAATAGCAAGACAAAAGCTGAACTCAGCGGTCGTCAAACTGTTTCAGTCAATGGCGTCCTGACTCTTAACTATATATCACCCCGGCAGAACCTTATATCAATAATGTAAAAAAACAAAACAAAAAAAAAACAATTTTAATAGCATTTTAACGGCATATTTAACATGTTATATTGATTGTTTTATATAGTGAAAATGACTGGGAACATCTGGCAAGTAATCTCACATCATGGAGAACGTGTATAAGGAACGGTCTAACATCATTTGAGACTGTGCTAAGGCAAAACTTAGAAAAGAAAAGACTCATGAAAAAGGATGGAAAACCCTGTGGATCAGCGGGCCTGACTTGTTCATTATGTGACAGGTTGTGTTTGTCAACATTGGTAGAATTAGCCACGAGAGAAGCTGTTCGACAAAAACAAAACCTCAAAAAATTCACTATAGCCCCCACTTGACCGTCTGACAAGACAAAAAGGGCATATACACAATAGCCTCCACTAGACCGTCTGACAAGACAAAAATGGCCATATACACAATAGCCTCCACTAGACCGTCTGACAAGACAAAAATGGCCATATACACAATAGCCTCCACTAGACCGTCTGACAAGACAAAAATGGCCATATACACAATAGCCTCCACTAGACCGTCTGACAAGACAAAAAGGGCCATATATATATATATTGATTGCGGATGTGAATAAAGTAACATTTTGGGTATCAATTAAATAGATAAGTGTCATTTTTGTAACTGAAATAAAAAAAAATAACTGAATAAACTAACGTGATATTTTTATTCTGTAATAAAGTCAATGGGTAGAATGAGCTTATTTCATCCTCATTAGGTCTTCAAATCTTGGCACAAGTTTGGGACTTGCTATTCTAATCTCTCTCATGGTTCAAATGTGATTTGTATTTGGTTTTGATGACTTTCAATGTTGAAAACCCGGTCCTACACAAGTAGGTAGTCGCTAAAGGAATTAAAACTTGTACGCCTTTTTTGTCTACTTCTGGGTATTCTTGTTTTACAAAGTTCAATTTTTTTTTCGTTCGCCAGCTCTTGACCTCTGACGAAGTCCCTAGAGACTAGGAACTGAATTTTGCGTATTAATCCATTTTTCACTGGCAGCCGTGTGCACAGGGGTCCCTCGCCGCACAGGCAGATAACGTCTTCGGAGGTACTCATATTTTTCCGTCGATGAGTAACTGACGTTTCAAGCCGGGCCTCGCTGCTGAGACCAGGGGTGGTTGCCGCAGAGAGACATCATAAACAAAAATCCCAACCGGTGTAGCCGAGATTTGAACCCACAACCTCTCTGTTTCGAGGCCGGCGTCTTAACCCCCCCCCCCCCCCCCCCGAAGGAAAGAGGGCGATATAGAAAAATAATATTCGACAGGTTAACACTGAGGTAGAACAGCGGCGAGGTTGATGAGTTGAACTGTGGGTAGAGATTTGTGGAGAAACATCTTCTACTCCGGCCATGGCACTTGATAATGATGATGATAACATCCGCGGAGGCCCTAGTGCACCTGGACTCCGCGGAGCACAGTTTGACGACCACTGATTTTTTTTGTGTGGATGGCAGTTACGGTCTAAACTAACAAGGAAGACAGAGTGTAAGGTTGGAGAGTTCGTGCCTCGCCAAGAAGCAGGCAAAACATCAAAGACGACAACTGCGTCTGTGGATTAAAGTCTTATAGTAGTAGGAAACTCTTTGTACAGAGCTTCGCAGCAGGAGGCTATCTGATCTTCAGAAGAGGACTCCATCGAGCAAGTGTTTCGGCCCTTCAGCCTTTTATGAATATTTGTCTGGAAGTAAGACTACGCACCGCCTGACACAACGCTCATGTTATGTTGCGCTGTGCTGTGTTGTGTTATGGTATATTAGGATCCCGACCTCGGGACAGAGAGGTTGTGGGTTCAAATCCCGGCTACACCGGTTGTGATTTTTAGTTATGAATTCTCTCTGCGGCAACCACCCCTGGTCTCAGCAGCGAGGCCCGGCTTGAAACGTCAGTTACTCATCGACGGAAAAAAAAAAACATGAGTACCTCCGAAGTAGGAGTTATTTGTCTGTGCGGCGAGGGACCCCTGTGCACACGGCTGCCAGGGAAAAATGGATTAACTCGCAAAATTCAGTTCCTAGTCTTTGGGGACTTCGTCAGAGTTGAAAACTGGCGAACGAAACAACATATTACGATCATCATCACCGCAGACCGGAGTAATCCATAAGTGCTTACTTTCCCCGAGAATCTCGGAGGTGAATCCTGAGCCGAGTGCACGAACTCTGTGACACAACCTGGGATCCATCGGTGCGGACAGATTTTTGCTGACAGTTTGGCCCAGAGAGCTGCCATATTTGGTCTACTATTCTCGATTTTTAACTGGCAACGGTTTATTAAGAGTAAGAAACACCGACCTGAGGAAGAAATTCGAAATTGAACCAGCCATCTAATACATAAAGAAACAACAGATAAATTGGTTCGGCCACATAACAAGACAAAAAGAACTAACAATGACTCAAAGAGTCGTAAACAAACGCTACGAAAACGCCAGATTAAGAAGAAGACCGAGAAAGAGATGGATAAAGGGAATACTAGAGTCACTAGGAGGGATAACACCTGAAGAGGCCAACAGAAGAGCAAAGAATCGCAGATTGTATCTCTCCTCGACGCCAACGGCAATGGAGGAAGGATAGAAGAAGAAGAGGAAGAGGAAGAAGAACGGTTCATTAACGCGGGTGAGTAAGGGTGGGACCTCCTGTGTTTTACCGCTATACGAGAGGGCTTTTCATCGGATCTCACTAACAAGTGACCAGTCGAGAAGAAGTGGCCACAAAGAAACCATGGACTAAACTTTCTTTGGGATTGACCCAGGTATCTTCCTGTCCAGAGGCCGGCGTCTTACCTCTAGACCACCCAGCCCCTCCCCCTTCCTCCCTCTTTCACCAACACTCCCCCCAGACCCACCACTCACTTTACTTCGCATTAATTTACTTTTCCTATTTCGAGAGTTGATGGGAGCGAAATTTCCAACGAGGTCATCATACGATTATGGAAAAATGAAAACAAAAACAAATAAATATTGAATCTGATGAAGATCGTGACAAATATTTATGTTTATCCACATAAGGAATTCGAGTTCTCGATTATTACAGTCCATCATTGATTTTGTGGCACCATTTGTTTCAAAATTGTAACGGATTATCAATTTAACCGAGTTAATGTTATCACGTACAAAGAATTCAGTAATACGTCATACAACTCTGATCTGGACTTCGGGTCAGTATGGCGGAATATATATGCTATATAATATGCTATAATACGCCTTATGTCTTTTGACGTGTGCTGTGTTTGCGACGATGTGGGCTGCAACAGCATTTCTTTGTTTGGGTATTCGATGATATATTAATTCTTATGATTCTACTGGCACGGGCGTTTGACCAATTCTGGATTTCCATTCGTTTGCAGTGATACCGGGGCCTTCGAATAACCATAAACATAACCTCTGATCCACTATTGTGCATTCATTCTTTTTCCTTTCATCTCTCACTGCAGAGCATAGATCTTCAGCAAACACTTTCTAAGATGTTCTGTTTCTTTTCATTCTTTTCAGGTCATTCCATGTATTCCCCATTATCTTCATCTCCACTTCCATCTGTCTTCCCTATATTTTCATCTCTACTCCCACCTTTCTTCCTCATCATCTTCATCTCTACTCCCACCTTTCTTCCTCATCATCTTCATCTTTACTCCCACCTTTCTTCCTCATCATCTTCATCTCTACTCCCACCTTTCTTCCCCACCATCTTCATCTTTACTCCCACCTTTCTTCCTCATCATCTTCATCTCTACTCCCACCTTTCTTCCTCATCATCTTCATCTCTACTCCCACCTTTCTTCCTCATCATCTTCATCTCTACTTCCACCTTTTTTCCCCTTCCTCTTCATCTCTACTTCCATCTGTCTTCCTAATATTTTCATCCCCACTTCCACCTTTCTTCCCCACCATCTTCATCCTTACTTCCACCTTTCTTCCCCATCATCTTCATCTTTACTTCCACCTTTCTTCCCCATCATCTTCATCTTTACTTCCACCTTTCTTCCCCATCATCTTCATCTTTACTTCCACCTTTCTTCCCCATCATCTTCATCTCAACTTCCACCTTTCTTCCCCATCATCTTCATGTTTACTTCCACCTTTCTTCCCCATCATCTTCATCTCTACTTCCACCTTTCTTCCCAATCATCTTCATCTTTACTTCCACCTTTCTTCCCCATCATCTTCATCTTTACTTCCACCTTTCTTCCCCATCATCTTCATCTCAACTTCCACCTTTCTTCCCCATCATCTTCATCTTTACTTCCACCATTCTTCCCCATCATCTTCATCTCAACTTCCACTTTTCTTTCCCATCCACTTCATCTCTACTTCCACCGTTCTTCTCCATCATCTTCATCTCTACTTCCATCAGTCTTCCCTATATTTTCATCCCCACTTCCACCTTTCTTCCCCATCATCTTCATCTCTACTTCCACCTTTATTCCCCATCATCTTCAGCTCTACTTCCACCGCTCTTCTCCATCATCTTCATCTCTACTTCCATCAGTCTTCCCTATATTTTCATCCCCACTTCCACCTTTCTTCCCCATCATCTTCATCTTTACTTCCACCTTTCTTCCCCATCATCTTCATCTTTACTTCCACCTTTCTTCCCCATCATCTTCATCTTTACTTCCACATTTCTTCCCCATCATCTTCATCTTTACTTCCACATTTCTTCTCCATCATCTTCATCTCTACTTCCACCTTTCTTCCCCATCATCTTCATCTCTACTTCCATCTGTCTTCCCTTTATTTTCATCTCTACTTCCACCTTTCTTCCCCATCATTTTCATCTTTACTTCCACCTTTCTTCCCCATCATCTTCATCTTTACTTCCACCTTTCTTCCCCACCATCTTCATCTCTACTTCCACCTTTCTTCCCCATCATCTTCATCTCCGCTTCCACCTTTCTTCCCCATCATCTTCATCTTTACTTCCACCTTTCTTCCCCATCATCTTCATCTCTACTTCCACCTTTCTTCCCCATCATCTTCATCTCCGCTTCCACCTTTCTTCCCCATCATCTTCATCTCTACTTCCACCTTTCTTCCCCATCATCTTCATCTTTACTTCCACCTTTCTTCCCCATCATCTTCATCTCCGCTTCCACCTTTCTTCCCCATGATCTTCATCTCCGCTTGCACCTGTCTTCTCCAAGAATATTTTGATCCTCCTCTTTGTTCCCCTGGTAGACAAAAGATGAGCCAGTGACCGGCACTCCTTGCCGCTTTCTCCGGATTGCGTCATGTTCTTCTTAGACACCCAACCCTTATCTTACCTGCATGGCGCATTTACATTTTTGTTTTCTTTTCTTTGACTTGTCCATGTTTGTGAAGTTGTTTACAGCTTATGTATTTTTGTTACAGTACAGAATAGCCAGTCCCTTCCCCAACCCTCCTTAGTCGCCTCTTACGAACATGCCTGGTAGGGAACAGCGCTACAGTTCTTTAGTCCCTCTCGGACACCGGCAGCGTACGGACGTTACATTGATATCAAGTACAATTAAACAGATTTAACTGTGAATTAAAGTTTAAACGAATTAAGTGGTACACGTCATTAATACAAGGGAAACATCATCATGATCATCATCAAGTACCGGCCTGCTGGCGTAGGTGATCATGTCTCCCCACAACTTTCGATCTCGACAGTTATTTATCATTTCTTTTTGTTGATCTTCTGCCAAGCCATTCTCTTAAGCTGTCTGGTATTTTTTTCTCTTTGCTTCCCTCTATCTCTTCGTCCCTCAAGGAAACAGGTAAGACAAAGGAAACTGGTAGAGGTATTTCAATTAAAAACATAACAGCACGTAATCCAGTGCATGTCTCTTCTTCTTGCTTTCCTCATTGATCTTTCAGCGTCGTGGGGGAGATCTGCGGTCTTGTGCTCTTCTATTGATTTCTCCAGCTGTTTCCATTTATTTATAATATTCCATCAGTCCAATACGTAATACAGAACCAGACTTCCGGTCAATATGGTGGATAGGCTGCAAGAACCATTGAGGCAGAGTCTGAAAAGTGTTCCTTATTGCAGTTTCCTCATATTCAAAGTCCGGCTTGCTGCCGGAGCTTCTGAGTTTGGTGCTCTGTGCACACCGTGAGCCGTGTTTTTCATCCGGATCGTGTTTAAATATTCCGGTTGCTTACGATGAATAATGATATCGCATGACAAAGCACAATTCAGCGTTCACTTTCGGTGCAGCTTCGCCTTATGTCTTTTGGCGTGTGCTGTAACTGCTATGACGGGGACTGCAGCTGCCTTTCTTAGTTTGGATCCTCCAATGAGATGAGTTTTAATTCGAATGATTCCAGAGGCACGGGCGGTTGAGCAGTTATGGTTTTTAATTCGTTTGCAGTGATACTAACCTTATCCATGGCTGTCAAACTAATTATGCAGTTAGGTCATGTGATGAGAAGAAATAACGCACACATTATAGATAATGGCAACGAAAATAAAATAAAGGAGAAAAATAAAAATAAAAGAGCCGGCATCGAGAAACAATAAATCACAAGAGTGGCAAAGAGAGATACTTTCTAGAGTTCTATGGGAAGATCGGAGAAAAGGAGGGGGGACTTGTAAACCAGTTGATCGTTTTACACTGCGGGATTTGCAGGGGAGGAGGTCTGAGCGCTCATGGACCGTTGTTCGATGTGCTGTGAGAATGATCCGACGACTAACTTACCTATACACTAACTTACCTATACACTAACCAACGTACCAACTAACCAACCTACACACTAACCACCTACACACTAACCAACGTACCAAACAACCAATGCACCAAACAACCAACGTACCAACCAACCAACCAACGTACAAACCAACCTACGTACCAACTAACCAACGTACCAACCAACGTACCAACCAACCAACGTACAAACCAACCTACGTACCAACTAACCAACGTACCAACCAACGTACCAACCAACCAACGTACCAACCAACCAACCAACCAACGTACAAACCAACCAATGTACCGACTAACCAACGTACTAACCAACGTACCAACTAACCTACCAACTAACCAACTATTTTCAAAGATAGCAGACGACCCTTTGACTGAGAATCTCGTCCACAATAGGAACTTGAGATAAACTTCGAAGACGACACCAAAAGGGATGTAAGTTGTCCAGTAGTGCTTTTCACTTACAAACGATCTTTTAATAACGACAACGACATAACATTTGATTTAAAAAAAACATTCTCTCAGAAGTTGACGCATCAGGTGGTACTAGGCAGGGAGATGGAGGAGTGTGGGATCGAAGATGAACAATCGAGATCAAAGATAAAATTGTGCCAATTCTTGCAAGTGTGCAATATTTCATAATTGCAGTTGCAAGTAGCAGACACAAACTCTGACATTAGCTTTTTGTTGTGAAGATGGCGAGGAAAAGAGGTGAAGCTAATCATGAACGTGAACAACCGGGGCAATGAAGTTGCGAGAAGGAAGGGCGCAAAGGATCAGTTTGGGAATACGCTGTGATTTTTCTGTATCAGTAACTCTAGTATTTATTATTATTTTTATTTTACATATTCTTTGTGGTTATGATCACTTCTGTTGGCATTTTCTTCAAGAGAGTCCAGACTGGCACATATAATCATATCCCTTCATAACTTCCTGTCCCTAGTGCTGCGTATTCGTTCTGTTGTTGGTGGTAGAGTTCCCGATCCATGCTTACATTGTAAGCCATATACCAAGTAATTCTCTTCCTTGTGAATGATTTCCCTTGGGGGGTATCTATGGCTATCAAGAATGTTTCTTTCCATCAGGGGCTCGTTGGACTAAAAATCTACATTACTTGAGGACATTACTTTAGGACATTACTTCTGACCATGTCTTATTTGCATTATTACCATTTAATGTGTGCTGCCAAAGGGAGATAATTTAGACATGGCTTTTTGGGAAATATCTTTTATGAGTTATATAATTGGTAGTCCCTAGTGTGGGATAACGTTGTGACTTTTGTATGTACATTTTAAAATCTGTGAAACTTTTTACGATTTGTGCAAATAAGGTAGACTTTCTATTCTATTATATGCATATACAATTTTCTGGAGAAAATATATTTCATGATTATTTCTTTACTTCTTATATATTTGTATTTTTTGGTTTCCTCATAATATCTTAAAATAGTTTTTTTTATTCTTAAAAAAAAAAAAAAACTATTATTAATACATGTTTCGACATATGTAAAAGCGTGATAGTATTTATTTATTTTTACTATTGAGTTTATTTTAATAGTGAAAAGAGCTATTCATAATTGTAGAATGTGTATGGTATATGGCAGGCGTCTGTTAAGCCATTAAACAACAATTTAAATGTTAGACTTATAATAAAGAGATATTTTCTGCACACTTGCAGCATATCTATTGCATTAAAAGACAAATTCTTTAAAAAAAACTTGACAGAAATGATAACCTGAAACAGAGAGTAGAGAAAGAGAAGCAGGAATCCATTTTATGATGATGATAACTCCCACCTTCATATCAGTCTATACAACAACATGATGATGATTGTTCTCAACATGATATCAGTCTATACAACAACACGAAGATGATTGTCCCCACGCTGATATCAGTCTATACAACAATATAATGAAGATGATTGTCCCCACGCTGATATCAGTCTATACAACAATATAATGACAATAACTACCATGCAGATACCATCCAGGCATGTCGTAAGAGACGACTAAGGAGATTGATCGATGGTTTGACAAGCTGCCATTGTAAAAAGTATTGTTATGGAAACAGCGCCATAGATTTTAGAGCAGTGATCTCTGCAATATGTGCCACTTTTACACGTAACGTTTCTGTTTTTGAGATTGTGGTTCTGCCCTATGTGCCGTCTTTGGCTCGAAAGGACGATAGATAGATAGATACCATCCTATACAACATCATTATTAACCTGACTGCATCAACGCGTATAGATTTCCACGTGTTATTAATTATCATCATCATCATCATCATCATGTGCAAGCTCCACATTAGAGATTGCTACCCTGGAGCACCCATTCCATTCTGTTTCTTGCGTTGATGATAAACACTGTCAGATGTTTCCCTGTCTAACTCATCTTGTTATCAGTTCATTTTAGTCATTAATTATCTCTGTCTTGTATTTTCCCTTCCAATATATTTGTGCCTCTTTATATGTCTGAATTTTTTTGTTTTGTTTTTTGCATTGTTTCATTTATAGTAAATAATTCGTTCTTTATACGTTAGTAATGTTATGTTATGTTATGTTATGTTATGTTATGTTATGTTATGTTATGTTATGTTATGTTATGTTATGTTATGTTATGTTATATTGTGTTTTGTTAGGAAAGGCGGAATGAAGTTAACGTACATGACTTAGCAGCACCGGGGTGACTCCCGGAGGTTCATGTTAGTCAGGAGGGATTCATAATTTCATAAATTCACATTGCAGGGAGATCTTACAGTTTGTTGTTTGATGTGGAGGGGGATAGTCCAGCAGTCCGATGACTAACTGTGTTTCATATGTTCGGATTTGGAGTAAAAATGATGTCCGTCAACATCATCAAGCGCTATACATTTTAAAAAAAATATGACGATCATCATTTTCAGGGGACGTGAACTTCCGGTTAATATGGTGGATAGGCGGCATGAACCATTGAAGGCTATGTCTGAAAAGTATTCATTGTTGCAGTTTCCTCATATTCCAAGTCCGGCTTGTTGCAGGAGCTACTGCGTTAAGTGCTCTGTGCACACTGTGAGCTGTGCGTTTCATCTGTTTTTATCATGTTTCGATTTTCCGATTGTTTACGATGAATGATGATATCGTATGATGGAGAACAGATGGCTGTGTTCACTTTCTGTGCGGTTTTGCCTTATGTCTTTTGGCATGACTGCTATGATGGGGAATAAACCCCTTTCTTTGCTTGGGAGATGAGATAGTAATTCTGATGATTCCACTGGCACTGGTCGTTGAGCAATTATGGAATTTAATTCGTTTGCAGTGATACCGGGGCCTTCCATAACCATAACTCTTTCTTCTTTTTCAGCTTTCAGAACGAGATTATTAGATGTCTTCTTTGTTTACTGAATTCTTCCCTTTCTTTTATTCGAGCTTTTATTTCTTTTATTTTGCCAGTTGTAACCAAGTATTCCAACTTTCCTCTTCTCATGATGTGCCCGAAAAATGTTGATTGTTTCTTTCTGATGCTTCTTAGGAGTTCCCTTTTTGTTTTGGCCTCTTTGAGAATTTCCTCATTGGTCTTTTTAGCTGTCCAGGGAACTTTCAAAATTCCTATATTTGAAATCCCATCTCTATGGCCTCTAATTGTCTTTTCATTTGTTTGTCTACTGTCCATGATTCGCTTCCATAGATCAGACTTAGATCTATATAGCACCGATGAACTCTCTTTCTCACTTCTATTGACATAGATTTGTTGCATAAGATATTTTTCACTTTCTGAAATACTATTTTGGCCTGAGCTATTCTACTTTTTAAAAAAATTAAATTGTTTGCTTGTTGTTTTTTCTTCTCCAAAACGCAGGAGTGATCATTTAAGGAACCACTTGAAGAGCCATGAACTGATGGACAACGATGAGGGATATAAATGTCCAGTTTGTCAACAGAATTATATGTCGGCATCAGCTCTTATGAACCACTTGAAGACACACGTAAGCTCGTCATTATATCAATTATGTGATTCTATCTATTGACCTGTCGAGCCGTAGCCGGCCCATAGGGCGTAGACCAAGATACTCCTTCTCTTATCTAAATTTTTGTTCTACCAGTTTTCAATTCTTTTAAAGATATTTTATCAAATCTCGCCATTTGTCTCTGTTCTGTGCAAGCAGCTCTATCTCATTGAGGGAGTCGAATCCTGCTGCTCTTGTCTCTCTCATCAATGTTGTTCTCAGTGTCTCTCTGGGTCTTCATTTTTCCTCTTACCTGTTGTTTCCCATATGAGGGCTTGCTTTGTGATTATGTGATTACTGTAGTGTTAAGTTCATTATAATGTTCAAGTACCGGGCCTGCTGGCGTAGGTGATCATGTCTCTCCACAACTTTCGATCTCGGCAGCTATTTATCATTTCTGTTGTTGACCTTCTTCCAAGCCATTCTCTTAAGCTGTAGGGTATTTTTTCTCTTTGCTTCCCTCTATCTCTTTGTCCCTCAGTTTTTCCAGTTGTTACAATATATTCCAGTTGTTCTCTTCTCATTACATGGCCAAAAAATGATGATTGTTTCTTCCTAATATTGGAAATTAGCTCTCTTTTTGCTTTGGCCTCTTTCAGAACATTTTCATTACTCTTCTTAGCTGTCCATGGTATTCTCAACATTCTTCTGTAAAACCACATTTCTACAGACTCCAGTGATTTTCTTGTCTGTTGTGCTAGTTTCCATGATTCACATCCATATGTTAAGACTGACTCTACATAACATTTAAGAACTCTTTTCTTGTTTCTATTGTCAAAAATGGATTGCATAGTATCTTCCTCATTGTTTGGAAAGCTGCTTTTGCATGAGCCAGCATGGGTAGATTTGCTGAATAATTTTGCCTGAGCCAGCTTGGGTAGATTTGCTGAATAATTTTGCCTGAGCCAGCTTGGGTAGATTTACTGAATAATTTTGCCTGAGCCAGCTTGGGTAGATTTGCTGAATAATTTTGCATGAGCCAGCTTGGGTAGATTTGCTGAATAATTTTGCCTGAGCCAGCTTGGGTAGATTTACTGAATAATTTTGCCTGAGCCATCATGGGTAGATTTGCTGAATAATTTTGCCTGAGCCAGCATGGGTAGATTTGCTGAATAATTTTGCCTGAGCCAGCTTGATAGATTTGCTGAATAATTTTGCCTGAGCCATCATGGGTAGATTTGCTGAATAATTTTGCCTGAGCCAGCTTGGGTAGATTTGCTGAATAATTTTGCCTGAGCCAGCTTGGGTGACCATTTTGGCCTATTTCTTTTACTTTTAATTGCTAGTGATTTTATTTAACATAATCAATGTGCATGTGGGACCTTCAGTTATTCGTTGTTGAGATAACTATGGACAGCTAAGAAGAGTAATGAAGATGTTCTGAAAGAGGCCAAAGCAAAAAGAGAGCTAATTTCCAATATTAGGAAGAAACAATCATCATTTTTTGGCCATGTAATGAGAAGAGAACAACTGGAATATATTGAAACAACTGGGAAAATTGAGGGGCAAAGAGATAGAGGGAAGCAAAGAGAAAAAATATCAGACTGCTTAAGAGAATGGGTCATACATCAGAAATGATAAATAAATGTCGTGATCGGAAGTTGTTGAGAGATATGATCACTTACGCCAGCAGGCTTGGTACTTGATGATGATTTGAGATAACTAGACATTGGATCTCTGTCATCGAATTAATGTGCATGAAGGATCAAGATTTCTCTTGTATTTTTTCACTTCTATCCATATCCTCCCTGTCTCTTTTAAATCAGTCACTAACTCTCTTTTCAATGTGTTGTTTTGTTTTTCATTTGCATATCTTTCGTCTTATAATTCTTTTGTATATTTTCTAATTAGATTTATCATTTTCTTTTCAGTTTTCTTACTAATTACTTATGTTTTTGTGAAATGTTTCCAAAATGTGTGTCATGACACTAAAGGCACAGCAAATTTTGGCAAAGGAGCAACACTAAGGATAATGTTGTGTGATTATTCAATGTTTGGAAATCATAGAAGAAATGAAAACAAATTGATATAGAAAAAAGAAAGAAAAAACGTTATTTTAAATCTTCACGTAAGAAGTGGAGAACACAAACCAGAACCAATTTCGGCTCAACAGGCCTTCAGTAGGAACAAACATACAACACAATTTCAAATATGTATTTAAAATAAAAAATAATTTTTAAAATATCAGAAATCAAAACATGACAACATCCAAATAAGATTCGGATAATAAATGTTTTTAGACATAAATGGTTTTCACAGGATAATGTTAAATTCTGTTGTCATTTATTTATGTGAAAATACCATTTGTAAACATGGGTATTCTGTAGGTTTATTTTATTACATTAAATCACTGTTATATCTTTATTGTTACTGAACTTCATTTCTGCACCTAAAATAGTTTCTTTCTTTCTTTTCTCATTTCACTGATACCGAAAGTTGTCGTAGTTTATATCATTTGTCGTTCTTGAGCTGCTCGAACTGTCTGAATTAGTGACTTTCCTTTGTTGTTACATGTCTCTATCGCTGCATATATCCATTTTCTTCTAGGTCTTCCTCTTGGTCTTTTTTCATGTATTCTCGAGAAGAACGCCCTTGATGGTGATTGGTGAGGGTTCATTCTGACCAGGTAGCCAAACCATTTAAGTTGTTGTTGTTCTATATATTCTTGGCAGGGTTTTGTTCCTACCATTTTTCTTATGGTTTCATTTGGTATTCTATCTCTTCTTGTGTTGTTTGTTACTTTTCTCAGGCATCACATCTCACACGTATTGATATTTCTTAAATGTGATTTAGAAAGGGTCCATGTTTGACTTTCATAGCACAAAGTTGGTATGAAAATGCTATTTATCATTTGTTATTTAGCTGCTATAGAAATGTTTGGATGTCTTTTGCTTTTTGTATTCTCATGTCAATTTCTCTGTCTAGTTTTCCATCTTCTGTAAACATTGTGACCAAATACTTGAATTCCTCTACGTGTTTTATTTCTTTATCTTTGATCTTAATACCTAAAGTAGTAACATACACAAAAATAAATACAAATATCAGAGTAACCCCAACTTATACGATCATGACTGCCATGAAGGGCGTCACTGGTACATGATGAATAGGAAAAGGAAACGAAGCTTGTTAACAGTTTGTGATATTCTTCCTCTTAATCTTCTTCATCTTCTACTTCTTTTATCTTTTCTCCATTGCTGTTGGCATCGAGGGGAGATACAATCTGCGATTCTTTGCTCTTCTGTTGGCCTCTTCTGGTGTTATCCCTCCTAGTGACTCTACTATTCTCTTTATCCATCTCTTTCTCTGTCTCCCTCTGTTAATCTGGCATTTTCGTAGCGTTTGTTTATGGCTCTTTGAGTCATTGTTAGTTCTTTTTGTCTTGTATGTGGCCGAACCAATTTATCTGTTGTTTCTTTATGTATTCGATGGTTAGTTCAATTTCGAGTTTCTTCCTCAGGTCGGTGTTTCTTACTCTGTCCCTTAAGCTGTTTCTTGTCATTCTTATGACACATTTCATTTCGGTGGTCGTTATCTTTCTTATTGTTCTAGAGTCCAGCGTCCAATTCTGGCACTGATAGCACAGAGTTGGTAGAAAAATTAATTTGTTTATTGCCCTTTTTGTGATATGCTAATAACAGCAATTGTCCAATTCTCAACAGAAACACAAGTATACAGATGATACAGCAGATCTTATGTGTTACGATTGCCAGCAATCATTTGCTAACACTGATGATTTGCAGAAACATATTCTCACGCACACAAACAGCCCATGTATCAAAGCTGAAAAGTTTGAGTGTGACGTGTGCCAGGAGATCTTCTTTACTCAGGTGTGTAAGTGTTGAAGTAGTTTGTTATTCTCATTTGACAACCTTTACTCAGGTGTGTAAGTGTTGAAGTAGTTTGTTATTCTCATTTGACAACCTTTACTCAGGTGTGTAAGTGTTGAAGTAGTTTGTTATTCTCATTTGACAATCTTTACTCAGGTGTGTAAGTGTTGAAGTAGTTTGTTATTCTCATTTGACAACCTTTACTCAGGTGTGTAAGTGTTGAAGTAGTTTGTTATTCTCATTTGACAATCTTTACTCAGGTGTGTAAGTGTTGAAGTAGTTTGTCATCTCATTTGACAATCTTTACTCAGGTGTGTAAGTGTTGAAGTAGTTTGTTATTCTCATTTGACAACCTTTACTCAGGTGTGTAAGTGTTGAAGTAGTTTGTTATTCTCATTTGACAATCTTTACTCAGGTGTGTAAGTGTTGAAGTAGTTGTCATTCTCATTTGACAATCTTTACTCAGGTGTGTAAGTGTTGAAGTAGTTGTCATTCTCATTTGACAACCTTTACTCAGGTGTGTAAGTGTTGAAGTAGTTGTCATTCTCATTTGACAATCTTTACTCAGGTGTGTAAGTGTTGAAGTAGTTTGTTATTCTCATTTGACAACCTTTACTCAGGTGTGTAAGTGTTGAAGTAGTTTGTTATTCTCATTTAACAATCTTTACTCAGGTGTGTAAGTATTGAAGTAGTTTGTTATTCTCATTTAACAATCTTTACTCAGGTGTGTAAGTATTGAAGTAGTTTGTTATTCTCATTTAACAATCTTTATTCAGGTGTGTAAGTATTGAAGTGGTTTGTTATTCTCATTTAACAATCTTTACTCAGGTGTGTAAGTATTGAAGTGGTTTGTTATTCTCATTTAACAATCTTTACTCAGGTGTGTAAGTATTGAAGTGGTTTGTTATTCTCATTTAACAATCTTTACTCAGGTGTGTAAGTATTGAAGTGGTTTGTTATTCTCATTTAACAATATTTATTAAAATCCACACTGCTTCCACTCTAGAAATGCCATCCATATTTTTCAAGAGAAACTTGTACAGCAGACCAAACAGAGCTTACAAATGAAAGAAATTCGTTGCAATGTGAAACATACTGAAATTCAAAAGAAATTAGGTTAAATACAAAAATAAGCATTTTCGACTCTAATGTTAAGTCAGTCCTATTATATGGCTGTGAAACATGGCGAACAACAAAAATAACAATCATGAAGATACAGACTTTCATTAATGGATGCTTACACAGAATAAAAGGATAGAAATGGCAGGACAAAATCACTTAAACAGAATTATGGAAATGTACCAGTCAAATACCAGTGGATAAAGAGATACAGCGAAGACAATGGCGCTGGATAAGACACACATTGCAGAAACCAACTGAGAGTATTACACAATATGCCTTTTTTTGGAATCCCCTAGGAAAAAGACAAAGAGGAAGACCAAAATATTCTTGGAGAAGACAGATAGAAGTAGAGATCAAGATGATGGGGAACACATGGAATGATCTTAAAAGAATGGCAAGAAACAGAACGACTTGGAAAGTGTTATTATTGTTACGATATCTATCTATCTATTGACCTTTCGAGCCGTAGCCGGCGTAGACCAAGATACTCCTTCTCTTATAAAATTTTTATTTTAGCAGTTTTCAATTCTTGTAAAGATCTTTCATCTAATCTCGCCATTTGTCTCTGTTCTGTGCAAGCAGCTCTATCTCATTGAGGGAGCCGATTCCTGCTGCTCTTGCCTCTCTGATCAATGTGCTTCTCAGTGTCTTTCTGGGTCTTCCTCTTTTCCTCTTACCTGTTGTTTCCCACATGAGGGCTTGCTTTGCTATTCAATTATTATCTCTTCCCATCACATGTCCAACATATGATCAAATTAAAACTCATCTCATTGAAGGATCTAAACAAAGAAAGGCAACTACAGTCCCCATCATAGCAGCCACAACACACGCCAAAAGACATAAGGTGTAGCCACACCGAAAGTGAACGCGACTATCTATCCCTTGTCATACGATATCATTCATTGTAAGCAATCAGAATATCAAAACAAGGTCCAGATGAAAAACACAGCTCACAGTGTGCACAGAGCAATAAACTCAGTATCTCTGGCAGCAAACTGGATGTGGAATATGAGGAAACTGCAATGAGGAACACTTTTCAAACACAGCCTCAACAGTTCCTGCTGCTTCTTCGCCATATTGACCGGAAATCCAACGGTTATCACAGATAAATATTTGCTTGAACTAAAAACTTACTTTTTGTGTCACAAACTGAAACCACTTACACAAAATGTTCAGAAATAGTAAGAGGAATGTTCTATGCCCAGGACATCCTCATTCGTAAGTACTGTAAACTTTCAAAAACTAGAACTAAAATCCTACTCTTCATCATCATCATTATCATCATATGTCATACCGGTTGACGTAGGTGACCATGTCCTTCCACAATCTTCTATCAACACTGCATCATATCAGTCCTGTTGTTGACTGTTTTCCATGCCATGACACCAAGCTATCCAGTATTTTCTCTCTTTGCCATCCGTGATCTTTTTCCGTTTATCTTGCCAGTTGTAACCAACTTTCCTCTTCTTGTGATGGGCCCGAAAAATGTTGATTGTTTCTTTCTGATGTTTTTTAGTAGTTCCCTTTTTGTGTTGACCTCTTTGAGAATTTCTTCATTGGTCTTTTTAGCTATCTAAGAACTTTCAACGTTCTTCTGAGAAATCCCATCTCTGTGGCCTCTAATCATCTTTTCATTTGTTTGTCTACTGTCCATGATTCGCTTCCATAGGTCAGAATTGGTTCTATATAGCACTAATGAACTCATCTTTCTCACTTCTATTGACATAGATTTGTTGCATAAGATATTTTTCCTTTTCAGAAATGCTATTTTGGCCTGAGCTATTCTGCTTTTTATTTCTGTGGTGCATCTCCCATCTGATGTTATTATTGTGCCCAAATATTTGACACGTTGCACTTGTTTCAGATTTGTCCTGTTTATTTTTATGCTGCATGATGGCGATGATTATTTCTTCTATATGACCATTGCTTCTGGTTTCCTCCTTAACCATGAACGCTGCAAAATTTCCAAAATTAGATCTAAAATGCCACTTTTAGACAGAAATAAACAGTTGTTTATGATACCTTCTCAATGTTTGTTTTGTAGGAACATTTGACTGCTCATTCAGAACAAGCACATAATGATGACCTTGACTTCAAGTGTCCTATCTGTTTTGCTGGATTCATCGATACACAGCAGCTGTGTCAGCACATCATGTCCCATAATTCATCCGATGGTAATAATGATTCGGCCGAAGCTATCCCTTCATCAGGGATTATGCAAAGTCTTCTGTCAGAGGAGAATAGTGAAAAGTTTAGTGATGGTACGTTGGTTTGAACGAGGTTTATTTATTGTTTACAGAATTGAAAAAGATGTTTGTATTGTAGAATGCCAGAAGAGAACACAATGATCTCTTATGCAGGAAAGTTTTATACTGAAGTTTAGCTTGAAGGTTTTATACTGAAGTTTAGCTTGAAGGTTTTATACTAAAGTTTAGCTTGAAGGTTTTATACTGAAGTTTAGCTTGAAGGTTTTATACTGAAGTTTAGCTTGGAGGGTTTAATACTGAAGTTTAGCTTGACAAATATATACTGAAGTTTAGTTTGCAGGTTTTATACTGAGGTTTGGCTTTATAGTTTTATACTGAAGTTTAGCTTCAATGTTTTATACTGAAGTTTAGCTTCAATGTTTTATACTGAAATTTAGCTTAATTGTTTAATATTGAAGTTTAGCTTAACAATTTAATACTGAAGTTTAGCATGCAGGTTTTATACTGAAGCTTAGCTTAAATGTTTTATTCTGAAGTTTAGCTTAAAGGTTTGATACTCAGGTTTAGCTTCTGTGTTTTATATTGAAGTTTAGTTTTATAGTTTTATACTGAAGTTTAGCTTCAGTGTTTTATACTAAAGTTTAGCTTGAATGATTTATACTGAAATTTAACTTTAAAGTTTAATACTGAAGTTTAGATTCATGGTTTAACACTGAAGTTTAGCTTCATGATTTTATACTGAAGTTTAGCTTGGAAGGTTTTATACTGAAATTTTACTTTAAGATTTTATCCTGAAGTTATTTTCAAAGACATATTTGAATATAGTATGCGGGAAGAATAAAATAGGAAGGAAGAATAAAATAGGTAGGAATAATTTACTGAACATGAAGTATATAATGAAACATGGCTAGAAAGATATGCTCATGTTTAATAAGGAAGTACAGAAGTTTAGCTTTATATATATATATATATATATATATATATATATATATATATATATATATATATATATATATATATATATATATATATATATATATATATATATATATAGAAACTGGGGTTAAACAAGGATGTATTTTATCGCCCTTGTTATTTGGAATTGTTATGGACTTCATAATGAAGAAATGCTGCACTGGTAATAAAGGCATCGAATGGATACAAGGAGACCATTTGGAGGACCTGGACTTTGCTGATGACATAGTTCTCATCAGCAATCAGATAAAAACGATGCAGGAAAACACAAATGAACTATCATCAATAGCCAGCAAAATTGGGCTTGAGGTCAATCATGAAAAGACTAAAGTCATGAAAAGTTTAATTCCAACAAGTGACAAAATATACATGGAAAACAAACCAGTAGAAGAGATCGATCACTTCATCTATCTTGGAAGTCACATTGATCGAGAAGGGGATACGAGCAAAGAAATTAGAATCAGACTGGCTAAAGCAGCAATGTCTTTCAGAAGCCTTGAAAAGTTGTGGAAATCAAAACTCATTAGCACAAACACAAAACTTAGGCTATTCAAATCAAATGTACTATCAACCCTTACGTATGCGTGTGAAAGCTGGAAAACAACAAGAGATATAGAAACAAAGTTGAACGCATTCGAAAATAAATGTCTAAGGAAATACTTGGTATAGAATGGAACGAATTCAAAACAAACGAGGAAATTAGAGAAATCGCCAATCAACCACTAATATCTTCAGTAATAAAGAAAAGACGATGGTCATACGTTGGACATGTGATGAGAAGAGATAATAATCGAATAGCAAAGCAAGCCCTCATATGGGAAACAACAGGTAAAAGAAAAAGAGGAAGACCCAGGGAGACACTGAGAAGAACATTGATGAGAGAGGCAAGAGCAGCAGGAATCGGCTCCCTCAATGAGATAGAACTGCTTGCACAGAACAGAGACAGATGGCGAGATTTGATAAAATATCTTTAAAAGAAAACTGCTAGAACAAAAATTCATATAGGAGAAGGTGTATCTTGGTCTACGCCCTATGGGCCGGTTACGGCTCGAAAGGTCAATAGATAGATAGATATATATATATATAAAATCATCATTTTTTGGCCATGTAATGAGAAGAGAACAACTGGAATATATTGTAACAACTGGAAAAATTGAGGGATGAAGAGATAGAGGGAAGCAAAGAGAAAAAATACCAGACAGCTTAAGAGAATGGCTTGGCAGAAGGTCAACAACAGAAATGATAAATAACTGTTGAGATAGAAAGTTGTGGAGAGACATGATCACCTACGCCAGCAGGCCTGGTACTTGATGATGATGATATATATATATATATATATATATATATATATATATATATATATATATATATATATATATGAATGTTTAGTCAAGATATGTGAAAGTTTAAGCAATTTGGATATACTGAAGTTTGGTAAGCATATACTGGAACAATTTTTATTAATTTACATTTTCATATTAATTTGCTCAAGTTTTCTATTATTAACTAACATGAATATAACTTTCCAAATTGAGTTTTTATTTAATTTAACTTTTTCATATACAAAAGTTATGAATTTGCATTAGCTTGTACAAGTTAAATATTTTCCTCAGGCATTATTAATACATGGAACAATAGAAGACTTACAAGAACACTTAAATAGACTCAACAGCACAGACACAAAATACATGAAAATCAACATAAACAAAACCGAAGCCATGAGTATCGCAAAAGAGAAACAGAACATCAACATAACTATAGAAGGCAGGCAACTAAAACAAGTAGAGGAGTTTAAATACTTAGGAAGTCTAGTGATAAATGACAATTCACAAACAGCAGAAATAGACTCAAGATGCGATAAAGCTTGTCAAATCATTGGACAGTAATCACCACTGTTATCCAGCAAGGAAATAATTCTACAGGTCAAATGGGCACTCTACAAAACAATCTTCATCCCAATGTTGTACTACCAATGTCAGTCCTGGACCCTTAATGCAAGAACAATAAGAAAAATAACCTCTACTGAGATTAAGTGTATTAGACAAATGACAGGAAACAGTCTGAGAGATAAGATAGAAATGAAGAACCGAGAAAAAAGCTAGGAATAACCCCCGCCGTAGAATAAATAAAGAAACAAAAAATAAAATGGTTTAGCCACGTGATAAGGCAGAAAGATCAAAACACAACACAATGAGCCTGCAATAAACATTGTGAGAACACCACACTTAAAGGCTGACCACAAAAAAGATTGTTTGATGGAATATTAGAAACACGAGGAAACATAACAGCAGCAGAGGCGAACAGAAGAGCAAAAGACAGGATATTATATCTCCCCTCGATGCTGAAAGGCAAATGAGGAAGAAACGAAGAAGAGGAAACACTTTCCTTATATCTGACATAAATTTAACTTTTCACTTTGTGTACTTTTAATTTAACTTTTGAAACTTTTACAAATTTAGCAATTAATTTACATGAATTTGTTTGTTGGTAAATGTTCCATTCTTCTGCTAGGCAGTGGTATTGTCCTCATTCCTGGTGAATCTAATCAACCTATAGTTCTATCTGCCACCTCAGCTGCCAACTCTTCCAATACAAGTAACACTACTCCAAATGCCCCGGAGGTTCTCATATGCCCATACTGCCTGTCTGATGGCTTTGAGACACTGGAAAGTTTGGAGCTTCATCTCACGAGCGTTCACAGTGTTAAACCTACAGAGGTTTATACCTGCAACTATTGCAATGCACCATACCCTAATCTGTACAGGTATGAAATATATGAAAAGTTAGGATTGGCATCAAATTGTACAGGGCTAAGGTGAAGTTTAATTATGGTTGTGTCGTCTGTGCTTTGTATGCATGTCAACATATACATGCATATACAGTGTCATACTCTTGCTAGAAAATTCAAACATTTTTCAATGACATTTAAGTTTCTGTTGATTTACTGCAAACCTAATATACCTTACTCCATACATTAGAGAGCTGTCAAAGAAGGTACATATCATCATCAAGTAACAGGCCTGCTGGCCTAGGTGATCATGTCTCTCCACAACTTTCGATCACAACAGTTATTTATTATTTCTGTTGTTGACCTTCTGTCAAGCCATTCTCTTAAGCTATCTGGTATCTTTTCTCTTTGCTTTCCTCTATCTCTTTGTCCTTCATCTTTTCCAATTGTTACAATATATTCCAGCTGTTCCCTTCTCATTACATGCCAAAAAATGAGAATTGTTTCTTCCTAATATTGGAAATTAGCTCTATTTTTGCTTTGACCTCTTTCAGAACGTTTCCATTACTCTTCTTAGCTGTCCATGGTATTCTCAACATTTTTCTGTAAAACCACATTTCTATAATCTCCAGTGATTTTCTTGTCTGTTGTCCTATTGTCCATGATTCACATCCATATGTTAAGACTGGTTATACATAACATTTAAGAACTCTTTTTCTTGTTTCTATTGTCAAAAGTAATGGTTATATCGAAGAAACAATCATCACAATCATGCAGCATAAAAATAAACAAGACAAATGTGAAACAAGTGCAATGTTTGAAATATTTGGGCACAGTGATAACATCAGATGGAAGATGCAACACAGAAATAAAAAGCAGAATAGCTCAGACCAAAATAGCATTTAAGAAAATGAAAAATATCTTACGCAACAAATCTATGTCAATAGAAATGAGAAAGAGAGTTCATCGATGCTATATAGAACCAATTCTGACCTATGGAAATGAATCATGGACAATAGACAAACAAATGAAAAGATGATTAGAGGCCACAGAGATGGGATTTCTCAGAAGAATGTTGAAAGTTCCCTGGACAGCTAAAAAAAAAGACCAATGAGAAAGTTCTCAAAGAGGCCAACACAAAAAGGGAGCTCCTAAAAAGCATTAGAAAGAAACAATCAACATTTGTCGGGCACATCATGAGAAAAGAAAAGTTGCAATACTTGGTTACAACTGGCAAAATAAAAGGAAAGAGAGATCGCGGATGACAAAGAGAGAAAATACTGGATAGCTTGGTGTCATGGCATGGAAAACAGTCAACAACAGAACTGAAACAATGCTCTGTAGATAGAAGATTGTGGAAAGACATGATCACCAACGCCAACCGGTACGGCACATGATGATGATGATGATTGTCAAAATGGATATATCATAATGTACATATCAATTTAATCTGTAAAAGCTCTTTATGCCTTATATTAGTTCACAAACCACAGACATGGTCTCTCCATTCATCCCTATTCTTCAACATCTTCTCTACTTCTCTCCAGTCTGGGCCAATGTTCTCGAGGGTTTAAACAACTCCTCTTCTCCATGTATTCCTGGGTCATTCTGGCTTTCTCTTTCCCTGTGGGTTCCACGACAGTGCTTGTCTTGGTATGCTGGCATCAGACTACCTTAGTGTGTGTCAATTCATCTCCATTTTCTATTCATATTCTGCTGCTCAATGAACTCTTGTTTTGTTCTTTCCCAAATTTATTCATATTTGATCTTGTCATACCATCTGATGTTCAGAATTTTCCTCAGTCGTGTACAAATGTATTCATATTTGATCTTGTCATACCATCTGATGTTCAGAATTTTCCTCAGTCGTTTACAAATGTATTCATATTTGATCTTGTCATACTATCCGATGTTCAGAATTTTCCTCAGTCATTTACAAATGTATTCATATTTGATCTTGTCATACCATCCGATGTTCAGAATTTTCCTCAGTCGTTTACAAATGTACTCATATTTGATCTTGTCATACCATCTGATGTTCAGAATTTTCCTCAGTCGTTTACAAATGTATTCATATTTGATCTTGTCATACCATCCGATGTTCAGAATTTTCCTCAGTCGTTTACAAATGTATTCATATTTGATCTTGTCATACCATCTGATGTTCAGAATTTTCCTCAGTCGTTTACAAATGTATTCATATTTGATCTTGTCATACCATCTGATGTTCAGAATTTTCCTCAGTCGTTTACAAATGGTTGATCTGGAAACTGTTCATCATCATCATGTGCCACACCGGTTGGCATAGGTGACCATGTCCTTCCACAATCTTCTATCCACAGTGCATCGTATCAATTCAGTTCTTGACTGTTTTCCATGCCATGATGCTTAGATTTTCCAGTATTTTCTCTCTTTGTTATCTGTGATCTCTCTTTCCCTGTATTTTGCTAGTTGTTACAGAGTATTCCAAATTTCCTCATGGTGTGATATGCCCGAAAAATGTTGACTGTTTCTTTCTGATGTTTCTTAGGAGCTCCCTTTTTGTGTTGGCCTCTTTGAGAATGTCCGCATTGGTCTTTTTAGCTGTCCAGGGAACCTTCAACAAACTTTTAAGAAATCCAATCTCTGTGGCCTCTAATAGTCTTTTCATTTGTTTGTCAACTGTCCATGATTCTCTTCCATAGGTCAGAATTGGCTCTATATAGCACCATTGAACTCTCTTTCTCACTTCTATTGATGTAGATTTGTTGTATAAAATATTTTTCATTTTCTGAAATGCTATTTTGGCCTGAGATATTCTGCTTTTTATTTCTGTGGTGCATTTTCCATCTGATGTTATTATTGCGCCAAAGCATATGGTGCGTTGTACTTGTTTAAGAGCTGTCCTGTTTATTTTTTTGCTGCAAGCTGGTGATGATTATTTCTTCAATATGACCATTACTTCTGATTTCTTACTATTCAGACTTAGACCTTTCTTGTTGCTTTCTTTTACTATTATGTTTATCACATAAAAAGCATATACAAGTTAAGAACATATCAATTGGAAACATGCCAGAAAAAAAATTACTGAGGAATGTTTTGGTTCCTAGCAAGAGAATCACATTGAGAGCTGCTTAATTTGGGTCTGACTGCTGGAGGTTAATGAAAGTGAGAATATCAAGATTGTCATTGATTCATGGGACATGGCGAAGGATAATTTCCTTCCTTCCTTCCTTCCTTCCTTCCTTCCTTCCTTCCTTCCTTCCTTCCTTCCTTCCTTCCTTCCTTCCTTCCTTCCTTCCTTCCTTCCTTCCTTCCTTCCTTCCTTCCTTCCTTCCTTCCTTCCTTCCTTCCTTCCTTCCTTCCTTCCTTCCTTCCTTCCTTCCTTCCTTCCTCCCTCCCTCCCTCCCTCCCTCCCTCCCTCCCTCCCTCCCTCCCTCCCTCCCTCCCTCCCTCCCTCCCTCCCTCCCTCCCTCCCTCCCTCCCTCCCTCCCTCCCCCCCCTCCCTCCCTCCCTCCCTCCATCCCTCCCTCCCTTCCTTCCTTCCTTCCTTTCTTCCTTTCTTGCATTCATTCAGCAATTACTGCTCTTCATCGTTTGCTCTTTAATGTATGTTAAGTAGGTATAGTTACATTATGTTGTGGTGTGCAGCAAACTATTATTTACGCCTTTTTTGGCCCAGTGCATCTGACTTCAGCATGTCATTTTTAAATACTGGCTTGCCTTTACACATCGACCCCTACTCGAATGGTCATGCTGGTTAGTCTGCTTCTAGAGGCACTCTGTGCAGGTGTAGTAGGGTCTTGATAGCTGCAGTTGCCACTGACATGTTGTCAGTTATTGAGGTGCAGACCACAAGCAGCCCAGATGTTGTAAAAACTCTTTGCCTCCATTCTCTGAATGTGTTGGCCACAAAAAATAAACTAAGAACAGCTTAAAAAAGTAAAAAGTAAAGTACCCCCCGTCACGCCAAGTGGCGTATAGGGAAATATGGTGTTAGTGACCCTATATTTTACAGACCTTCAGCACATGACTTTTGGGGTAATGTGGTCGGTATTACGCCCGTGCTGCTTTTACTTTCCCAGAAAAAATCTGGTACCCATTTAAGGCTGGGTGAACCCGGAGCCGTCGGTTGGGATCGAACCCTACCCCTTGTCCGTAGTAGTCCAGTTCACTAACCACTGAGCTATCGCGGCTCCCACTAATTTTTAGGGAATTAGTAAAACCCAGGTGTCCTCGCCAGGGTACGAACCCCGGCTGTTGCCGTGGTAAGCCAACCGCCTATCGATTGCGCTAACCGGACACCCTAACAGCTTAAAAGCTGCAATAAAAAGAAATTATAACACGCCAATGTTGGTGCTGGAGAGGTCATATGCTCAAAAGAGACCCAGAAACCCACAGAAGACATGCAATGGACTTCAAAGGGAAGGTCAGTTTAGTTTAATTATCAACAGATTATTTTCATCATCAATGCCCTCCGAGATGTGGGAAGAGCACAGGACTTTGACAAACACAGATCCACGTCACTTCTTCGGATGATGGAAATGGGAGTTAAGATGGGCACAGCCAGAAATGAGAAACTTAGTGGCCGTGTAAGAAGACTAATCAACCAACATAGAACTGGATTCGTCAGTTGCTGGACACTGCGGGACTTGCTGAGGAGGGGATCTGAGCACCTATGGACATGTTCGGAGTGCAATGATGATGACGCGCTAATAACTCAATAACTCAAGATTATTTTCATTGCACATTGAACATCTCCATAGTGTTCATATCCCCTTGTTAGTATGTTCCCCAGTGTGAAGCACACCCGAAATAGACTACAAAGGACAGGAGGTAGGGTTCGATCCCAACAGGCGGTTTCCTGTTCACCCAGCCTTTAATGAGTACCAGATTTTTTTCTGGGAAAGTAAAGCGGCACGGAACAACAGAAATGGAATCCAGTGGTCACTGACCAAGCAACTTAATGATTTAGACTTTGCTGATGACATAGCTCTCCTATCACACAGCCATCAACAGATGCAGGATAAAATGAGCATACTTGATGAGATATCACAACAGCTAGGACTGAAGATTAATAGAGATAAGACCAACATTATGAGGATTAATGCAGTTGGCAATAACGAAATAAAATTAGGAGAAGCACCTCTACTAGACGTACAATCTTACATATATCTGGGCAGTATTATAGATGAAGGGGGAGGAACAGAAAATGATACCAAAATAAAGATAGCATAAGCAAGAGGAGCTTTCATTGCACTGGGAAACATATGGAAATGCAAAGAAATTCGGTTAAATACAAAAATAAAAATTTTCAACTCCAATGTTCAGTTGGTCCTATTATATGGCTGTGAAACATGGAGAACAACAAAATTGACAATCACAAAGATACAGACTTTCATTAATGGATGCTTACACAGAATAAAAGGATGGAAATGGCAGGACAAAATCACTAACATAGAATTATGGAAATGTACCAGTCAAATACCAGTGGATAAAGAGATGCAGCGAAGACAATGGCGCTGGATAGGACACACACTGCGGAAGCCAACTGAGAGTATTACACAACAGGCCCTTTTTTTGAATCCCCAGGGGAAAAGACAAAGAGAAAGACCAAGGAATTCTTGGAGAAGACAGATAGAAGCAGAGATGAAGATGATGGGGAAGACATGGAATGATCTTAAAAGAATGGCAAGAAACAGAACAATTTGGAAAGTCTTTGTTGAAGACTTATGTTACACTGGAAGCTAAAAATGTAGAACACCATATTCCCTACATGCCACTTGGCGTGACGGGGGTACTTTACTTTTTTTTATGAAGCACACCCACCATAAACTAGTGAAAGCACTGAAGATGGCTTCAGCTCAGATGCACAAACTCTACTGCCCCGGCCAAGACCTTGTCCCCAACCTACATAGTTGCCTTCTTACAACATGCATGACAGGTGACAGTGGCTTTATTCTTGTCTCCCCTGACTGTGATTAGATCAACATGGACGATAAGGTGAACATAAAGTAAACCAAGAAGAACCTGGCAGAGATCAGTGGAATCTTGTTTCTTTGTCATCATTTATAAACTCTAATAATGGGGGACTGGTTCGTCTCGAGGCAAGACATCGGCCTCGAGACAGAGAGGTTGTGGGTTCAAATCCCGGCTACACCAGATTTTTATTGATGATTTCTCTCTGCGGCACCCATCCTGGTCTCAGCAGCGAGGCCCGGCTTGAAACGTCAATTACTCGACGGAAAAAATATGAGTACCTCCGAAGTCGGAGTTATCTGCCTGTGCGGCAAGGGACCCCTGTGCACATGGCTGCCAGGGAAAAATGGATTAACACGCAAAATTCAGTTCCTAGTTTCTGGGGACTTCATCAGAGGTAAAAGCTGGCGAACGAAAAAAATAAAAATAAAAAAGCTAACAATGTCTCTTCTTTTTTGTGATCTACTTAACATGAGAAGATCCCAGCATAAAACAGATTTCTAGGAATAGTATCCTGTAGACAATATTACAGGACAAGCCTTGGTTTGAAAACCCAGGAAGAAAAGACAAAGGGGAAGCCACATAACACAATGAAAAGACAGAATAGAACAGAAATGAAAAAGCTAAGGAAGATAAGTAGCAGTCTAAAGAGAATGGCACCAAGCAGGATGAGTTGGAAAGTGTTTGTTCAAGACCTGTTCTTCACTATGAGTTCTGCGGAAGAAGAAGAAGAGTAGGAGGAAGAAGAAAAAAGAGAGCAGTAGGAAGAAGAAGAAGAAGAAGCAAGAGCAGTAGGAAGAAGAAGAAGAAAGAGCAGTAGGAAGAAGAAGAAGAAGAAGAAGAAGAAGAAGAAAGAGCAGTAGGAAGAAGAAGAAGAAGAAGAAAGAGCAGTAGGAAGAAGAAGAAGAAGAAGAGCAGTAGGAAGAAGAAGAAGAAGAAGAAGAAGAAGAGAAGAAAGAGCAGTAGGAAGAAGAAGAAGAAGAGGAAGAAAGAGCGGTAGGAAGAAGAAGAAGAAGAGGAAGAAAGAGCAGTAGGAAGAAGAAGCAGAAGAGGAAGAAAGAGCAGTAGGAAGAAGAAGAAGAAGAGGAAGAAAGAGCAGTAGGAAGAAGAAGAAGAAGAGGAAGAAAGAGCAGTAGGAAGAAGAAGAAGAAGAAGAAGAAGAAGAAAGAGCAGTAGGAAGAAGAAGAAGAAGAAGAAGAAGAAGAAAGAGCAGTAGGAAGAAGAAGAAGAAGAAGAAGAAAGAGCAGTAGGAAGAAGAAGAGAAGAAAGAGCAGTAGGAAGAGAAGAAGAAGAGAAGAAAGAGCAGTAGGAAGAAGAAGAAGAAGAAAGAGCAGTAGGAAGAAGAAGAAGAAGAAGAAGAAGAAAGAGCAGTAGGAAGAAGAAGAGAAGAAAGAGCAGTAGGAAGAAGAAGAAGAAGAAGAAGAAGAAAGAGCAGTAGGAAGAAGAAGAGGAAGAAAGAGCAGTAGGAAGAGAAGAAGAAGAGGAAGAAAGAGCAGTAGGAAGAAGAAGAAGAAGAAGAGCAGTAGGAAGAAGAAGAAGAAGAAGAAGAAGAAAGAGCAGTAGGAAGAAGAAGAAGAAGAGGAAGCAATAGCAGTAGGAAGAAGAAGAAGAAGAAGAAGAAAGAGCAGTAGGAAGAAGAAGAAGAAAAGAGCAGTAGGAAGAAGAAGAAGAAGAAAGAGCAGTAGGAAGAAGAAGAAGAAGAAAGAGCAGTAGGAAGAAGAAGAAGAAGAAAGAGCAGTAGGAAGAAGAAGAAGAAGAAAGAGCAGTAGGAAGAAGAAGAAGAAGAAAGAGCAGTAGAAGAAGAAGAAAGAGCAGTAGGAAGAAGAAGAAGAAGAAGAAGAAGAAGAAGAAGAAGAAGAAGAAGAGGAAGAAAGAGCAGTAGAAGAAGAAGAAGAAGAAGAAGAAGAAAGAGAGCAGTAGAAAGAAGAAGAGAAGGAGGGGAAAAGGAGGGGAAGAGGGGAAGCAGAATCCAATGGACAGAAAAAAAAAAAAAAAAAAATTTTGAAAGGCATCTCTCTCTCTCTCTGCGATCAAGACTCAATCAGAGTAGGATTCCAGACTGAAGTCAGCTGTCAGTTTAAGTGTGTTGATCGCCCCCACAGGCAGAACATCACATTTAGAGTCTGCCAGATCCACTCTGATTGAACCGTTAAAATGTTGCACTGTGTTCTGCGCAAGTGGCCCAGTGCATCCGATTTCAGCCAGCATTTTATTCAGGTTTGCCTTTGATTGTCCCCAATCTTCCTGCAAGGCAGCAGATGATCTTTTCTGTAGGGGGATTCTACCCTTAGATGGTCGGCCCTCCCAGGTTTACGAGCACTATCTGCCCGAGTTACTAGAGGTGACTAATCTCTATGAAAGACATCATTAATGTGAAAACTTGTGTGCAATACATTATAGCTGAAATATTTCATGATTATTTGTTGAAACATTGTTTGTCATCCTTGAGTAAATAAATTTATCGCTCCCTTTCAGCTTACATGATCACATGACTGTGGTGCATCGCAGCCAGCACGGCTTGGACATAACCTACCCATGTGGTATGTGTGTTCAGAGATTCCACAGTCTTGATGCTCTGGCCAAACACAAAGGAATAGTGCATGCTCAACAGAGGTCCACTGGTATTGATGCTGCCTTTTGTAACAGGTAGGTAGCATTAATATCTTCAGTAATAAAGAAAAGACGATGGTCATATGTTGGACATGTGATGAGAAGTGATAATAACCGAATAGCAAAGCAAGCCCTCATGTGGGAAACAACAGGTAGGAGAAAAAGAGGAAGACCAAGAGAGACACTGAGAAGAACATTGATGAGAGAGGCAAGAGCAGCAGGATTCGGCTCCCTCAATGAGATAGAGCTGCTTGCACAGAACAGAGACAAATGGCGAGATTTGATAAAATATCTTTAAAAGAATTGAAAACTGCTAGAACAGAAATTCAGATAGGAGAAGGTGTATCTTGGTCTACGCCCTATGGGCCGGCTACGGTTCGAAAGGTCAATAGATAGATAGATAGGTAGCATTTAGGTGTATCCTCAGGCAGTTATGAACTAGATTGTAAGGTGTAACTTTGCTAATAAGTGTGCTTCTTCTATGTTAACCTCTAGATCAATATTAACACATTCCATGCTGCATGCTGAGCCCAAAAGCCGCAATTTACAGTTTTTCATTTATCAATGTTTTCTCTATTATTTCCACTAAAACCTTGTAATTCTCTTATTATTATAATAATAAATAATATACGGAAATCACTGGAGTTGGTAGAAATGTGGTTTTACAGTAGAATGTTGAGAATACCATGGGCAGCTAAGAAGAGTAATGAAAACGTTCTGAAAGAGGCCAAAGCAAGAGGAGAGCTAATTTCCAATATTAGGAAGAAGCAATCATCATTTTTGGCCATGTAATGAGAAGAGAACAGCTGGGAAAATTGAGGGATGAAGAGATAGAAGGAAGCAAAGAGAAAAGATACCATACAGCTTAAGAGAATGCCTTGGCAGAAGGTCAACAACAGAAATTATCAATAACTGTCATGATTGAAAGTTGTGGAGAGACATGATCACCTAAGCCAGCAGGCCCGGTACTTGATGATGATGAATAAATAATTTGTCCTTTGGCATCTTGACAGACGGTTGGTAGCAAGCAATCATGATAAGTCAGTTGTAGTATTAGTATAATATTAGTGTTTTATACTGGATGCTGCTTTGCTGCACAGCTTCTCTCGTGGCTGAATCTGTAAATTTGGATAGACAGATCTATCCGCAGAACAAACAAGATGTATCGATGGTGCCTGGCCTCATCTCCTTTCTCCTATACCATTTGTCTTCTGAATTTGATATCAGCGTTGCCTTGAAAGTTGCTGTGCCATTAAAAAAATGTGTTCAATTTCTCTTATTACCCACTTTTCAAACATAAATAAATTGTCCCAACAAAACATATGTTTTAGATCAATTAAAATTTAATTTGTCACTATTTCAATTTTTTTTTAAATCCTAAAAATGGCATGGCCACAGCATGTTGAACTGCTTTGTGGTGAATGTGTTAATGAGATCGAAGAAAACATTCATCAATTCAAGGCTGGTAGCATCTTAGTAATAAGTGGCGTATAGGGAATATGGTGTTAGTGGTCATAAATTTAACAGACCTTCGGCACATGATTTTTGGGGTAATGTGGTTGGTATTATGCCCACGCCGCTTTACTTTCCCAGAAAAATCCGGTACCCATTTAAGGCTGGGTGAACCCGGAAGCTGTCGGTTGGGATCGAACCCTACCCCTTGTCCTTTGTAGTCCAGTTCACTAACCACTGAGCTATCGCAGCTCCCTGCTCTACTACATAGTGGCAGTAAATTATGGTATATCTATTCTTTGACTCATCTTTATCAGTAGTCATCTTTATCAGTAGTCATCTTTATCAGTAGTCATCTTTATCAGTAGTCATCTTTATCAGTAGTCATCTTTATCAGTAGCGATCTTTATCAGTAGTCATCTTTATCAGTAGTCATCTTTATCAGTAGTCATCTTTATCAGTAGCGATCTTTATCTGTAGTCATCTTTATCAGTAGTCATCTTTATCAGTAGTCATCTTTATCAGTAGTCATCTTTATCAGTAGCGATCTTTATCAGTAGTCATCTTTATCAGTAGTCATCTTTATCAGTAGCGATCTTTATCAGTAGTCATCTTTATCAGTAGTCATCTTTATCAGTAGCGATCTTTATCAGTAGTCATCTTTATCAGTAGTCATCTTTATCAGTAGAGTCAGAAATAAAATTATTTAATTTAACAAAAGACATACAGAGAATACATATAACAGAGCAGAACAATCCTGAGTTATGAATGCCAGTCTGGACAACTATGAAACAATTATTTGAAGCCAATAAGAGATGATTTTAGTGAAGAAAATTAATGTTTTGAAAAATGGGAAATGGATTCAAGAGTAAAAATGATACAATGAAATCAAGGATTGTCTTTGGAAAAAAGAGATCTTCAGCATTTTGTAGTGGTACAAGGGCTGTTTGTTGCAACTGGCAAAATAATGGGAAAGAGAGATTGTGGATGACAAAGAGAGAAGATACTGGATAGCTTGGTGTCATGGCATGGAAAACAGCCATCAACAGTGTTGATATGTACTGTGGATAGAGAATTGCGGACATGATCGCCTACACCAACCAGTATGGCACATGATGATGATGTAGCATTGGTATGTGGAAGTGAACCTGGACATTTGGGCAACAGACATAAACATCTTTGCAGGTTTCAGAAATTGTGACTTTACAGAAGGTAAAAGTAAGGTCAAGTACGAGACTTGAACCGGCGTCTTAGCACGCGAGTTTACACCCATATTTGCTCGGCCGCCTATCCAGAAATGTTCGGATATTTCTGTATAGTGTAGCCTCAAGCATCATAACTCAGATGCGAGGCAACATTCTTCACCTTCCCAGGGTAATACCCTGGTACCCATTTCTGCCAATGGCTGGGTCGACCGTGGGGGTATTTTTTTTTCCAACCAAGAGTACAATTCACACTGCTCCCAACGGGAATCGAACACGGGTTGTCTGAACGTCTGTAGTCCAGTCGGGTGGTTTTCCCAACTAGAAGAATGTTAAGAATACTAGGAACAGTGAGAAAGAGTAAAGAAGATGTTCTTAAAGAACATGGGTGTGGGGTGTACATATCTTTTAGATAATATGATCAGTACCACAGACCAGACTATCTTTACCCCTCCAAAAAAATCTCTGGTACCCATTTAAGACTGGGTGAACCTAGAGATAATAGATGATGTAGTGCTCCTAAGTGGCAATATCAACAAGATGCAGAACATCACAGATCATCCATGGTGGAAAGAACAGGACTTGAAATCAACAAGGATATAACAAAAATAATGAAAATTAAAAGCCCCAGAGAGCAATATATATCTACATCGTCAGACATTGGAAAGAGTAAAAAATAAAATAAAGAGCTCCATCACACCAAGTGGTGTATAGGGTCATATGGTGTTAGTGACCATAAATTTTACAGATCTTCAGCACATGATTTTTGGGGCAATGTGGTTGGTATTACGCCCGTGCCGCTTTACTTTCCCAGAAAAAATCCGGTACCCATTTAAGGCTGGATGAACCCAGAAGCTGTCGGTTGGGATCGAACCCTACATCTTGTCCTTTGTAGTCCAGTTGACCACTGAGCTATTGCGGCTCCCATTGGAAAGAGTAGACCACTATATGTATCTTGGTGGTAATATATATCTAGATAGTGAAACGAGGAAAGAAATCTTAAGCAGGATAGCAAAAGTAGCAACAAATTTTAAAAACCTAGACAAAATATGGAAATACTAAACAATAAAACTAAACATACAATATTCAACTCAAACATATAATCTACACTTACCTATGCATGTGAAAGCTGGAAAACAACGAAAGGGATTGAGAGAAAATGTAATGCTTTTTAAGACAAATCCCTAAGAAGAATACTCTGTATACAATGGAATGAATTCAAGACTAATATAGAGATAAGAGAAATGGCCATGCAACCAACAATCTCATCTACAATTAGGAAGAGAAGATGGATTTATGTTGAACATGTATTGAGAAGAGACAACAAAAGAACTCCAAAGCAGGCTGTCCAATGGGAAACACCAGGACACAGAAAAAGAAAAAGACCAAGAGAGAGACACTAATAAGAACACTTATAAGAGAAGCAAAGTTGGCAGGCATAGGCTCATTAGATAAGATCGAACATCTCATCAAGAATAGAGATTGGTGGTGAAAAACAGTACAATGTGACGTCTAGCGGCACTGGAGAGATAAAGATCAAGAAATTAAGATCAAGAACCTAGAGGTTTATCAATCAAGGAGATAAGCACGGATATCAAATATGAAATACTATGTGGGGCCACATGCAAAAAACAAAGAACATAAAATGGTATTGATCAACTAAACTAAGAGAAAGACAAGACAAGCTGGAAAAGATACTGGATAGCTTGGTGTCATGGCATTAATCAACTAAACTAAGAGAAAGACAAGACAAGCTGGAAAAGATACTGGATAACTTGGTGTCATGGCATTAATCAACTAAACTAAGAGAAAGACAAGACAAGCTGGAAAAGATACTGGATAACTTGGTGTCATGGCATTAATCAACTAAACTAAGAGAAAGACAAGACAAGCTGGAAAAGATACTGGATAGCTTGGTGTCATGGCATTAATCAACTAAACTAAGAGAAAGACAAGACAAGCTAAGTCAAGGGAAATGACCTTTGTCCTCTTGTCCATAGAAGACCAGTTCATTCATTAGCCACTTGCTATAAATGCAGTAATACTTTCCCCAAATCAGTGAACCAGCTACAAGTAAAGGTTCCATTTGCTCCTAAGATTTATGGGGAATTTGGTGATAGTAACCATTTTTTTCCATGATAACGGCACATTTTTGGGTGATGTGGTCAGTATCACACCAAGCCACCTTTGTTTCCCAGAAAAATCTCTGTTACTCATTTTTAGAGGCTGGATGAACACCGAAGCCTTCTCGGTCAGAAAATAAATCCAGATGAACACCGAAGCCTTCTTGGTCCGAAAATAAATCCAGATGAACACCAAAGCCTTCTCGGTCCGAAAATAAATCCATCACTTTTGGGAATCAAACCCAGACTCCAGACCTTTCAGGGTGCGAATAAGCCACGAACCAATTCCTTTTTTTTAAAAAAGAAACTTTTTAACTGACTTGAGAGAAAATATCAGGTTGTGATGAATTATGATCATTTGGTCCCCAAACCTCTGCATTAACCACAGTATTACTGATACTTTCCTACATTCTGACATATTTTATTTGTTAAATTTTTACATTTTTTTCTCTATTTTCTTCCAAATATTTCAAGAGCATCTTTATTTGCTTTCTTTTCTGTTCCCTAATTTTCTTTATTCTTCTGTTCATGCACTTTTCAAAGACCTTAAATTTGATTTTCAAATGCTTTTTTTCATGGCCCCCTCAACTTCAGCACAAGCACTAAAGAAGAATAAATGTAACACTTGGCAATTCTCTTTTGCAACATGTCTAAAGTGACATTCCAGTGAAAGCCAATTCCATTTGACTTGAAATTTGTCAACAATTCATCATGATTAATTTTTAATGTGCGTCTCTAAAGCCTAAACCAGTATCTTTGATGGCTTAAGATGCCGAGAACATCCGGCTAAATATTTGATGATGTTCATTCAAGAAGATCAAATCAACCAATAAATAGAGATGAAGCTTTCTGCTAGCCACAGCTAATTCCCTGAAACAAAGAAATCAGCCTGTCAAGATTGTGAAATAAATTTCAGTTTTCACTTCCTTTTATAATTCCCATGAGGCAACAGCCTTTGTGAATAAAAATGTTATACTTGAAAATTTGTTTCAGATGCAACATGACTCTGGCCAGCCCACATTCTCTGGAGGATCACATGGCAACAGTCCATAACATCATTATGGACAAGACTCCCAAGGTTTTGAAGACGCGTGGTAAAAAATTTAATGGCAAAGCTGCTAAAGATAAGGAAAGATCTTTGAGTTCATCCATTAATTTCCAAAGTATTTCTAAACAAAGTTCTAAGAAACATAGCTCAAGGGATGCAACTTCAACACAGACTATACACATGGGACATCAAAGGAGTGATGAATGGCCAACTTCTAATAAAACAAACAAGATATCAACATTACTTGCCAAGAAGTCTACCCCGGAAAGATTTTTCTCCAATCAAAACTTAGAGAACACTTCACCAGGTTTGATTAATGTTCCTCATTTCTGTTATGATTAGACTATCTCTTACCTTGATAAAGGTTATTACGAGCTGGGATAACATTAGCACAGTTTCATGTGCATTAACCTGTCAACTAAAGAATTTTTTTCTTAGTAATCTTCATCCTGTCTATCTATCTATTGACCTTTCGAGCCGTAGCCGGTCCATAGGGCATAAACCAAGATACTCCTTCTCTTATCTGAATTTTTGTTCTAGCAGTTTTCAATTCTTTTAAAGATATTTTATCAAATCTCACCATTTGTCTCTGTTCTGTGCAAGCAGCTCTATCTTATTGAGGGAGCTGATTTCTGCTGCTCTATCTCATTGAGGGAGCTGATTTCTGCTGCTCTTGCCTCTCTCATCAATGTTCTTCTCAGTGTCTCTCTGGGTCTTCCTCTTTTTCTCTTACCTGTTGTTTCCCACATGAGGGCTTGCTTTGATTTTCGGTTATTACCTCTTCACATGTCCAACATATGACCATTGTCTTTTCTTTATTACTGAAGATATTAGTGGTTGATTGGCGATTTCTCTAATTTCCTCGTTTGTTTTGAATTCGTTCCACGCTATACCAAGTATTTTCCTTAGATATTTACTTTCGAATGCGTTCAACTTTGTTTCTATGTCTCTCAGTCATGCATTCATAAGGGTTGATAGTACATTTGATCTGAATATTATAAGTTTTGTGTTTGTGTTGAACGATGTTAGCAATGAACAGTGTGGTTTTGTTAGAGATAAAGGAACAAGCAATGCCATTTATATCATAAGATCTTTAGTAGAAAGAGCCATAGAGGTGAAAACAGATCTATACCTATGTTTCATAGATTACACCAAGGCATTTGATAAAGTAAAGTACCAAGAAATAATCAAAATTTTAGAAAGCATAAACGTAGACAGCAAAGATCTAAGAATAATAAAGAACATGTACTGGCAACAAACAGCGGCCATAAGAAATGGAAACCAATTGGGAATGTTTCAACAAATAAAACAGGGTGTTAGACAAGGTTGTGTGCTGTTACCAGATTTGTTTAATATTTATAATGATATTATTTTAAGATCCATAAGGGACATGCCTGGAATAATAATTGGAGGTCATAATATAAATAATCTAAGGTATGCTGATGATACAGTCTTAATCGCTAAGAGTGAAAATGAGTTACAAGAAATGTTGGACATTATAGTGAAGGAAAGCAAAAATAAAGGACTCAGCCTTAATAGCAAAAAGACAGAGGTAATGGTAACAACAAAGAAAAAGACACCATCTCAGTGAAAAATAAAGACAAGTGGAACAATATTAAAACAGGTAAATGAATTTAAATATTTGGGAACTTTGTTAACCTCAGATTGAAGATGTACAAAAGAGGTGAGATGCAGAATGGCTCAGGCAAAAGCAACTTTCCAAAAAATGTGGAAGATACTATGCAATCCATTTTTGACAATAGAAACAGAAAAAGAGTTCTTAAGTGTTATGTAGAGCCAGTATTAACATATGGATGCGAATCATGGACAATAGGACAACAGACAAGAAAATCACTGGAGTCTGTAGAAATGTGGTTTTACAGAAGAATATTGAGAGTACCATGGACAGCTAAGAAGAGTAATGAAAACGTTCTGAAAGAGGCCAAAGCAAAAAGAGAACTAATTTCTAATATTAGGAAGAGACAATCATCATTTTTTGGCCATGTAATGAGAAGAGAACAACTGGAATATATTGTAACAACTGGGAAAATTGAGGGACAAAGAGATAGAGGGAAGCAATGAGAAAAAATAACAGACAGCTTAAGAGAATGGCTTGGCAGAAGGTCAACAACAGAAATTATAAATAGCTGCCGAGATAGAAAATTGTGGAGAGACATGATCACCTACGCCAGTAGGCACGGTACTTGATGATGATGATGTTTGTGTTGATGAGTTTTGATTTCCACAACTTTTCAAGGCTTCTGAAAGACATTGCTGCTTTAGCTATTCTGATTCTAATTTTTTTGCTTGTATCCCCTTCTCGATCAATGTGACTTCCAAGATAGATAAAGTGATCGATCTCTTCCACTGGTTTGTTTTCCATGTATATTTTGTCTCTGTTGGAATCAAGTTTTTCATGACTTTAGTCTTTTCATGATTGATCTCAAAACCAATTTTGCTGGCTATTGATGATAGTTCATATCTTCATCCACTGTCCTTAAAAAAATGTTAAGTTGACAGAGATGCCTAAGAGATTGGAGATTGAGAGGGAAGGTAAAGGTAAAGTACGAGACTTGAATCGGCATCTCTCTCTCTCTCTCTCTCTCTCTCTCTCTCTCTCTCTCTCTCTCTCTCTCTCTCTCTCTCTCTCTCTCTCTCTGCGATCAAGACTCAATCAGAGTAGGATTTCAGACTCTCACATGAAAACAGCTGTCTGTTTAAGTGAATTGATCGACCCCACAGACAGAACATCATAATTAGAGTCTGTTAGATCCACTCTGATTGAGTACCTGTTAAAACGTTGCACTGTGTTCTGCACCAGTGGCCCAGTGCATCTGATTTCAGCCAGCATTTTATTCAGGTTTGCTTTCCTTAGCCTTTGATTGTCCCCAATCTTCCTGCAAGGCAGCAGATTGTCTTTTCTGTAGGGGGATTCTGCCCTTAGATGGTCGGCCCTCCCAGGTTTACGAGCACCGTCTGCCCGGGTCACTAGAGGTGACTAACACAGACATGCACACACAAAGATATGAGATGTGACTAACACTGACATGCACACAATGATATGAGGCATGAATAACACTGACACACACCAAGATATGAGATATGACTAACACGAACACACACACATACACTAAAGATGTGAGATGTGACTAACACAGACACACTCTAAAATATGAGATATGACTAACACAGATACACTCACTAAGATATCAGATATGACTAAACACAGTCATGCACACACAAAGATATGAGACATGACTAACATAAACTTGCACTCACAAAGATAGGAGATGAATCGGCATCTTAGCAAGTAAGTTTATAAAGCGCCTATATGTGCTTGGCTGTCTATCCAGAAGTGTACAGAGACATCTAGATAGTGTCACTTCAAGCATCGAAACTCACGATGCGATTTGGCATTCCTCACCTTTCCAGAGTACAACCTTGGTACCCATTTCTGCCAGCGGCTGGGTCGACCACAGGGGTATTTTTTTTCCAACCATGAGTACAATTCACAATTGTAGAGGTAACTATATAATTGAAGATGAATGTATTAGGCTGAGAGGCACAGATAAAATAACAACACAGCTCATCTGCACCAGGTCAACATCGTTTTCATCGCAGTCGATGTGTTTTGAATTAAAATGTAATGATCTATTTCCAAACAAGATTCTTCAACAAAAGAGGAAGAGCTCCATTAGAAAAGTAGAGTTTTTCCTTAAAACTAGAAATTGCTGGGACAAATTCTAAGAATATTTTAACAGAAGAAAAATAAAAATAAAAAGTAAGCAATAAAGATATTCTCAAGAGATACAATCAAGAGAAACTGCACAAAATAGTTGCAGGAAAGTGTTGAAGATGGATAGATTTTTAATGCAGAAGGGTTCAAGAAGCAGTCACAAGAACTGCCATGCACCTGACTCGGGGGGAGGGAGTGAAAGAGTGTTGGGAGGGTGAGAGAGTGTTGGGAGGGTGAGAGAGTGTTGGAGGGTGAGAGAGTGTTGGGAGGGTGAGAGAGTGTTGGGAGGGTGAGAGAGTGTTGGGAGGGTGAGAGAGTGTTGGGAGGGTGAGAGAGTGTT
The DNA here is from genome assembly GCA_032433765.1 of Megaustenia siamemsis. Classification (NCBI taxonomy): domain Eukaryota; kingdom Metazoa; phylum Mollusca; class Gastropoda; order Stylommatophora; family Ariophantidae; genus Megaustenia; species Megaustenia siamemsis. Next base: position 20,359,698 of record JAVIAB010000025.1, on the reverse strand, counting down.
GGGAGGGTGAGAGAGTGTTGGGAGGTGAGAGAGTGTTGGGAGGGTGAGAGAGTGTTGGGAGGGTGAGAGAGTGTTGGGAGGTGAGAGAGTGTTGGGAGGGTGAGAGAGTGTTGGGAGGGTGAGAGAGTGTTGGGAGGGTGAGAGAGTGTTGGGAGGTGAGAGAGTGTTGGGAGGGTGAAAGAGTGCTGGGAGGGTGAGAGAGTGTTGGGAGGGTGAAAGAGTGTTGGGAGGGTGAGAGAGTGTTGGGAGGGTGAGAGAGTGTTGGGAGGGTGAGAGAGTGTTGAAAGGGTGAAAGAGTGTTATGAGGGTGAAAGAGATTGACATTCAAACCAAGGAAAATCAGATGAAGAACAACTCTGTGAAAACAAGATCAACATTTTGGAAAAGATTTGGAATATTATGTTATGGTTAGTCGAAGGCCCTGGTATCACTGCAAACGAATTAAAATCCATAATTGCTCAACCACCCGTGCCAGTGGAATCATCCAAATTTATATTTCATCAAATATCCAAACAAAGAAAGGCAACTGCAGTCCCCGTTGTAGCAAACACAGCACACATCAAAAGACATAAGGCATATTAGCACTGACAGTGAGAGCAACTGAACTGTCCTTTGTCATATGATATCATCATTCATCGTAAGCAATCTGAATATAGTAACACCATTCGATGAAACACACAGCTCATTGTGTGCACAGAGCACTAATCTCAGTAGCTCCAGCAGTAAGCCGGACTTGGAATATGAGGAAACTGCAATAAGGAACCTTTTCAAACATAGACTCAACGGTTCATTGCAGCCTATTTGCCATATTGACTAGAGTCCATATTGCAGTACAGCTTGCTATGTGGATGAAGAACACAGAAGAAGTACGGTACATTGTTAACAACTTTACTTTTTTCTACCTCTGTTATCTTTTAGCATCAAGCTGATTTGGTCTGTGATCTACAGTGTATCTCATACATGGAGCTCTGGTGATGTCTGCTACTTGATTAATCCAACGTCTAGTAAATCTTTGACCAGATTAGTTAGATTTTTTCCAGGCCTACCATGAGGATTTGGAATGAGATCTTGATCAACTCATCCAGCTATGAGTCGTTGACCTCTTGGGCCCTCTTTTATATCAAACAGTTATTGTTATCTTGAGTACTTAGTCTCACTGGTGACAGAATTTCAAATGATTAAGAATATGGTTTGGTACAAAGTCACCAACAGAAATGATAAACAACTGAAAAGATGTGGAGAGAAAAATTAGACTTGGTCTAAGATAGAACTTATTCTATGATAATGATCTTTGAGTAAAATAGTAACTTATTCTATGATAATATATTTTTGTAGAATATTAACTTATTCTATGATAATGATCTTTTTGTAGAATAGTAACTTATTCTATGATATTGATCTTTTTGTAGAATATTAACTTATTCTATGATAATATATTTTTGTAGAATATTAACTTATTCTATGATAATGATCTTTTTGTAGAATATTAACTTATTCTATGATAATGATCTTTTTGTAGAATAGTAACTTATTCTATGATATTGATCTTTTTGTAGAATATTAACTTATTCTATGATAATATATTTTTGTAGAATATTAACTTATTCTATGATAATGATCTTTTTGTAGAATATTAACTTATTCTATGATAATGATCTTTTTGTAGAATAGTAACTTATTCTATGATAATGATCATATTGTAGAATATTAACTTATTCTATGATAATGATATTTTTGTAGAATAGTAACCTATTCTCTGATAATGATCTGAACAGGCATCATCAGTGGTCTGACGTGTACACAGTGCAATGCCACATTCCACGATGCCCAGAACTTTGCTGCACACATGGCCCTCCATGCTGAAAGTCTGCTCAGCCTGTCGTCCATGGTACAGAACAGCATCACAGAGAAGTCTCTATCAAAAAGTGGGAGTGACAATGAAGGAGGTGCTGGGAATAGCGGATCAATTCTTAGTAAGAGTTAGTTGTTAATTGATTAAATGTTTTTGTTTGCAGACCTTAATTCACTGTACTCAGGTTAGACTCTAAGGCTAGACTCTAAGGTTAGACTAAAGCTAGACTCTAAGGTTAGACTCTAAGGTTAAACTCTAAGGTTAGACTCTAAGGCTAGACTCTAAGGTTAGACTCTAAGGCTAGACTCTAAGGTTAGACTCTAAGGTTAAACTCTAAGGTTAGACTCTAAGGTTAGACTCTAAGGTTAGACTCCAAGGTTAGACTCTAAGGTTAGACTCTAAGGCTAGACTCTAAGGTTAGACTCTAAGGCTAGACTCTAAGGTTAGACTCTAAGGTTAGACTCTAAGGTGATCAGCATCTTTTAACAAATGTTATTGTTTTTGTTTATAGAACCATCATCACTATATTAAATTAGAGCCTATCAGTACTCTCATCTTTTTCCTTGATCACACGGAAGAACATTAACACATAACACAGTCTCTGTATGGTTATGGTTAGTCGAAGGCTCCGGTGTCCCTGCAAACGAATTAAAATCCATAATTGCTCAACTACCTGTGCCAGTGGAATCATCCGAATTAACATCTCATCTCATTGAAGTATCCAAACAAAGAAAGACAGCTGTTTTCTCCATCATAGCAGCTACAGCACACACCAAAAGACATAAGGCCAAATGGCAACGAAAGTGAACGCAGCTGAGCTGTCCTTCATCGTATGATATAATCATTCATCATAAGCAATCAAAATATTGAAACCCGATTCAGATTAAAAAAACAGTTCACGGTGTGCACAGAGCATTAAACTCAGTATCTCCAGCAGCAAGCTGGACTTGGAATATGAGGAAACTGCAACAAGGAACACTTTTCAGACTGAGCCTCAATGGTTCCTGCTGCCTATCTGCCATATTGACCAAAAGTCTCTGTAGTACCAATGAGGGTCCCTGGTTGATATAATTTCAATTTTATTGTTTTATTTTTTCTGTCTTTTGAGAATTTTTTGTCTGAAAAATAATATATACTCTGCTCTCTATATCTCTATAGTCTCTATCCACTTCAATCTTTTGATCAAGGAAGTCACCACAATATCCAGATAACTGGTATTGTCATTTGCTCTTCAAATGACCGAAGCCCTTGAGACCTGTCTTATAGCCCAGCTTGGATTTCTCAACCCAAGTGGAATCAACTCCTTTCATTCTTGTCTATCATAATTGTTAACCTTCTTTTTCCTGTCTCTATTTTCTATGGAGAACCATCTCCTAGCCCTGACTTAGTTCACTCTACCCAAGAGGATTCTTTCCTTTGTTTTCTTTTCTGTATTTCCCATTTGCTCTTGTATATTCTCTATTCTTTATTCTTCTCAGTCAGAACTAGTGACTCCTTTGGGTTCCATTTTTAGAAGCTGAGAGTATTCCCCCCCCCCCCAATGATTATGTGACTTTTGTTAATCTGTTGACCACTTATTTTTCACCTTTATCTAAGAGGACTAGACATTGGATCTCACTAGCTAGAGAGGAGGACTAGACATTGGATCTCACTACCTAGAGAGGGGGACTAGACATTGGATCTCACTACCTAGAGAGGACTAGATATTAGATCTCACTACCTAGAGAGGACTAGATATTGGATCTCACTACCTAGAGAGGGGGACTAGATATTGGATCTCACTACCTAGAGAGTGGGACTAGACATTGGATTGCACTAGCTAGAGAGGGGGACTAGACATTGGATCTCACTACCTAGAGAGGAGGACTAGACATTGGATCTCACTACCTAGAGAGGACTAGATATTAGATCTCACTACCTAGAGAGGACTAGATATTGGATCTCACTACCTAGAGAGGGGGACTAGACATTGGATCTCACTACCTAGAGAGGGGGACTAGACTTTGGATCTCACTAGCTAGAGAGGGGGACTAGACTTTGGATGTCACTACTTAGAGAAGTAAACAAACCAATATATGCCTGCTTTATAGACTACACCAAAGCTTTCGATAGAATACACCATAACCAACTTATAGACTGCCTAAAGGATATAAATCTAGATGACACAGACATACGACTAATATGTAATATGTACTGGGAGCAAACAGCAATAATAAGATATAACAAGGAGAACTCTACACCCATGGACATAAAAAGAGGAGTAAGACAAGGATGCATCCTATCACCAAGCTTGTTCAATCTATACACTAAGCAAATCTTTAAAAACATCTCAGAGATGCCAGGCCTAAACATTAATGGAAAGATAATCAATAACCTAAGATATGCTGATGATACTGTTCTACTAGCAGAAAATCCTAAAAACCTACAACAATTGCTAATGTGATAAACATAACACGCAAAAAATATGGACTAGAAATGAATATCAAAAAGACTAAAACTATGATCATAAACAAAGAAAGTTCTCAAGACCTACAATTAAATATCACAGTTGAGGGATGACATCTGGAGACAGTCCAGAGCTACAACTACCTGGGACATACTATAACCAATGATGTAAAATGTAAAATTGAAATAAACAAAAGAATAGGTATGGCAACAAGTAATTTTAATGCCATGAAAAATATACTAATAACAAAACAAATATCAACATGGCTGAAACTAAGAATGGCAAAGTGTTACATCTTCTCAATATTCCTATATGGTGCAGAAACATGGACATTAGACAACAAAACAGAACAGAAAATTGAAGCCTTTGAAATGTGGATTTATAGAAGAATAGGTAGAATTGGATGGAAAGAAATGATAACAAACAATGAAGTTTTAAAACAACTGAAAATAAAAAGAGAACTACTAAATACAATTAAGACAAGACAAATGACATTTTTGGGGCACGTTAAAAGACACAACAGCCTACTAAAATTAATGTTAGAAGGGAAAATACAAGGTAAAAGAGGCAGAGGCAGACCAAGACTAATATGGACGAGTAACATCAAAAGATGGACAAGTCAATCTATGACAGCCTGCACCATCAAAGCAAGAAACAGAGTAGAATGGCGATCCATGGTAGCCAACCTTCGTTGCGGAGAAGGCACTCAATGATGATAACCTAGAGTGGGGGACTAGACATTGGATCTCATTAGCTATAGAGGGGTACTGGACATTGGATCTCACTACCTAGAGAGGGGGACTAGACATTGGATCTCACTGCCTAGAGAGGGGGACTAGACATTGGATCTCACTAGCTAGAGAGGGGGACTAGACATTGGATCTCACTAGCTAGAGAGGGGGACTAGACATTGGATCTCACTAGCTAGAGAGGGGGACTAGACATTGGATCTCACTACCTAGAGAGGGAGTCTAGACATTCGATCTCACTAGCTAGAGAGGGAGACTAGACATTGAATCTCACTAGCTAGAGAGGGGGACTAGACATTGAATCTCACTAGCTAGAAAGGGGGACTAGACATTGGATGTCACTACTTAGAGAGGAGGACTAGACATTGGATCTCACTACCTAGAGAGGGAGACTAGACATTGGATCTCACTAGCTAGAGAGAACTAGACATTGGATCTCACTAGCTGGAGAGGACTAGACATTGAATCTCACCACCCAGAGAGGACTAGACATTGGATCTCACTACCAAGAGAGGACTAGACATTGAATCTCACTACCCAGAGAGGACTAGACATTGAATCTCACTACCCAGAGAAGACTAGACATTGGATCTCACTACTCAAAAACTGGGGGAGGGTAAAGCCAATAAAAATCCATGGATTCACAAAATTCCCACCGGCTGTGATGGGTTGAATTACAACCCAGAACCTTTCTGTCCAGAGGCAGAATCTTGCCTCTAGATCATTCAGCCCCCGATTGTACATTCTTTCATGGGTTCTCATGTACACCTGTTGATGTTGTCACTCTTAGTCTTTGTCTGTCTCAGCTTCATTTACCTTGTATTTTTACTTCCAGGATGACTTTCAGTAAATTGTTGTGTCTCTTTGTGTGTCAAAATTTTTTCACTTCTCTTAATTGAATTGTTTTTGTTCCTTCTCATTTGTATAATGGGCATTTGTGCATGCCATCAAGCAAGTAAGTGAAAAAAAAATAATTATTTTTTTTAAAGAGACACTATATTTAGATATGGTGGAATTGTATATTTGAATAAGAGTGTAACATACTTAAAAGGGTTGCATTAGATATTGGACATATTAGAAATGTCACCTGTCATGCATGCCATAAGAAGCTAACAGGAGGTTCGAAGACAAAGGTTTTGCCAGGGCTATGGAATTCATGCATTTGAGCTGAAGTCATCTTCAGTGCTTCGCTAGTTTATGGTGGGCATGCTTCATATTGTGTGTTACTGGGGTGTCATTGTGAGGAAAATAAAGAATAGTGACACTGTGACCTTCCAGGTATGTCGTAAAAGGTGACTAAGGAGGTTGATCGATGGCTTGACAAGCTGTCATTGTAAAAAGTATTGTTATTGAAACAGCCATAGATTTTAGAAGCATCGATCTCTGCAATATGTGCCATTTTGGCATGCAAGGTTTCTGTTTTTGAGATTGTGGTTCTGCCCTATGTGCCGTCTTCGGCTCGAAAGGACAATAGGCAGATGATAGATGCAGGACATGTTGCAGAGGGACTCTCAGCACTATGAAGATGTTCGTCGTGAAACATTGAGAAGAACATTGATCAGGGAGGCAAAGGCAGCGGGAATCTGTTCCCTCAATGAGATCAATATGCTTGCACAGAACAGAGACAAATGGCAAGATTTGATAAAAGATCTTTGCAAGGATTGAGACTGCATCAGAAAGAAAATTTGGAAAAAGAGAAAGAGTATCTATGTCTGTGCCCCATGGGCCTGTCATGTCTTGAAAGGTCAATAGACAGATAACATTAAAACTGTTAGAAAAATGTACGTAACTGCAGACTGCACTTCTTCAACAGGTATTGACAAGCCTTCATCTAGCAAGCATTACGATTGCATGAAATGTGGAGCCAGCTTCTCCACAGAGGAGCACCTTGAAGCTCATGCCTCACTCCACTACCTGTGTGTCAGCACAGAGTATGGCTGCAGCAGTTGTGCCAAAAACTTCTCCAAACCCGATGAACTACAGAAACACCTGATGGACATACATGCTCACCACTTATACAGGTGTTCGCTGTGTAAAGACATTTTTGATTCCAAAGTTAATATTCAGGTGAGTTCTTCCCATGTGTTTTGAGAATAACTAACTTTGGTTCTCACAAGTTGAACACAGTGTATAATCTATCTTATCTTTTTTATCAAATTGTTTCTGGAAATTAGTGGCCTGGAGTAATACCAACTACATCACCCACAGCATTAGCTATTGATCATTGAAAAATACTGGCACTAAAGCCATAAATGTCGGACATTATAGTGAAAGAAAGCAAAAATAAAGGACTCAGCCTTAATAGCAAAAAGACAGAAGTAATGTAAACAACAAAGAAAAAGACATCACCTTAGTGCAAAATAAAGACAAGTGAAACAATATTAAAACAGGTAAATGAATTTAAATATTTGGGAACTTTGTTAACCTCATTTAAGAAAGATCAATACATGTGAGATGCAATGCTTGAGAAAAGTGACAAACAACACATGAAGAGATAGAATGCCAAATGAAACCATAAGAAAAATGGTAGGAACTAAACTGTGCCAAGAATATATAGAACAACAACAACTTAAATGGTTTGGCCACCTGATCAGAATGAATCCTCACCAATCACCCTCAAGGGTGTTCTTCCCGAGAATGCATGGAAAAAGACCATGAGGAAGACCCAGAAGAGGATGGATAGATGCAGTGACAGAGACATGTAACAACAAAGGAAAATCACTAATTCAGACAGTTCGAGCAGCTCAAGAACAACAAATGATATAAACTACGACACCTTTTAGGTATCAGTGAGAAGAGAAAATAAGAAAGAAAAAGAAATTAACCTCAGACGGAAGATGTACAAAAGAGGTGAGATGCAGAATGGCTCAGGCAAAAGCAACTTTCCAAAAAATGAGGAAGATACTATGCAATCCATTTTTAACAATTGAAACAAGAAAAAGAGTTCTTAAATGTTATGTAGAGCCAGTCTTAACATATGGATGTGAATCATGGACAATAGGACAACAGACAAGAAAATCACTAGAGGCTGTAGAAATGTGGTTTTGCAGAAAAATGTTGAGAATACCATGGACAGCTAAGAAGAGTAATGAAAACGTTCTGAAAGAGGTCAAAGCAAAAAGAGAGTTACTTTCCAATATTAGGAAGAAACAATCATCATTTTTTGGCCATGTAATGAGAAGGGAACAACTGGAATATATATATATTGTAACAACTGGGAAAATTGAAGAACGAAGAGATAGAAGGAAGCAAAGAGAAAAAATACCAGACAGCTTAAGAGAATGGCTTGGCAGATGGTCAACAACAGAAATGATAAATAACTGTCGAGATCGAAAGTTGTGGAGAGACATGATCACCTACACCAGCAGGCCCGGTACTTGATGATGAAAGCCATATTCTCCATATGTCTAAAGGCTTGGATAGAAGTCTAACTCCTTATTATTAATCTGTGTACCATGCTTCCTGACATAGATGACCATGTCTTTGCATAACTTCTGTTTTCTGTGGCAGTTCATAATTTCTGTTGTTGACTTCCTACCAAACCATTCTCTTAAACTGTCCGGTAACTTTTCTCTCTGCTTTCCTCTATCTCTTCCTCACTTGATTTATTCAACATCTCACCATTCCCTTCTCATCAAATTACCAAAAAAATTATTATTGCTTCCAACAGATTAAAAAAAAATTATGTTTATTTCTGCTGCCTATTTCAGAATCTCCTGATTATTTTTCTTCACTATTCACGTAGGCCTACTTCCTTTTAGTGGTTGATAATGAGCATGCATGTTGATAACTTCAGTAGCTCACTTTTCAAACACTCTTATTATTTTTTTTATTTTAATTACTCCTTCTTACTTGTACCATGCTTGAATCCAAGCCTAGTTTACAGGTTATATGAAATGTTGTGCCCTCATTCTAGTGATAATTATTTCATTATTTCTCCTTCTTATTTTCTGTGTTAGGATTATCATCCCAAAACTCTGATATTGTAACTCAGTGGTTAGTGAACTGGACTATAAAGGACAAGAGGTCGAGTTCAATCCTGACCAATGGCTTCTGGGTTCACCCAGCCTTAAATGGGTACCGGATTTTTTCTGGGAAAGTAAATCGGCATGGACATAATACTGGCCACATTACCCCAAAAATCATGTGCTGAAGGTCTATAAAAATTATGGTCACTAACGCCACATTCCCTATACGCCACTTGGTGTGACGGGGCTCTTTACTTTTTGTTTTTTAAACTTTGATATTGTCAACGCTTTGACCTGTTTCTGTACAACCCTGGAATATCTTCTCTCTCCCCACTCCTGGATAATTTCAATATTAGGAAGATTGTAGAAATTCTACTTTTTTATTTAAAATTGTGCAATCCATTTTTGACAATAGAAACAAGAAAAAGAGTTCTTAAATGTTATGTAGAGCCAGTCTTAACAGATGGATGTGAATCATGGACAATAGGACAACAGAGAAGAAAATCACTGGAGTCTGTAGAAATATGGTTTTACAGAAAAATGTTGAGAATACCATGGACAGCTAAGACGAGTAATGAAAACGTTCTGAAAGAGACCAAAGAAAAAAGAGAGCTAATTTCCAATATTAGGAAGAAATAAATCATATTTTTTGGCCATGTAATGAAAAGAGAACAGCTGGAATATATTGTAACAACTGGGAAATTTGAGGGACGAAGAGATAGGAGGAAACAAAGAGAAAAGATACCAGACAGCTTAAGAGAATGGCTTGGCAGAAGGTCAACAACGGAAATGATAAATAACTGTCGAGACTGAAAGTTGTAGAGAGACATGATCACCTATGCCAGCAGGCATGGTACTTGATGATTTTAAAAAACAAAGGCACACAGCCTATACTCTTTCCAATTTTCAAACACAATTTAGTTATACAAACATCAGCATCATTGTTGTTGATATTTATCTGTACAGGTTCACTTTGCCATCAAGCACAGCAATGAATGCAAGATCTATAAATGTGTGTCATGTGACATCATGTTCTGCTCAGAGATGGAGTGGCAGGTTCATGTCAGAGTCAACCACTTGCACATGTCAAGGCCATACAGGTGCCTGTTTTGCCAGAAGTCCTTCACTAGTGAGGTGTGTATGTGAGGTTTGAGATGTGTAACTGCGGCTGTAAATGAGATTTGTAAACATGAAATTTTAGATGAGATTTTTATAGCTTAGACCATAGAACGGTTGATAAATACTTCTTGGAAGATCTCGACTTTGCAGATGACTTGGCACTCTTGAGCTCAACACACCCTGAAGCTGAAGAAAAAATACTCCATAACATTTTTGGTCAAATAGGCCCTTAGATGAACATAAACAAAACGAAAATCCTGGATATTACTGTATATAACTGTATATTACTGTATATTACTGTATATAACTGTATATTACTGTATATTACTGTATATAACTGTATATTACTGTATATTACTGTATATAACTGTATATTACTGTATATTACTGTATATAACTGTATATTACTCTATATAACTGTATATTACTGTATATAACTGTATATTACTGTATATAACTGTATATTACTGTATATAACTGTATATTACTGTATATAACTGTATATAACTGTATATTACTGTATATTACTGTATATAACTGTATATTACTGTATATTACTGTATATAACTGTATATTACTGTATATTACTGTATATAACTGTATATAACTGTATATTACTGTATATTACTGTATATAACTGTATATTACTGTATATAACTGTATATAACTGTATATTACTGTATATTACTGTATATTACTGTATATAACTGTATATTACTGTATATTACTGTATATTACTGTATATTACTGTATATAACTGTATATTACTGTATATTACTGTATATAACTGTATATTACTGTATATAACTGTATATTACTGTATATAACTGTATATTACTGTATATAACTGTATATTACTGTATATTACTGTATATTACTGTATATAACTGTATATTACTGTATATAACTGTATATTACTGTATATAACTGTATATTACTGTATATAACTGTATATTACTGTATATTACTGTATATAACTGTATATTACTGTATATAACTGTATATTACTGTATATAACTGTATATTACTGTATATAACTGTATATTACTGTATATAACTGTATATTACTGTATATAACAACTTAATAATGACATTTTATACAGTTACAATATTACTTATCTAGGCAGCAAAATGTCCAGAGATGGAGACAAAACATCAGCAATAATAACATGTATCGCACTAGCATTAAATGCCTTCAACAAGTTATTATATTCTATAGAACAAAGAAGTATGTGTTAGCACTCGGAAAAATTGACAGACAAACAACAATAGAAAAAAACGAAGAACAATATATGGTCCATATATCGTTCTTCGTTTTTTTCTATTGTTGTTTGTCTGTCAATTTTTCCGAGTGCTAACACATACTTCTTTGTTCTATTATTCCCTATTATCGCCTCGGAAGTTTCCCATATAATAATATTTATGTATTATTATTTGTACCTATTATATTCTATCCATGAAACCAATTTAATAACAGTTAGAAATTTCCCATATTTGCTCCATCGCTTGTCACAGCATTTCCCAAAATGCAACGGTAAATCCTATTGATAAGATCACTCCATGCACGTCCTACTTGACTGCACAGGCAGCGATTTCAACAAACTAACGGACATCTGGAGATCAAAAGTACTCAGTAAACAAGCAAAACTTAGATTGTTCAAATCAAACGTACTATCAACCCTTACGTATGCATGTGAGAGCTGGAAAACGACAAGAAACAAAGTTGAACGCATTTGAAAATAAATGTCTAAGGAAAATACTTGGTATAGTGTGGAACGAATTCAAAACAAACAAAGAAATTAGAAAAATTGCCAATCAACCACTAATATCTTCAGTAATAAAAAAAAGACAATGGTTACATGTTGGACATGTGATGAGGAGAGATAATAACCGAATAACATAGCAAGCCCTCATGTGGACCAGCAGGTAAGAGGAAAGAGACCGACCCAGAGAGACACTGAGAAGGACATTGATCAGAGATGCAAGAGCAGCAGGAATCTGCTCCCTCAATGAGATAGAGTTACTTGAACAGAACAGAGACAAATGGCGAGATTTGATAAAATATCTTTAGAAGGATTGAAAACTGCTAGAATAAAAATTTAGATAAGAGAAAGAGTATCTGGGTCTATGCCATACGGGCCGGCTATGGTTCAAAAGGTCAATAGATAGATAGAGACATGCTCAGCAAAATCTTATTCAATCTGTCATGGTGGGGAAAATTAAGGAGGTAATGCACGGCCATACACTCAGTATCTTTTGTGCACCAAAGGATGATGCACATTGCCTCATTTTGTATCTTTTTCAGTTATTCCATTTATGTATTTCTGAGAGTCAGGGATTGCCAGTGCATACTCAATCACAGACAGGACCAGCCTCTGGTGTAAGAGTTCAAGATGATGCTGCTCGATTTGTGCTGATGCCATGATCCTCATCGCAGATAGGCCCTTTCTGGCTCTCATTACCGTCTGGTCTACAGGCTTGTTAAAGCAAAGCTCTAATCAAACTACACACAGAGTTATCTCATCACATGAGTTCTCTCCACAAACTCTGACCAGACTCACATTTAACATTAAATTGTTCACTTTACAATTATTCAAAGAAAATTATGTTACTGTTCTTTTCATTGGGTTGACAAGTACCCCTGTACACCACATGCTTGAAGATCAAACTCTGTCTGAAGTTCTCCCACAACACTGTCTTGGTGATACACCAAAACATCATCAGTGTAAGATAATGTTTTTCCTTGTCCTAGGATTTGTTAACTGTGTGATCTTGACAGTGTAAGATAATGTTTTTCCTTGTCCTAGGATTTGTTAACTGTGTGATCTTGACAGTGTAAGATAATGTTTTTCCTTGTTCTAGGATTTGCTAACTGTGTGATCTTGACAGTGTAAGATAATGGTTTTCCTTGTCCTAGGATTTGCTAACTGTATGATCCTTACAGTGTAAGATAATGTTTTTCCTTGTCCTAGGATTTGCTAACTGTATGATCCTGACAGTGTAAGATAATGTTTTTCCTTGTCCTAGGATTTGCTAACTGTATGATCTTGACAGTGTAAGATAATGTCTTTCCTTGTCTTAGGATTTGCAAACTGTGTGATCCTGACAGTGTAAGATAATGTTTTTCCTTGTTCTAGGATTTGCAAACTGTATGATCCTGACAGTGTAAGATAATGTTTTTCCTTGTCCTAGGATTTGCAAACTGTATGATCCTGACAGTGTAAGATAATGTTTTTCTTGTCCTAGGATTTGCAAATTGTATGATCCTGACAGTGTAAGATAATGTTTTTCCTTGTCCTAGGATTTGCTAACTGCATGATCCTTGCAGTGTAGATGTTGAACTGTCATTTCTCTACATCCAGGTAGAGTTGCAGTGTCACCTGACAACACACAGCAAACAGTTTACATGTCCACAGTGTGAGCAGGCCTTCCACATTGAGTACTTGTTGGATCAGCATATGCAGAGTTGCCATGGGGATTCAAAATCTGATGTTAACCAGGTAAGAGGAAATATAGTTAGTCATCTGCCAAAATGATTTTATGGATTTAAATTTATTTTATGACCACATTTATTGTTATTTTTAATTGTAAATAAATGTAGTTCATGTGTGTATACTTAACTTATTCGTCTGGCAATCAATGATCGACAATCTAGCTAGATCGTGTGAGTTATTCTCCCTATCAATAAGTATCCAGAAGACTGTGGTGCTTCAACAAGGTGTAGTCAGCTCTGCAGCTATATCATTAAATAACATACCCCTTGAACCTGTGAGAAAGTTCACCTATCTCGGTTCTATGGTCACAACCAATGTCTCCCTTGAAGAAGAAATAAATTCGCAAATTGGAAAGGCAGCTTCCACATTTGGCAAACTTAAAGATAGAGCATGGGCCAACACCAAATTAACACTCAGGACTATGATTCAAATTTACCAAAGTTGTGTGCTTAGTACACTAATAACATACGATGGTTCTCTCCATTTTCATTCTATTGTCCCCAAATACATTACTACATTATTATCCCCTTTACAGAGTCACAAAACTGTACAGAGAGCCAGGAGCATAGTGTAGCAAGATATTCACAAACTTGGGAAGCAAGATAACTTCAGTTAATACATCAAAAACAAATACAAAATATTTTTTACAGATAAAAGTAACATTGAAATAGCTTGTAGAATCTTAATCTTAAGGATAGACTTTCAGTGTTTCTGTATGATTAATGTTACTCCCAGAGTTTCTATATGTTGAATGTTACTCTCAGGGTTTCAATTTGTTGAATATTACTCTTAGGATTTTAATATGATGAATGTTACTCCCATGTTTTCTGTATGATAAATGTTGAAGATTAGCAGAAAAGGAAATATTGAGACTGTCATCATTTCATACAACCTGCTCTTGAGGAAACTTCTCAGAGTGAATCAAATCAGCATCAAAATGTGCAACAAAGAGGAGATACATACAGCAATAATAGGATGACAAAGGAGCTGAAGGAGGAGTAGCATAATTGACAAAGGAGGAAAACCAGAGAAACAAATAAAGCAGGAACTGCTTTTTTTCCAATTTAGCAAAATATGGACAACAACAAAAATATAAAAACAATCACAAAGATAAGATTATTTAAAACAAATGTAAAAACAGTCCTGTTATATGGCTCAGAAACATGGATGTGGAATAAAACTAAAGAAAGATTACAAACAATTGTTTGAGGAAAATTCTGAACAAACAGAAATGAAGAAATCTGGTAAAGAACAAAACAAGGGTTAATTGATCAACAGATTATGAATAGAAATTGGAGATGGATTGACACACACTACAGAAGTTTGATAGCGCCAGCATAGCAAAACAGGCACTGTCATGGAATCCACAAGGAAAGAGAAAATCAAGAAGGCCCAAGAACACATAGAGAAGATAAATCTTGGAGACCCTCAAGAACACTGGCTTAGACTGGAGAGAAGTAAAGAAAATGTCCAAGAATATAGATGGGTGGAGAGACCTTGTCCATGGCCAATGCTCCAAAAAAGGATGATCTAAAAGGTTTTGATTGGTTGATTTAATAAAGCTGGCATAGTCTTGGGATCAGAAGAGATCAACAGAAACAATCACAAGAGTTGTCATGCATCGGACATCAGAGGAAAGGCACAAGAGAGGCAGACTATGTTAATCTGTGGAAGATAGTGGAAACAGAAATGAAAAATGTGGAAAAGACATTGAGTCAGATGGACAGTACAGAAATTCTGTAGTGACATGAACTAACAACTGCTAGTGTGGCACACAGATATAAAGCTGCAGATTTCTACAAAACTTCATAACACATGGATAGATAAGTACAATTGCAGCCAAAATTACAAGTTGAGTTCAAATTAAACTCACCTAAGCTGCGCCAAGTGGATATATGTAGGAGGTCTGATGATGTCACATTTGACATAATAAGCACACATCAATGTTCAATTGTGTATGTGTCCTTTTTCCATGTAGTATTCATTAGTTTTGCTGCAGACTGTTGCAAAAATGGCTGTGTGATAAGGAATCAGTCCCCATTTTTTTACCATGAAGAGCTTCTATTGGCAGACTTTAAAGAGCATGGTGTGAACATCAATGCCATCCACTACAAAGACACACTAGACAACCTGCACACAGCCATCAAGAATAAGAGATCTGGCATGTTTTCACATGGTGTGAACATCAATACCATCCACTACAAAGACACACTAAACAACCTGCATACAGCCATCAAGAATAAGAGATCTGGTATGTTTTCACATGGTGTGAACATCAATACCATCCACTACAAAGATACACTAAACAACCTGCATACAGCCATCAAGAATAAGAGATCTGGTATGTTTTCACATGGTGTGAACATCAATACCATCCACTACAAAGACACACTAAACAACCTGCATACAGTCATCAAGAATAAGAGATCTGGTATGTTTTCACATGGTGTGAACATCAATACCATCCACTACAAAGACACACTAAACAACCTGCATACAGCCATCAAGAATAAGAGATCTGGTATGTTTTCACATGGTGTGAACATCAATACCATCCACTACAAAGACACACTAGACAACCTGCATACAGCCATCAAGAATAAGAGATATGGTATGTTTTCACATGGTGTGAACATCAATACCATCCACTACAAAGACACACTAAACAACCTGCATACAGTCATCAAGAATAAGAGATCTGGTATGTTTTCACATGGTGTGAACATCAATATCATCCACTACAAAGACACACTAAACAACCTGCATACAGCCATCAAGAATAAGAGATCTGGTATGTTTTCACATGGTGTGAACATCAATACCATCCACTACAAAGACACACTAAACAACCTGCATACAGCCATCAAGAATAAGAGATCTGGTATGTTTTCACATGGTGTGAACATCAATACCATCCATTTCAAAGACACACTAAACAACCTGCATACAGCCATCAAGAATAAGAGATCTGGCATGCTTTCACATGGTGTGAACATCAATACCATCCACTACAAAGACACACTAAACAACCTGCATACAGCCATCAAGAATAAGAGATCTGGTATGCTTTCACATGGTGTGAACATCAATACCATCCACTACAAAGACACACTAGACAACCTGCATACAGCCATTAAGAATAAGAGATCTGGCATGTTTTCACATGGTGTGAACATCAATACCATCCACTACAAAGACACACTAAACAACCTGCATACAGCCATCAAGAATAAGAGATCTGGCATGCTTTCACATGGTGTGAACATCAATACCATCCACTACAAAGACACACTAAACAACCTGCATACAGCCATCAAGAATAAGAGATCTGGCATGCTTTCACATGGTGTGAACATTAATACCATCCACTACAAAGACACACTAAACAACCTGCATACAGCCATCAAGAATAAGAGATCTGGCATGTTTTCACATGGTGTGAACATCAATACCATCCACTACAAAGACACACTAGACAACCTGCATACAGCCATCAAGAATAAGAGATATGGTATGTTTTCACATGGTGTGAACATCAATACCATCCACCACAAAGACACACTAAACAACCTGCATACAGCCATCAAGAATAAGAGATCTGGTATGTTTTCACATGGTGTGAACATCAATATCATCCACTACAAAGACACACTAAACAACCTGCATACAGCCATCAAGAATAAGAGATCTGGTATGTTTTCACATGGTGTGAACATCAATACCATCCACTACAAAGACACACTAAACAACCTGCATACAGCCATCAAGAATAAGAGATCTGGTATGTTTTCACATGGTGTGAACATCAATACCATCCATTTCAAAGACACACTAAACAACCTGCATACAGCCATCAAGAATAAGAGATCTGGCATGCTTTCACATGGTGTGAACATCAATACCATCCACTACAAAGACACACTAAACAACCTGCATACAGCCATCAAGAATAAGAGATCTGGTATGCTTTCACATGGTGTGAACATCAATACCATCCACTACAAAGACACACTAGACAACCTGCATACAGCCATCAAGAATAAGAGATCTGGCATGTTTTCACATGGTGTGAACATCAATACCATCCACTACAAAGACACACTAAACAACCTGCATACAGCCATCAAGAATAAGAGATCTGGCATGCTTTCACATGGTGTGAACATCAATACCATCCACTACAAAGACACACTAAACAACCTGCATACAGCCATCAAGAATAAGAGATCTGGCATGCTTTCACATGGTGTGAACATTAATACCATCCACTACAAAGACACACTAGACAACCTGCATACAGCCATCAAGAATAAGAGATCTGGCATGTTTTCACATGGTGTGAACATCAATACCATCCACTACAAAGACACACTAGACAACCTGCATACAGCCATCAAGAATTAGAGATATGGTATGTTTTCACATGTTGTGAACATCAATACCATCCACCACAAAGACACACTAAACAACCTGCATACAGCCATCAAGAATAAGAGATCTGGTATGCTTTCACATGGTGTGAACATCAATACCATCCACTACAAAGACACACTAAACAACCTGCATACAGCCATCAAGAATAAGAGATCTGGTATGCTTTCACATGGTGTGAACATCAATACCATCCACTACAAAGACACACTAAACAACCTGCATACAGCCATCAAGAATAAGAGATCTGGCATGCTTTCACATGGTGTGAACATCAATACCATCCACTACAAAGACACACTAAACAACCTGCATACAGTCATCAAGAATAAGAGATCTGGCATGCTTTCACATGGTGTGAACATCAATACCATCCACTACAAAGATACACTAGACAACCTGCATACAGTCATCAAGAATAAGAGATCTGGCATGTTTGCACATGGTGTGAACATCTATACCATCCACTACAAAGACACACTAGACAACCTGCATACAGCCATCAAGAATAAGAGATCTGGCATGTTTGCACATGGTGTGAACATCAATACCATCCACTACAAAGACACACTAGACAACCTGCATACAGCCATCAAGAATAAGAGATCTGGTATGTTTTCACATGGTGTGAACATTAATACCATCCACTACAAAGACACACTAAACAACCTGCATACAGCCATCAAGAATAAGAGATCTGGTATGTTTTCACATGGTGTGAACATTAATACCATCCACTACAAAGATACACTAGACAACCTGCATACAGCCATCAAGAATAAGAGATCTGGTATGTTTTCACATGGTGTGAACATCAATGTCATCCACTACAAAGACACACTAAACAACCTGCACACAGCCATCAAGAATAAGAGATATGGTATGTTTTCACATGGTGTGATTCTGTTGCATGACAATACATGTCCACATGTCATGAACATTGTGCAGAAAATATTAGCAAGGAAACAGTGGGAAGTTCTGCAACAACACCAGCCTACAGCCTTGACCTGTCGCCATGTGACTTTCATTTGTTTCATCATCATCATTGAGTGCCATCTCCGCATCGAAGGTTGGCTACCATGGAGCGCCATTCCACTCTGCCTCTTGCTTTGATGGTGCAGATTGCCATAGGCTGACTTCATTTGTTTGGACCTTTAAAAATCGTTAATGGATCAATGATTCGACTCTGATGCAGACCTCATGGCCTCAATGGCTAAATGGTTCAATGACCAACCAAAGTAATTTTTCTTGGATGTATCCGCTATCTATCCAAGCCATGGTATGCGTGTCTAAATGTCTAGCACGACTTTTACTAAAGAAAGCTGGTGAGTACTTGCTACATAACAATTGTTTGATTTAATTCTGCCACACCTGCTGATGTATCGTACATATGTTTGCAATAAAAGCCACAGGGACAGGTTTCATTTGAACACGCCTCATAATAACAACTTTAGCAGAACACATTGTCTTCAGCGTCTGTTATAAGAAATTGTATAAAGAAACCAAAATGAAAATTGTATTTTCTGTACTTGTTAAAAGAGACTATGCTGCAGCACAAATGTATTTTTATTTTCTTCTTGCAGAAATCTTCTGTCAGAACACAGAAATCCCCTCTCCGAACATCAACTTCTCCGTTCAGAAACATCAATATCAAAGAGGAGAAAGAGGAATCCACATTTCCATATTCCCTCACCTCATCATCTTCATCTTCCTCCTACTCTCCACGCATCATCCTAAAATCCCCAGTTGCCCCTTCCCCTAGCAAACAGCAATGTGTTGTCAACTCCAGGACTACCTCCGTCTCCCCTCTCCATGCACCTCTCTCCAGCTCCATGGGAACGCCCATATCAACAATCTGGAAGAACACAGAGCCACTACACATGTGCAATATCTGTGATGTCAAATTTTGTGATATAGGGCTTCTTAACTTGCACAAGGCACAAGACCATGGGTTGAAAGCAACGGTTAAGCTGAACTACTCAGATGGAGACTTACTTATAAAAGTATGTACCACAAATTTAAATCCACTCATATGAAACACATACAGCAAAAATGTACTTGTAACATACAAAAAATGTTTGAAGATGACCTCTACTTTTATTGTTGGTGTTGTTATGGATCCAGCTACCTTTGAGCTGTTGCCCTTCGGCCCAATGCCATGTAGTAGTATCTGCTGGTATTTTAAGTTCTGCTGTGGTTCCGTACAGAGTGTTCCATTTGGAGGGTCTTTGAGGAAATAGTGTTGTTCTGAAACCTCTACTTTTATTAAACTTTGGAGATATGGTAGTGTGGTGATTAGAGAACTTGCTTGTTAAGGGCTAGAGGTAGAATTTGATCCCAGTTGATGGGTTTTGGGTTGAGTTCACCATGCTTTAAACGGGTTCCAGGAAATCATTTGTTTCTGGGAAAGAATGATGGTACTGGCATTGTGGTGAACAAAGAATAGGCCTGAACATTGTGGTGATGCAGTGTCTGTAATTAGTGCCAGCCACATTATTAAAATAGTATGTCAGTAACAGAAAATAAAAACATGAAATTTTACATGCCACCTGTCAGAATTATGAGATTCTTTTTTTTTTCTTACTGTGATATTTGTGACACAAGAAAATATTAGTTATAAAAGTATATTTTTTAGGCTTCAGTTCAACTTTTGAATTACTGATTAAATAATTAGAAATGCTGCACTCTAAGTAAATCCATAGGTGTTCTGTTCTTCTCAAAGATTGAGGCAAAGTATGCACGCTACAAGTTCTGGTAGCTTGCTAGTTTCTCTCTGTGGCTTGTAATTAATTAAAGTGTCAGGGAGAGTGTTCTGTTCTTGTTTCATTTGCTAAGGTTAATATTTGCAAACTGTTATTTTTTATATGAATTTGGTTGTCTTGTAAAGGGCCTTAAAGTTTTGTGTTTAGTGTAATCTTGTTTGGCTAGTGGGCATCTCTCTATATATTATATTGACATAAGTTTTGTAAGATGTCTGATGCAATCTTTGATGCTAGTCCACATGTTTGTGCTACCAATGATGAATTTTGTGTACGTGTTAGCACATCTAAATAAGATACTGTGGGTGATTATCTGCTCATTCTATCTATCTATTGACCTTTCGAGCCGAGGACGGCATATAGGGCAGAACCACAATCTCAAAAACAGAAACCGTGCGTGCCAAAGTGGCACATATTGCAGAGATCACTGCTCTAAAATCTATGACTCTGTTTCCATAACAATACTTTTTACAATGACAGCTTGTCAAGCCATCGATCAACCTCCTTAGTTGCCTCTTACGACATGCCTGGAAGGTCACAGTGTCACTATTCTTTACTTCCCTCATAATGAGGCCCCGGTAACACACAGGAAGCTGTGCTCTGCTCATTGCAAAGGAGAAAAAGAGCCAGAAATCAACCATTAAAAAAAGTATAAAATATAAGAAATTAAATGTGAAATATAGGCCAAACATACCATCATTTTTACCAAAGCATTCAAAAATCTTGTAATAGATAATTGTAGATTTAAATGACAGTATGTTTTTTTTTATGGCTTGACAAGCTGTCCTTGTAAAAAGTATTGTTATAGAAGCAGAGCCATAGATTTTAGAGCAGTGATCTCTGCAATATGTGCCATTTTGGCATGCAAGGTTTCTGTTTTTGAGATTGTGGTTCTGCCCTATATGCCGTCTTCGGCTCGAAAGGACAATAGATAGATGTTTTATTGGCTTTAGCTCAAATAATTAGTTAGTCTTTGGATTATCCTCATCGTACATCAGGCAATTTCCAATATTAGGAAGAAACAATCATCATTTTTTGGCCATGTAATGAGAAGAGAACAACTGGAATATATTGTAACAACTGGGAAAATTGAGTGACAAAGAGATAGAGGGAAGCAAAGAGAAAAAATAACAGACAGCTTAAGAGAATGGCTTGGCAGAAGGTCAACAACAGAAATGATAAATAGCTGCAGAGATTGAAAGTTGTGGAGAGACATGATCACCTACGTCAGCTGGCCCGGTACTTGATGACATCAAGCAACTGTTTTTACATGTTCAGATCTCCTTCCAAACCCCGTATTGTGAAATGATTCCACAAGCCCACTCCTCTTCTCATAGCTCTCCTCAAATATTAGATAACTTGTAATGTAGAGGTAAAGGTAATCCCTAAGCAAATGCCATTTGGTAATGAAGTGTTAGTGGCATCATTGTACTAAGTCTTAGCTTTGCAAGATGGGGTGGCCAGTTCCCTTCCTCACAGTCTTTCTTTCCCAGAGTATATCTCAGGTATCCAAGGTTATCAAAGGTATCCAAAGTTATCAAAGATATAAAAGGTAACCAAGGTATCAAAGGTATCCAAGGTATCAAAGGTATCCATGGTATCCAAGGTATCACAGATATCCAAGGTAACCAAGGTATCAAAGATATCAAAGGTATTCAAAGTATCAAAGGTATCCAAGATATCAAAGGTATCAAAGATATCAAAGGTAACAAAAGTATCAAAGATAGCCAAGGCATCACAGATATCAAAGGTAACCAAAGTATCAAAGATATCCAAGGTATCAAAGATATCCAAGGTATCAAAGATATTAAAGGTATCCAATGTATCAAAGATGTCAAAGGTATCAAAGATATCCAAGGTAACCAAGGTATCAAAGATATCCAAGGTATCAAAGATATCCAAGGTATCAAAGATACCCAAGGTATCAAAGATATCCAAGGTATCAAAGATATCAAAGGTAACCAAAGTATCAAAGATATCCAAGGTATCAAAGGTATCAAAGGTATCAAAGATATCAAAGGTAACACAAGTATAAAAGATATCCAAGGTATCAAAGATATCAAAGGTAACCAAAGTATCAAAGATATCCAAAGATTCAAAGATATCCAAGGTATCAAAGATATCAAAGGTATCCAGCCAAGGTTCCAAGGTATCAAAGATATCCAAGGTATCCTAGGTAACCAAGGTAACTAAGGTATCAAAGGTATCCAAGGTATCACAGATATCCAAGGTATCCAAGGTATCAAAGATATCCAAGGTAACCAAAGTATCAAAGATATCCAAGGTATCAAAGGTAACCAAGGTATCCAAGGTAACCAAAGTATCAAAGATATCCAAGGTATCAAAGGTAACCAAGGTATCCAAGGTATCAAAGATATCCAAGGTATCCAAGGTATCAAAGATATCCAAGGTATCAAAGATATCCAAGGTAACCAAGGTATCCAAGGTATCAAAGATATCCAAGGTAACCAAGGTATCCAAGGTATCAAAGATATCCAAGGTATCCAAGGTATCAAAGATATCCAAGGTATCCAAGGTATCAAAGATATCCAAGGTATCCAAGGTATCAAAGATATCCAAGGTATCCAAGGTATCAAAGATATCCAAGGTAACCAAGGTATCCAAGGTATCAAAGATAACCAAGGTATCCAAGGTATCAAAGATATCCAAGGTAACCAAGGTATCAAAGATATCCAAGGTTTCCATTTAAAGAGACTCAGTTGACTCTGAGAGCCTTTTAGGTCGGAACAAATTTTGCCTCTGCTAGCATTTGAACACTGAACATTTCAGGTCAGCAGGCAAATGCCACAACCACAATGCCACCAGACTCTCCGTTAACTTGTGATAGTAAAAAAGTAAAGAGCCCCCGTCACGCCAAGTGGCGTATAAGGAATATGGTGTTAGTGACCATAAATTTTACAAACCTTCGGCACATGATTTTTGGGGTAATGTGGTCGGTATTACGCCTGTGCCGCTTTACTTTCCCAGAAAAAAATCCGGTACCCATTAAAGGCTGGGTGAACCTGGAAGCCATCAGTTGGGATCGAACCCTACCTCTTGTGCTTTGTAGTCCAGTTCACTAACCATTGAGCTATCGCGGCTCCCAACTTGTGATAGAGAATTATATAAATGTGTGTGTGTGTGTCATAGCCTTGGACTCAGATTCTAGGCAGCTTGTAACAGGAGGAACATTTATTCATTTGAAAGAAAATGTTACAGAAATACACTTATAAGATACCTTGGATAATGAAAAAGAGCAATGCAGACATATGAAAAGATTTAAACATTAAAAAATAATTGGCTTATAAACACCATTCTAAAGAGGAAATTAAATAAAATATTATGGCCACGTCAACAGATACAGTGGGCTGGAAAGAACAATAATGGAAAGCATTGTTTCAGGACAACAAGACGGGCAGACCAAGAAGAAGGTGGTTTCAAGACTTCATAGAAACCTTGAACATGACAACAGAAGTGGGAGATCTGGTTAGAGACAGAGATTATTTCAGATGGGCAGCTGTTAATGCAATGTTCTGTTAAAGACATGGGATATAAAGATGGTGATGTAACAGGAAGATAAACCCTAGGCAAATTTTAGCAGAGAAAGTGACAAGTGACTTTTTATAACTTTTTCAATTGTTTAAAAGCTATACATGCAAATCAGCAGTAATTTAGTTAAAATATTATAAAAATTATGATTTATAATTTACATTTGCATGTAAGTTTTTTTTTTGGTTGTGATTTGATAATGAAACTTCTGGACTAATAATTGTCTTTTTTTTTTCATATCCCAATAGAGTGAACATGATAAACTTCTCGTGAACAATCAGTCGCTGTTGTCAGCTCTCACCTGCTCCACTTCTCCAGTCACTTCCCTCCAACCGACATCTCCCCTAGCCCCAGTGCAGACCCACCTGTCCTGTATGTTCTGCAGTCAGACTTTCAAAAGCAGCATTGAGTATAACAAACACATGAAGATCCACGTCAACTCTGGAAATTTAACCTGTAGTATTTGTGATGAGACGTTCACTTCAGCAAGTGTCCTAGCTGAGCACAAGTTGACGCACTGTAAGATCCAACAAGGCAACACATGTGTGGTTTGTCGTGTCACTATGAGTAGCCAGGAGCAATTTTACATGCATGCTCAGGAGCATGGGTTTGAAGGATCTCTGCTGCAGTGTGTTGTCTGTAGACAGGTAATCTTGATTAGTTTATAAGCCCATGGACAAGATATACATGATTAGTTTATAAGCCCATGGACAAGATATACATGACTAGTTTATAAGCCCATGGACAAGATATACATGGTTAGTTTATAAGCCCATGGACAAGATATACATGACTTGTTTATAAGCCCATGGACAAGATATACATGACTAGTTTATAAGCCCATGGACAAGATATACATGACTAGTTTATAAGCCCATGGACAAGATATACATGGTTAGTTTATAAGCCCATGGACAAGATATACATGACTTGTTTATAAGCCCATGGACAAGATATACATGACTAGTTTATAAGCCCATGGACAAGATATACATGGTTAGTTTATAAGCCCATGGACAAGATATACATGGTTAGTTTATAAGCCCATGGACAAGATATACATGACTAGTTTATAAGCTCATGGGCAAGATTTACAATGTTAGTTTATAAGCCCATGGACAAGATATACATGACTAGTTTATAAGCCCATGGACAAGATAAACAGTGTTAGTTTATAAGCCCATGGACAAAACAAACATGATAAGTTTATAAGCCCATAATAATGATTTTCTTATAATCCCATGGATAAAATAGACATGATTAAATTATAAGCCCTTGACAGAATAAATGTATAATTGACAAAGACATCATTCTTGACAATAATTGTGAACTGTTTCATTAAGGAATGTTATAGCTCTGAAGGAAAATTGTAGATAGTCAACATGTTAATAGGCTCAAACTATTAATTGGTTCTTCTTCTTCTTCTTTAGTCCTACTGCATGTACTAGCAGGTGTTGTTGACAAAGCTTTCTATTTTGCATCTCCTTTTATTTTTTTTAGCAGTCCTCATCATCATCAAGTACCATGCCTGCTGACGTAGGTGATCATGTCTCTCCACAACTTTAAGATCTCGACAGTTATTTAGCATTTCTGTTGTTGACCTTCTACCAAGCCATTCTCTTAAGCAGTGTGGTATATTTTCTCTTTGCCTCCCTCTATCTCTTTGTCCCTCAATTTTCCCAGTTGTTACAATATATTCCAGCTGTTCCCTTCTCATTACATCTAATCTTTTGATATTCTATCTATTGTCTATTTGAGCTGAAGATAAAACACAGAGCAGAAATTCTAGACTCTCCGTGTCCGACGATCTTTGCTATTAAGTGTCAGATTTTGCACAGGACCCACATTTTATCTTGAAACACGTTTCTGCCTCCCAACCTTGGCAAGGGAGCTGATGTCTGCTGTTCCTTTCTCTCACCTCAGTGTTCTATTTACTGTTTCTCTAGGTCGACTTATTTCTCTTTTACCATCTGTTTCCCAATTGAGGGTCTGCTTTGAGATTCTTTTGCTGTCTTTTCTCATCACATGACCAACATATCACTTTCTTCTGTTGATTATAGATTATATTTTTGGATGCTTTGTTATTTTTCTTATTTCTGCACTATTCTTGAATTCATTCCATGGTATACAAATGATTTTTCTCAGGCATTTGTTTTCAAATGCGTTTAATTTATTTTCTATTTTTTTAGTTGTTTTCTAGCTCTCCCATGCATAAGTATAGGTGGATAATACATATAATTTGAAAATCCCAAGCTTTGATTTTGTTTTTAGTCATTTTTATTTCCAAATTTTATCAAGGTTTCTGAAAGTCATTTGCTATTCTGATTCTAATTTCTTTATTTAAGTCACCTTCCTGATTTAGGCAGCTTCTAAGATACACAAAGTGATCTACTTCATCCACTGTTTTTTGTTCCAGTTATATTTTACTCACAATATTAAAACAGGTAAATGAATTTAAATATTTGGAAACTTTGTTAACCTCTCAAACGGAAGATGTACAAAAGAAGTGAAATGCAGAATGGCTCAGGCAAAAGCAGCTTTCCAAAAATGAGGAAGATACTATGCAATCCATTTTTGACAATAGAAACAAGAAAAAGAGTTCTTAAATGTTATATAGATCCAGTCTTAACATATGGATGCGAATCATGGACAATAGGACAACAGACAAGAAACTCACTGGAGTCTGCTGAAATGTGGCTTTACAGAAGAATGTTGAGAATACCATGGGCAGCTAAGAAGAGTATTGAAGATGTTCTGAGAGAGGTCAAAGCAAAAAGAGAACTAATTTCCAATATTAGGAAGAAACAATCATCATTTTTTGGCCATGTAATGAGAAGAGAACAGCTGGAATATATTGTAACAACTGGAAAAATTGAGGGATGAAGAGATAGAGGGAAGCAAAGAGAAAAAATAACAGACAGCTTAAGAGAATGGCTTGGCAGAAGGTCAACAACAGAATTGATAAACAGCTACCGAGATAGAAAATTGTGGAGAGACATGATCACCTACGCCAGTAGGCACGGTACTTGATGATGATGATATTCTTACTCACACTAAAAAATATTAGTTTAACTGGCAACAGGATAATTGCATACTTATTTCTGGGCACTGAAATAAGTTTCATTTTGATTTATGTTTTTCATTTTAACTAGACACTGTCATCACTGGTTGAGCTTCAGATGCATGGCCGTCATCACTTTCAGACACGTCCTGCCTTCTTTACCTGCTGTGTGTGTCTCAAAAGTTTTGAGTCTAAAGAGAACTTGGTGTCAAAGCTGAACTCAAGTGGACGTACATATTATGTATGTAAACCCTGCTACCACGGGGAGGCTCCGCTACATACTTGTTCACAGTGCAGTGAAAAGTTTGCTACTTCCCAGTTATTGGAATCTCATGTGCAGACTCACAAGGTAGAGAATTTTTTTAATGTGTTTTATTTTTTTTTTGCATTTATTTATATCGCCCTTTTCATCTTGTCAGAAAGTCTAGTGGAGGCTATTGTGTATTTTTTTGAGGATTTGTTTTTGTCAAGCAGCTCCTCTCGTGGCTAATTCTACCAATATTTGACAAACACACACACGGCCACAGAATTAACAAGTCAGGCCCAATGATCCACAGGGTTTTCCATCCTTTTTCATGAGTCTTTTCTCTTAAGTTTTGCCTTAGCACAGTCTCAAATGATGTTATACCATTCCTTATACATGCTCTCTACGATGTGCGATCACTTGCCAGTTGTGTCCAGTTATTTTCACGGATGGAGAAGTCATTCAGAGATGATTTGCAGATATCTCTATATCGTAATTTAGTCTGCCGATTTGTCTTTTTCTGTGTGTTAGTTCACCATATAGTATTTGCTTGGGAATGCGTTTTTCTTCCATTCGCTGGACGTGCGCCAGCCATCTTAGTCTTAGGCTTCTGAGCATCGACATGATTGTTGGGATTTTAACATGTTGCAGGACAGTTAAGATGTTTATTTTGTCCTGCCATTCGATGTGCATATTTTTGCATTTTACTTCCCTCCTAAATGTTTATTTACATTCACCAGTTTTATAACATTATGCTAAGTCCCGAGGAACTGAATCTTGCATGAATATAGTTTTCCCCTGTGTTTCACACTGTCATCTGTGTGCTTAAGTGTCCCTTGCCATACAGACATACGTTCTCCGAATTCAGAGGTACTCTAATGTTTATTCATCAAGAATTTTGATGTATGTGGGTAGATTTTTTAAAATCAATTTTGGGAGACTGGTTGGTCTCGAGGCAAGATGCTGGCCTTGAGACAGAGAGGTTGTGGGTTCAAATCCCAGCTGCACCAGTTGGGATTTTAATTTGTGATTTCTCTCTGCGGCAACCACCCCTGGTCTCAGCAGCGAGGCCCTGAAACGTCAATTACTCATGCACAGAAAATATATGAGTACCTCCGTAGTCAGAGTTATCTGCCTGTGTGGTGAGAGATCCCTGTGCACACTGCTGCCAGGGAAAAATGGATTAACACTCAAAATTCAGTTCCTAGTCTCTAGGGACTTCGCCAGAGATAAAAGCTGGCGAACGAATAAAAATAAAATAAATTTGTCTCATGTGGTGGCCATTTTTTACCTACTCATTTCTATTTCAAGAATTGCCAATGATCTTTAATGTGCACAGAAGGCACACAGGAGCTCCTGTTTTTGCTATTATTTGAGAGGGCCAGATATCAAATCTCACTACCTTGAGACCACAGGAGCTCCTGTTTTTGCTATTATTTGAGAGGGCCAGATATCAGATCTCACCACCTTGAGACCACAGGAGCTCCTGTTTTTGCTATTATTTGAGAGGGCCAGATATCAAATCTCACCACCTTGAGACCACAGGAGCTCCTGTTTTTGCTATTATTTGAGAGGACCAGATATCAGATCTCACCACCTTGAGACCACAGGAGCTCCTGTTTTTGCTATTATTTGAGAGGGCCAGATATCAGATCTCACTACCTTGAGACCAAGGGCGGGTAAAGCCAAGAAGAAGCCACAGGTGTGAAGTGAACATTTTCCACTGCCCATGGTGGGATTTGAACCCAGTACCTTCCTGTCTATTTTTGACAATAGAAACAAGAAAAAGAGTTCTTAAATGTTATGTAGAGCCAGTCTTAACATATGGATGTGAATCATGGACAATAGGACAACAGACAAGAAAATCACTGGAGTCTGCTGAAATGTGGTTTTACAGAAGAATGTTGAGAATACCATGGACAGCTAAGAAGAGTAATGAAAATGTTATGAAAGAGGCCAAAGCAAAAAGAGAGCTAATTTCCAATATTAGGAAGAAACAATTCTCATTTTTTGGCCATGTAATGAGAGGATAACAACTGGAATATATTGTAACAACTGGGAAAATTGAGGGACGAAGAGATAGGAGGAAGCAAAGAGAAAAGATACCAGACAACTTAAGAGAATGGCTTGGCAGAAGGTCAACAACAGAAATGATAAATAACTGTCGAGATCGAAAGTTGTGGAGAGACATGATCACCTACGTCAACAGGCCCAGTACTTGATGATGATGATCTTCCTGTCTAGAGGCCAACATCTTACCTCTAAACCAACCAGGTCCCCCGCTCCCCCCTTACAGTTTATATGAAATAGAGCTTACCAAATCTGCAATAAGATTATTATATAAAAGAGATGATTTTTGGTTGCTAAAATTGTTAATGTAATAAAAATGTAATGATTAGCACATTTATACCATGAGCTGCAAAATATAACTCAAATATTTCATGCGCTGAGCCCAAAAGCCGCAATTTGCAGCTTTTAATTTATTGACGTTTTCGTAATTATTTCCACTAAAACTTTATAATTCTCTTAATATCTGCTTTTCCAACTTCATAAAAAAATCCCCCAACAAAATGCATGTTTTAGATCAATTTTCATTAATTTTCTCGCTGTTATTAAACATTTTTTTTTATTCCTGAAAATGTGTACCTTTTGGTAGCAGATGTGATAATAGTTCATCATAACAACTTGTAGTAAAGAATGGTGCGGATGATGAACAATGTAATACATGCTGAGGGATGAAGTTCATGTTCAAAAGTTTAAAATATTAAACGCTCAAAGATGTAGTAGATGCTGATGATTGTAGTAGATGATACAAAATGAAGGACGGGGGTTAAAAAAGTATTGTTAATATAAGTCGTAGATTCACATCAAATCTTTTAATTGTGCGGAAACAACGATGAGGCTCGTTTAATGATTTCAGTTTCTGTTAGCATGTAATAATTCTCTGAGCAAGAAATGCTTGAGTCAATGAACCATTTCCAATTTTAAGAAAATAATTCTAAATTTTTTATTTCAAATCAACATTGCTGGAATGAATGTCTTCCATGTCTTTGAGCATGTGGAAAATATAGTGACAGTACCCAAACAGTTTTTTTTCAAAACTTACTGAATTCAAATATTTATCTAACAGAAAAGTTTTTTTTTCAAAACTTACTGAATTCAAATATTTATCTAACAGAAAAGTTTTTTTTCAAAACTTACTGAATTCAAATATTTATCTAACAGAAAAGTTTTTTTTCAAAACTTACTGAATTCAAATATTTATCTAACAGAAAAGTTTTTTTTCAAAACTTACTGAATTCAAATATTTATCTAACAGAAAAGTTTTTTTTTCAAAACTTACTGAATTCAAATATTTATCTAACAGAAAAGTTTTTTTCAAAACTTACTGATCTCAAATATTTATCTAGCAGAAACGTTTTTTTCAACCAATAAATTAAATCTATCTATTGACATTTCATGCCATGGACTGCCCATAGGGCATAGACCCAGATACTCTTTCTCTTTTCTAAGTTTTCTTTTCTAGTAGTCTCAATCCTTGCAAAAATTTTTATAAAATCTCGCTCTTTGTCTCTGTTCTGTGCAAGCATTTCAATCTCATTAAGAGAGCTGATTCCTGCTGCCTTTGCCTCTCTGATCAATGTTCTTCTCTCTTCATTTCATTATCAAAGCTGTTTTTACAATAGCGGCTTGTTAGACCTCTGATCAATGGCTCTGTACCAAGCGGGAGAAAAACATTCCTCCATTTTGGACCGAAACCAGAAACTAATAAATTAAATCCCAAAATTGAAAAAAATGCTTGTTCACTTATGACTAAAATGCTGATTAGGAAATTTTGGATAAAAATATACATTCATAACACATTTATAATTTTCTTCTCTTTTTTGACAGGCTTTGTTTCAGTGCATCAAATGTCAGCAATCTTTCTCATCTGAATACGAGATACAGCTTCACGTTACAACACACATGCTAACTGAAGGCACACAGCATGAGTGTCGCTTGTGTGGAGCTCTCTTTGATTCACCAGCTCGACTGCAAACACATCTTATCCAGCACAGTTTTGTTGGTCAAGAAATTATGTGTTTCGTGTGTAACAAAGTATTTGAGTCACCTCAAGAAATTCAAGTACATGCACTGGAACACGGTTCATCATTTAGAAAACATAAATGCTCCCAGTGCTCTCAGAAATTTTTCTTCCCTTCTGAACTTGATAATCATAAACTGATATATGGCCATGGTATGGTAACTGCACCTAATAATACATTAACACTGCCATCAGCAACTTCATCTTCTTTATTCTCATCTTCAACAGCATTATCAATGGCAACGCTAGCATCTTTCTTGTCATCATCTTCGGTGCTAAAATCTCCCGACTCAGTTTCCTCCACAGCCAACATGAAAATGTTTGAAGGTTTTTCTCTGCCAGCCTTTTCATCTGGGTATGAGTCACCATCTTCCTCTTGTACATTATCTGCTGTTTCAAAAAGCATGGATCCCTTGACAGTTCCAAGCCTTTCATCCAGTTCTTCCTCTTCTGGTGGACTTCAGTGTCCAGAATGCCTCAAATATTTCTCAACTGGAACTGCCTTGGCCAATCATCGCAAAACTCACTGGAAGAAAGATGTTAACAACTCTATAAGGTTTGTATTGTGTTTTGATCGTCAAGATTCTTAAAGCTTTATATTTTTTTAATATGATAGAAATCTATACTTTTTTTCAGATATTTGTACTTACAATTAATTTCTTTTACAGGGTTTCACTAATTTTGTTCTTCTACCAGAAATACAAGGGGTGTTCAATAAGTAATAAGTATTTTTTTGTTAGTTCCTAGTTTGTTTTATTAAAATTTGAAGTATACAACCCACAGAGATGTCAAGCTGAGCAACAATTTACTTTATAGTGATCATCCCAAATAAGTGAATCAGAATGCTGCAGCTTTGTTTGTGTCACTGCAGTATGTGGCCACTTGAAACATGATCACACAGACTTCATTGGCCATCTTCCATTGATTTGATTTACCCTGCTACTGACAGTGCTTTTATCCACTGCTATCTCTCTATACACATTCTCTAAATGGCTGTGAATGTTTGTGATGCTCTCGTTTTTTACCAAAAGAAATTCAATGAGTGATCTTGGTTTGTAATGAACATCACTCACAAACTTCATTTTTTTTATCAATCTGTATCACAAACATCTACTGAAAGATAAGAAACTACATGAGGTTGTGCTGTAAGGTTCAAAGATGCTGCATATATTTTTGCTTTCAACAGCAGCATCATCTTGTGCCTTACTGTTTGGTATAGGTGATCATGTCCTTCCACAATCTTCTATCTACTTTGCATTGTATCAATTTTGTTGTTGATTGTTTTCCATGCCATGACACCAAGCTATCCAGTACTTTCTCTCTTTGTCATCCATGATCTCTCTTTCCCTGTATTTTGCCAGTTATAATCAAGTATCCCAACTTTCATCTTCTCATGATGTGCCCGAAAAATATTGATTGTTTCTTTCTGATGTTTCTTGGGAGCTCCCTTTTTGTGTTGGCCTCTTTGAGAATTTCCTCATTGGTCTTTTTAGCTGTCTGGGGAACTTTCAAAATTCTTCTGAGAAATCCCATCTCTGTGGCCTCTAATCGTCCTTTTATTTGTTTGTGTACCATCCTTGATTTGCTTCCATGGGTCAGAATTGGCACTATAGCATTGATGGACTCTTTCTCACTTCTATTGACATAGACTCATTGCAAAAGACATTTTTCATTTTCTGATGTATCATATATGTTCAGGACACGAAATACAAATGTGGCTGACCGTCGTGAAAAAGATTGGAGCCTCATCACGTACTAGTCCACAGGAAGCCATGGAGAGGAATTCGAACTTATGTCGGAGAAAAGATCTTAAAATAAGTACTTGGAATGTTAGGACTCTATATCAAGAAGGGAAATTGGAACACAACAGCCTACTAAAAGTAATCCTGGAGGGGAAAATACAAGGTAAAAGAGGCAGAGGCAGACCAAGACTAACATGGACAAGTAACATCTTTAGATGGACAAATCAGCCTATGACAACCTGCACCATCAAAGCAAGAGACAGAATAGAATGGTGCTCCATGGTAGCCAACCAACGTTGCAGAGACGGCACTCGATGATGATGATAATGACAATGTATCATAAGGCTTATACAAATCTGCTAGGAAAATTGTTATTTTCCTAGCACTTTGATATTTGAGATAGTGGGTTAAAATATTTTTTGGTAAGCCATAAACAAATGCCTGAGGAAAATACTTTGTATATCATGGAGTAAGTTCAAGACTAGTGCAGAAATAAGAAAAATGACAAAGCATCCAAAAACATCAACTATAGTCAAGAGAAGAAGGTGGTCATATGTTGGCTAAGTGATGAAAAGGGACAACAAAAGAATCCTAAAGCAGGCCTCAAATGGGAACCGGAGTAAAAGAAAAAGAGAAAGACCTAGAAAAACACTAGAAAGAACATTAAAGTGGGAGGCGACAACAGCAGGCATCAGCTCCCTCAACAAGATTAACTCTTTCCATACGGAAGCTTTTTATCAATGCACCGGAAGAGACTTCAGAGACACAATTTGTTTTGGTTTTATGAATAAATCAGCGTATTTATATTTATCTAACATATAATATATTATTATGTGTGAAGTTTTAGATAATTGAATAAGGTATTATATTTAACCAAGATGATACAAGACATGTAAAAAGAATATGGTTTGATGACGGTTCACAGTAATCAAATTCAGTGTGACGCACTATGCGGCGAAACGTATGGAAAGAGTTAAGCAACTCACCAAGAACAGAGCCATGTAGCGAGACACTATGTAGGTCCTGTGCAAGGACTGACAGTTGAAAGATCGTTGGACACAATCGTCCAGAATTTCTGACCTATGTGCCATCTTCGTATCAAAAGGACAATAGATATACATATTAATAGACAGACAGATAGACAGACAGATAGACAGATTGTTTAGTCTATTTTATATTTAGAGAATTGCTTCAAACTGGATGGGATTTAGACCAGAGTTTTGGTGTTGTTTTATTTTACTGATCAGAATTGGTGTTAATTTTAGTGTATCTTTCATGTTTGGGATGTGAAGTCTGCAGGACTGCAATGGGCTGGTGCCACTAAGGGAACAAACAAAAACATACTTACAACTTGTGTTAGATTTTTTCACATCACACATCCATCATTTCACATCACACATCATACATTTCACATTACACATCATATGTTTCACATCACACATCATATGTTTCCCATCATACATTTCACATCACACATACATATCACATCATACATTTCACATCATACATTTTACATCATACATTTCACATCATACATTCCTCACTATTCTTCATCCACTTTGATTTGGCAGATGATCATCAAGGTCTTCAACAGGAAAAATTGAGGAAAGAAGAATAAAGGGATACAGTTTGAGATAACGATTTGGTAGGAAGTCAACAATAGAACTGATGAATAAATGTTGAGAAAAAAAAGAAACAGAAAGAAAAGATACTACACAATTTAGGAGATCGTTTGGTATGAAATCAATAATGGGGAGCCTCGGTAGCCTAGTTGGGAAAACCACCCGACTGAACTACTGATGTTCAGTCAACTAGTGGTTGATTCCCATTGAAAGCAGTATATGAATTGTACTCGTGGTTGGAAAAAAATATTCCCTCTGGTTGACCCAGCTGCTGGCAAAAATGGGTACCAGGGTATAGTACTCTGAGAAGGTGAGGAATGTCGCCTTGCATTGTGAGTTTCGATGCTTGAAGCGACACTATCCAGAAGTCTCCAAACACTTCTAGATAGGCAGCCAAGCAAATATGGGTGAAAACTCGTGTGCTAAGATGCCAATTCAAGTTTCGTACATGTCCTTTACCTTTATCAATTACAGAATCAATAAACAACTGTAAAGATAAGAATATATAGAGGGACAACAACTTAAATGGTAGGGCCACCTGGTCAGAATGAATCCTCACCAATCACCATCAAGGGCGTTCTTCTCAAGAATGCGTGGAAAAAGACAAAGAGGAAGACCTAGAAGAAGATGGATAGATGCAGTGATAGAGACATGTAACAACAAAGGAAAATCACTAATTCAGACAGTTCGAGCAGCTCAAGATTGACAAATAATATAACCACGACACCTTTTCGGTATCAGTGAAAAGTGAAAAGAAGAAGAAGACAGATAGAAAGTTATGAAGAGATATAATCACCTGCATTAGCAGGTATGATACTTGATGAAGAATCTTCTTGTCACTATTTGTTCTCAAACTGTGCCTCATTTGAGTCTGTGACTTTAGTGATGCACTCCTTTTGTCTTGTCATTGATGCCTTCTATCTTTCCCCTGGCAGATGCTCACTGTGCTCCCAAACCTTCAACTCTGCCACATCCATGCAGCAGCACTTCTTCACTGTTCACTCCAGCAAGGAGGAAGACCAGAAGAAAAAAAAGAGTTTCAAATGTATGATGTGTGAAAAGGAATGCTCAACGCTGAGTGCTTTGCAAAATCACATACTATCTCACAGAACAGGTTAGTGGTTTTTATTTTTATTTTTATTTTTTTTTTTAAATAAACGAGGAGAGGTAAAGTAATAAAGCAAAGCATCCCCTCAATGCCTTGTTAAGCGTTTCTGAAATATGGTGTTGGTGACCATACTTTTCTATGACCACGGCACATTTTTGGGTGATGTGGTCAGTATCACACCAGGCCGCCTTTACTTCCCAGAAAAATCTCTGGTACTCATTTTTAGAGGCTGGGTGAACCCCGGAGCCTTGTCGATCTGAAAAAAATAAGCCACTTCTTGGAATTAAACTTGGACCCTTCTGATCAGGAAGCAGGAAACAAAATAAGAAGAGGAGACAGGCATACGTTTATAGATCTGTGGTAAAGCTGATTAATGCGGTAAAAATAAATAATAAATAATACAAATAATTACAGCTTTTGCAACATAAAGGACACACATATTGATCCATTGTAGCCAGAAAAGATCTGCTGCAGTGACACAAAGAATATGCACCCAAAAAACAAAACAAAATAAAAAGAATAAAAAAATGCATGTGTACATATCTGATCTTTTCCAGTCAGATTTATTTGTGAATGGGAATTGAAAGAACTCAGATAACTAATTATTGTTTTTTTTGTGTGTTTTTTTTTCTTAAATCCTTTATGTGTGTATGTGTGTGTGTTTTTTAAAATGAAAATCAACACCTAAAAGATAGAAGTCATGAACATATCACAAAAAGAAAACAAAACATCAACATAATGATAGACAGCACATATCTAAAGCAAGTGAAGGAATTTAAATATCTAGGAAGTCTAGTGACAAATGACAAGTCATAAGCAGCAGAAATAGATTGAAGATGCCAGAATGCTTGCCAAATCATTGGACAAATATTTTGTCAGACAAGGAAATAACTCTAAAGGCAAAACGGGCACTGTACAATACAATCTTCATTCCAATATTGTCCTACCAACCTGGATGCTAGACCCAAGAACAATTAGAAAAATAACCACATCAAAAAATGTAATGTGTTAGATGAATGACAAGAAACAGCCTGAGAAATAAAAATCAGAAATGAATGACTGAGAAAAAAGCTAGCAATAATTCCTGCCATAAAATACATTAAAAAACAACAGATATAAAATGGTTTGGCCACGTGATACGACAGAAAGACCAAAACACAACACTACAAGCCTTTAATAAACACTGCAAGAACACCAGGCCCAGGGGAAAACGTAGAAAAGGATGGTTTGATGGAATATTAGAAATGATAGGAAACATAACAGCAGAAAAGTCATCAGAAGAGCAGATGTTCAAAAACTATATCTCCCCTCAACGCTGGAAGGCAAATGAGC
The DNA here is from genome assembly GCA_032433765.1 of Megaustenia siamemsis. Lineage (NCBI taxonomy): Eukaryota > Metazoa > Mollusca > Gastropoda > Stylommatophora > Ariophantidae > Megaustenia > Megaustenia siamemsis. Next base: position 20,322,138 of record JAVIAB010000025.1, on the reverse strand, counting down.
AAGGAAAGAAGAAAAAGACTGTATTTTTGCATTGTTTATAAATATCTTTGTTTTTCCACATGGCAAATGTTTCACTAATATCTTTTTATTCTATTAACCCTAGATCTGTCTCAGTGTTTATATCCTAACTTGAAAATATTACTATTCCTGTTTGATAAACTTTCAACTTTAAATATATACTCCAGGAAATTCCCTCCCCTGCTTAGTTTGCAGAAAAACCTTCACCTCACAGCGGTACCTCAACCTTCACATGAGAGTGCACAAGTCAGCAGACAAAAAACCAGAAAGTATGTTTTAGGAAACAATTATTTTGACAGTAAAACAGTTTTGTAACTATTAAATATTATATTTTTAAAATAATTGTAACATTTTAGAAAAAAGGTTAAAGGGCTCCTACCATGCATCACAGCATATGGGGAATTGTGGTGTTAATGCCCATATTAGGCAGAAAGAACAAAACACAACACAACGAGCCTTCAACAAATGTTGTGAGAACACTGGACCCAAGGGTCAACCACGAAAAAGATGGGTCGATGGAATATTAGAAGCACTCGGAAACATAACAGCAGCAGAGGTGAACAGAAGAGCAAAAGACCACAAATTATATCTCCCCTCGACGCTGAAAGGCAGATGAAGAAGGAAAGAAGAAGAAGAAAAAGAATGCCCATATTTTCAACAACTATGAGCACATTTCATGGATAATGTGGTGAGTATTATGCCTTCTGCTTCACATTCTCTGAAAAATCTGGCATCCTTTTAGGGCAGGGGAAACTTAGGAAAAATGGATCAATATTGAGCCTGACCTCTTATAATCCAGTTCAGTAAGCACAAATCTACTTCAGCTCTATTTTTGCATAAGGTATCTGAGGTTTTAAGTGAAATAGTTCACCTATCTCAATCCTGTGGCCTAGCAAAGCCCATTCTTTAAGCAACTGTAAAAGGAGGAAAAAAATAGAGGTAGACAGAGAAATAGATGGGAAGATAACATCAATGAATGAACAGGCTTTGATTTTGCAGAATCCCAAAGAATGACTGAAGACAGAGAGAAACGGAGAAGGTTGACTTACTCTGTCAGTAGTGCTCAAACAATCCCCAAGGTTATGTGATGAAGAAGAAGATTTGGACATTTTGGTCCACAAAATAATTGAAAAAGTTTATCTATCCTTCTGAGCCAAAGATGGCGCGTAGGGCAGAAATTTAAGACTCTCTATCCAAAAGTATTTGGAAACTTTGTTAACCTCAGACGGAAGATGTACAACAGAGGTGAGATGCAGAATGGCTCAGGCAAAAGCAGCTTTCCAAAAAATGAGGAAGATACTATGCAATCCATTTTTGACAATAGAAACAAGAAAAAGAGTTCTTAAATGTTATGTAGAGCCAATCTTAACATATTGATGTAAATCATGGACAATAGGACAACAGACAAGAAAATCACTGGAGTCTGTAGAAATGTGGTTTTACAGATGAATGTTGAGAATACCATGGACAGCTAAGAAGAGTAATGAGAATGTTTTGAAAGAGGTCAAAGCAAAAAGAGAGCTAATTTCCAATATTAGGAAGAAACAATCATAATTTTTTGACCATGTAATGAGAAGAGAACAACTGGAATATATTGTAACAACTGAGAAAATTGAGGAACGAAGAGATAGAGGAAAGCAATGAGAAAAAATACCAGACAACTTAAGAGAATGGCTTGGCAGAAGGTCAACAACAGAAATGATAAATAACTGTCGAGATCGAAAGTTGTGGAGAGACGTGATCACCTACGCCAGCAGGCCCAGTACTTGATGATGGTGATGATATCCAAAAGATCTTTGTTATCAAATGTCAGTCCTTCTACAGGACCCGCATTGTATCTCACCACATTCCCTGTTCTGGGTGAGCCACTCAATCTCAGCAAGGGAGCTGAGACCTGTTGTTGTTGCCTCTCTTGTGTTCTTTTTAGTGTTTCTCTAGTCAGCCTCTTTTTCTTTTACCCTCTGGTTCCCATTTGAGGACTTGGTTTGGTATTCTCTTGTTGTTTCCTCTGATCACATGGCCAACATATGACCACCTTCTTATCCCGACTATACATTATATTTGTGGATGCTTAGTTATTTCTATTATTTCTGAACTAGTCTAGAAAGGTATACAAAGTGTTTGTTGGTCTTCCTCTGTCCCTCTTCTATCCAATATTATCTCTATCTTATATGTGATTATTGGTCTTCCTCTGTCCCTCTTCTATCCAATATTATCTCTATCTTATATGTGGTTGTTGGTCTTCCTCTGTACCACTTCTATCCAATATTATCTCTATCTTATATGTGGTTGTTGGTCTTCCTCTGTACCACTTCTATCCAATATTATCTCTATCTTATATGTGGTTATTGGTCTTCCTCTGTCCCTTTTCTATCCAATATTATCTCTATCTTATATGTGGTTGTTGGTCTTCCTCTGTACCACTTCTATCCAATTATCTCTATCTTATATGTGGTTGTTGGTCTTCCTCTGTCCCTTTTTTATCCAATTTTATCTCTATCTTATATGTGGTTGTTGGTCTTCCTCTGTCCCTCTTCTATCCAATTTTATCTCTATCTTATATGTGGTTGTTGGTCTTCCTCTGTCCCTCTTCTATCCAATATTATGTCTATCTTATATGTGTTTGTTGTTCTTCCTCTGTCCCTCTTCTATCCAATTTTATCTCCATCTTATATGTGTTTGTTGGTCTTCCTTTCCCTCTCTATCCAATTTTATCTCCATCTTACATATGTTTGTTGTTGTTCCTCTGTCCTATTCAGCATTAACTCCCTCTTACATATGTTTGTTGGTCTTCCTCTATTCCTCTTCTGCCCAATGTTAACTTTCTCTTACATGCAAGTTGTAATGAAGTATAGGCCCCTTTATACCCTAATAAACTAAACAAAATCAACTAACTTGGGTTGTGTGAGGACTGGCATACCACACAAACTATTAAAAAGTTTGCAGATTTGAGCTGAGAGGTATAGACACTGCAGATCATCTATGGTAAAATGTGTAAAACCTTAGCTTCAGTAAAGGAAAGTTGAAGTAAAACTGCAAGGTGATATTAATATACTTCCTTTCCAATGTCACTGTCTTATCTATTCTCTCACAAGTCTGGTTCTAGTTCTATAAATGTATCCTCATAAAGTAAAGTTAAAAAGAAATGTAAAGTAAAAAGTAAAGTAAAAGTAAAATAAAAAAGAAATGTAAAGTAAAGTAAAGTAAAAAGTAAAGTAAAATTAAAGTAAAGTATAGTAAAATAAAGTAATATGAAGATTTCCTTCACACCTTGATAGGCATATGGGGAATATAAAGTTATATATTATTTTTGAATGACCAAAGTACCTTTTGGATTATGGGTAAAAAACAAGGTTGCTGTTACCTCCCAGAAAATTCTCTGGTGCCTATTTTTAGTGGTTGGGTGAACTCCTAACCCCTCATCAACATCAAGTGCCATGCCTGCTGGCATATGTGATCATTTCTGTTGTTGACCTTCTGCCAAGCCATTCTCTTAAGCTGTCTGATATCTTTCCTCTTTGCTTCCCTCTATCTCTTCATCCATCAATTTTCCCAGTTATCACAATATATTCCAGCTGTTCCCTTCTCATTATATGGCCAAGAAATGATTGTTTCTTCCTAATGTTGGAAATTAGCTCTCTTTTTTGCTTCGGCCTCTTTCAGAATGTTTTAATTACTTTTCGTAGCTGTCCTCAAGACAAATGCAATTTTTGGGCTATGTTAGAAGACACAACAGCCTACTAAAAGTAATCCTGGAGGGGAAAATACAAGGTAAAAGAGGCAGAGGCAGACCAAGACTAACATGGACGAGTAACATCAAAAGATGGACAAATCAGCCTATGACAACCTGCACCATCAAAGCAAGAGACAGAGCAGAATGGCACTCCATGGTAGTCAACCTTCGTTGTGGAGACGGCACTCAATGATGAGCTGTCCTCAACATTCTTCCATTAAGCCACAATTCTACAGCCTCCTGTGATTTTCTTGACTGTTGTCCATAATTGGGAGCCGTGATAGCTCAGTGGTTAGTGAACTGGACTACAAAGGACAAGAGGTTCGATCCCAACCGACGGCTTTCCGGTTCACCCAGCCTTTAATGGGTACCAGATTTTTTCTCTGAGAAAGTAAAGCGCACGGGCGTAATACCGACCACATTACCCCAAAAATCAAGTGCCGAAGGTCTGTAAAATCTATGGTCACTAACACCATATTCCTATACACCGCCATTTGGCTTGACGGGGGGGGGGGGGGGGGGGGGGGGGGGGTGGGGGGGGTTGTGGGGGGTTGTTACTTTACTTACTACTACATTGTCAATAATTCACATCCATAAGCTAAGACTGATTCTATAAAACATTTAAGAACCCCAATTGGTTAGAAAAAAAAAAAATTGCCATATACAGGAACTGAACCTCCTGGTTAGTAATGAATGCTCTAACTACTCAGCCACCTGACATGACTTCTCTAGAACAATAATGAACTCAATACACGAGGTACAACTCTCAAACTCATAACATCTCTTTCAAAAACAATATAAATGTTTAAAATAGGAAGAAAAGAAAACACAACAGAGTG